>OX123208.2:13020527-13620527 GCA_944739405.2 Euclidia mi | reverse complement strand
CCCAGAAAGTTTACGATCCGTGGCAGAACCATTGAAAGACACGATTATGCAAAATGCACCAAACCAGCAAGGCACCGTATGCCCCCCATCTTGGCAGAGGGTACCAGGCACTAGAAATCCGAAACACAAAAAAGTCGGCGACTCTCCTGAAAATATAACCACCAGCAACATGATCAGCGAATTACCAATTGACCTAACAGAAGAAGAACCCACTGTAACCAACAAACCAGTGGAAAATAAACCCAGCAAACCTTCACCCATAATATTGTATGGGATAGAAGATGTCAATAAATTAACTGAACTCGTGGAAACTGTTGCAGATAAAAGTTCATTCACATATCGGATTACAAACAGATACCAATTGAGAATCAACATCCTAGATACGGAGTCCTACAAAAGAATCATCAACAAATTCCGAGAAACTGGCTTAATTGGTCACACGTTCAACAAAAAGGAAGAACGACTCTGCCGTATTGTTATTCGAAATCTTCACCACACAACACCTAAAAGTGAGATGAGAGAAAGGAAGAAATTGAAAAAACTGGAAACACTGTTGTCGGAGAAATTATTAACTCCAGATATGGTCCAGAGAAAAAACCTACCTCAACATTCTTCGTAAATCTCCTACCTAGTCAGAACAATAAGGCAGCTAAAGAAATCAAATACCTCTACCATCAATCAGTATCCATAGAGGATCCTAAGAAGAAAAATTCAATTGTACAGTGCCAGCGGTGTCAGCAATATGGGCACACAAAGAATTACTGCATGAGGCCCTTCCGCTGCGTGAAATGCGCGCAGGCACATAAAACATCTGACTGTCCAAAGCACGATAGAAATACACCAGCCCAATGCGCACTTTGCCAAGGCTCCCACCCGGCAAACTACAAGGGTTGTTAAGTGTATAGATAAATACTTGCCAGAAAAATGAACAAATATGGTAGTCGAAGAGCTTATAGACGTGCTATTACAAAAGACAATACGATTCCCAATGCAAGCACCCATATAAATCCTGCCCAACAACCTTCCACTGTTGATAAAGAAAATGTACCATACACTTACGCCAAAGCTACTAGAAATTTTCCAGACAAAGTAACCACAGAGAATGCCATACCTAATGTTAACCAAACCCTATCACTACTAGAAACTCTCCTCACCAAACAAAACGAGAAATTTGACTTACTCTTACAACAAATGAGCTCTCTAATGAGTCTCATGACTACGCTCATAACCAAACTACAAGGTTAACAGGCCTTGGGTTAAGGCTGGCGACTTGGAACATAAATGGACTCTCACCCAATAAAGACGAGCTCGAGATACTAATGGCCGAGCACAAACTAGACATAGTCCTAATATCTGAAGCACACTGCACAGAGAAAACCAATGTCAAAATCAAAGGGTTCCAGACATACACACATCAACAAAGTCTAGGGATATCTTAATCCTAAATTATTTACGAGTTTATAGTTTAGAACCTTGTTAGTTTTCACAAAAAGTTTATATACAGATTAAAACCTCTTTTATTCTATTTTCAAAATTTGAACATGGAAAAAAAAAAAACAAAATATGGCGGCAAATTTGCTAGTAATTCGTTACATTAAAGAAAGTTAAAACTGTTTTATTATAATTATTAATGAAAAGGGTTTTTAATTGTTTTTCTTTTTTAATTTAACGTGACGTACGAACTTTAAAAGTCATGTCACGTCGTCATTTGAGTCGAGATGAAATGTTACGAGCCGTGGGCATGTTAGAAAATGGTGCAATTCAACGCGTCGTTGCTGAGGCCCTACATACCAGTCAAAATGTGATATCAAGGTTGTGGTCACGTTATCGCAGTACTGGAGATGTGGCCGAACAGCACACAGGTAGATATCGTGTTACTACGCAGAGACAGGATCGATTTCTCCAAATGACCGCCAGAAGACAACCCAATATCACAGCGCTGCAACTAGTGCAAAGGCTCCAGGAGGACCACCAGCTGCTGGTAAGCGACCAAACCGTGCGAAGAAGGTTACATGAAGTTGATCTTCATGCTCGAAGACCATTGCGTGTTCCAGCATTGCGACGTGGCAATCGCGGTCGGCGGCTTTCGTGGGCTCGGGAGCATTTACCATGGAGTGACGAACAATGGTCTTTGGTGCTGTTCACCGATGAGTCCCGGTTTGGGTTTCACCCGGATTCACGAAGAACACGCGTTTGGAGAGCTCCAGGGAGAGTTAGCCGTCTACGGCACCCTCAGGAGGTCCACCCATACCAAGGCGGGACAATCATGGTGTGGGCAGGAATTCGTCTTGGCGGACGAACCCAACTCGTTTGGATCCAAGGCAGCATGACTGCACAAAAATACCACGAGGAGGTAGTAGAGCCCGTTATTGTCCCACACAGAACTCAAATAGGCCATGAATTTCTACTCATGCACGATAATGCTCCTTGCCATACGGCGCGGCTGGTATCGACCGCTCTCCGAGAGCACGATATTCAAGTTTTGGATTGGCCTGCACAGTCGCCCGACTTAAATCCTATCGAGCATGCCTGGGACATGTTACAACGAAAAGCTTTGAGAGATTTTCCACCAAATTTGACGACTGAACAACAACTTTACGAACACTTGCAAAGGACATGGGACCTCATACCGCAGCAAGACATTGACAATTTAATTTTAAGTATTAACAATCGATGTCGATGTGTAATCAATGTAAGAGGTGGCAACACTGATTATTAATGATTAGATTTTACAAGATTTTTTCCATTTTTATTAAAATTAATAGTTTTTTAAGAAGAAATGTTTGTTGTTATCATACTAATTTTCCATGATGATTAAAAAAAATATTTTTTTTATTTAAAACAAAAAAAAAACACGAAATGTTTTTTATTTTTATTAAAGACCTTAAAATAATCTATGATTCTTCTATTTACTGTATCAGAAAATTCTTCATAGATTTTTAGATATTTGATGAAATATAAAATATCCCTAGACTTTGTTGATGTGTGTACACTACAAACCACCCAGACGGTACAGGCCATGCAGGATCAGCTATAATTATTAAGGACAAAATAAAGCACCAACTATTGCCTGAATATAAAACCGAGCAAATACAGGCAACTACAGTCGCAATACAAGACAGATGTGGATACTTTAATGTTTCAGCGGTATACTGTCCACCAAAACATCGAATGGACTCCGACCTGTTCTCTCACTTCTTCTCAAGCCTAGGCAATCGCTTCATAGCAGGAGGCGATTGGAACGCCAAACATGTCCGTTGGGGCTCAAGACTAGTAAAAACTAGGGGAAGACAATTAAAGCTGAGCGTCAATATATAAATCACTTAAGGGTAATTGCCCCATCAGAACCTACTAACTGGCCAGCCGATCACAACCGAATCCCGGACATACTCGACTTCTTCCTAACAAAAGGACTCTCCAAACAGCTAATGAAGATCGAGTCGTGTGCTGATGGGTCATCGGATCACACCCCAGTGTTACTAACAATCAGCTCAACTATAATTGAAGTCGAGAGACCCACAAGATTATACAACCAGCATACTGATTGGCCCTACAGGGAACACATAGAACAACATCTTAATTTAAATATCAGACGCAAAGAAGCGTCTCATCAGGCTCAAAGAAGCGGAGGAAATTGAAACAGCAGTAGTGCAATTTACTAATCTCATACAATTTTCCGCGTGGAAGAGCACGCCTGCTACTGAACATAGGAACCAGCCCACAAACGTACCATTGGAAATCAAGATTATGATCCAGGAAAAACGCAGACTGCGCAGAGTTTGGCAGCTGTCCCGCAAGACAAGGCCGTCTATAATAAAGCCATTGTAGAATTGAAGGAAGTTATAAAGAACGCTAATGACTTAACAATGCAAGCAAAGTTGGAGTCTCTAACTGCTACCAAAGCCAGCAACTACTCGCTGTGGAAAATCACTCGTTCTTGTGACAGACCTAAAGTGGTAAAAGCTCCAATTAAAAAGGAAAACGACTGGGCCAGAACAAGCCAGGACAAAGCGGACTTGTTTGCGGATCATCTAACAAGCGTTTTTAAACCGAATGTAACGCTTGATAACTCATCTGAAGAATATGTTGATCTCATTCTAAGACAAGACTTCCAAATGGACCTTCCTCCTAGACCTGTCTCACCTGCGGAAGTTATAAAAACGATTAAACGGCTGGACAGTAAAAAGGCACCGGAATACGACCTGTTAAGAAGTATTGCTGGAACTGCCGAGAAAGGCTCTTGTTTTCATCACCATCATCTTCAACGCAATGTTACGAATTGGTTACTTCTCGAGTGCGTGGAAAGTCTCGGAAATCATCATGATTTACAAGGCTGGTAAATCAATGACCGAAAAAACATCCTATCGACCAATCAGCCTGTTGCCAACTCTATCCAAGATACTAGAGAAGATAATACTCAGCAGAATTATGCCAAGCCTCTTGAAACGCAAAGTGATACCAGACCACCAATTCGGCTTCAGAGAACGCCACGGCACAGTGGAACAAGCCCACAGAGTATGTGACGCCAAGGTTTGGCATAAAGGCCTTCTATGTAAGATCAAGCAGAATATTTCCCACTCATATTTTCTAATATTCAAATCTTACCTCGAGGATCGCATGTTTTATGTTAAAGAGGGTGACGCCACTTCTAGGTTCCGAGAGATTGACGCCGGGATGCCGCAAGGATCTGTTCTAGGCCCCATGTTTTACACGTTGTACACAGCCACATTTGCAGACGATACGGCTATATTAGCAAGTAATAAAGATCCAAAAATGGAAAATATAGGCTAGTGCTGCAAAGTCAGTACAAGTGACATTCACCCTTAAAAAAGGAGACTGCCCACCAGTAAAGTTGGGTCAATGTACTTTACCCCACAGTGACCATGTAAGATATCTTGGCTTACACATTGATCGTAAACTAACCTGGAGGCACCACATCAAATGTAAAAAGCAGGAGCTTCAGCTAAAGTACAACAGCCTGTATTGGATGCTGGGAAGGAACTCGAAACTCTCTTTGCACAACAAACTGCTTATATATACAGTCATCCTAAGTGATGCGAGCGATTCCAACATAAATATACTCCAACGCCAACAGAACAAGATCCTAAGAACAATTGCAAAAGTACCCTGGTACATAACTAACAATGAAGTTAACGAGCACCTAGAAATGAGGACAATCAAAGAGGAAATTCGGAGTTTGGCGGCTAAATATATATCACCCTAACAAACTTGCTCGCCAACTCACCATGAACCAGTATGCGAGACGACTAAAACGTCATCATATCCTAGAGCTAGAAGACCGGCAATAGCTCTGGGTAGCAGATGAGTGGATGCTTCCAATGGGAAGCCACTCCGCATAACAGCATCACAGCACAGACTTGCTCATAGTCCTAGGACCAGTGTTGGCAAAAAGTTAATCTGATTAAAGATTAAAAATTACGATTAAAAACTTAATCGTGGCTTTTTCGATTAAAATTCATTAATCGTAATCAAAATTTTGCTGATTAGGATTATTAATCATAATTATTAATCATTAATCACGATTAAAAATGTATGATTAATATAGTAGGAACAAGTTTGATAATTAAAAAAGTAGATGACCAGATTTTTTTATTTGAGTATTTATTAAAATCACAGCAATCGAATAGGCATTATAATAGGTACATAAATTTAGTAATTAAAATATAGAAAAAGTATTTAGTTCGGTAAATGATTTAAATTATATTTCATACTCACTCTTTTCTCAAATAATTCATCTGATTTCTAAATACTTTAGGGTGCTTACATAAAGAAACAGGTTTCCGGTACAGACAAATCTGTACGGGTCGGTACCGATCGGCGCAGGTATAATGTTTCAATATAATCTATTCACTCACTTATAAAGAAACAGGTTGTAACTTGTCGGTCCCGACTACCTGGACCGAGCCATACGAGTTTAAGCATTTACTGGTGTAAGGACAGATTCACCTGTTTCTTTATGCAAGTCAACACTGTACCGATCGGTACCGATCCATACAGATTTGTCTGTACCGGAAACCTGTTTCTTTATGTAAGCACCCTTAGTTTGTAGTTTGTTTGTATGTTAAGTAGCGCCATCTAGCATCTACTTTAGCTCAAGACATATAGAATAAGTAATTTTTTTGCTTGTTATTAAAATACTTTAATCTGCTTAATCAAATTAACAATTAAAGATAGATGATTAATTTTATTAATCACGATAATCTGATTAAAATTAATCAAATTTAATAATCGATTGCAAAATAAATCGATTAATGCCAACACTGCCTAGGACTGATTGCAAATATACACAGAGAAAAAAAAAAAGTTCACAAGAAAACCTAACATAACCTATTAAGTTCAACTGATGCCGACCTTCATTATCACCCACTGACCAATCAGAGAGCAGTGTGTTATTTACAGTTTTTTATAGAAGCGTAAAATTAAAAACACCAAGCGACATCCACTCGTTGACCACGCGGCGTTCACTCGTTGACCGCGCGGGGTCCATTGGATGTTCGCGCGATGTTTTGGTGATAATGCGGCATCCACCTGTCGACAACGAGTGGACGCCGCACAGTGTGTTATTTTAGCAATCTAGTGGAACTTAATTCTAAAATCAATTTAAATGTTTACTGTAAGGCTGAAATATTGAAATTCGTTATAATAATTCTGATATTTACAACAAAACATATATAGTGAAAAAGTGGACGAAATAAAATTTATAAAAAAAGTTACAAGAATTATTTAACCCCCACCTAATCTGAATCTTCATCCTCCTCCAAAGACATAATATTCTCTGTATCGCTCTATGTGACACTTGGTGCTTTTAATAATATCAGGGTTTCTTTAGGGAGACTAGTACGGTGATTGTTTTTGGAGCTTTATTTTAGTGAGACATACGGATCTGAAGCTAACTGAAATCGGTTAAGAACATCGGGCTTTGTATCTTTCCTACTAGTTTTCCTGCTAACATTTTTCCGGTTTCTCCTATACTCTATATTATTTGCTTCTTGTGCCTCCTCCGCTAGCTGGCCTAGTGGTAAAACAACTAGTTCTTTTAATTTCCTTTTTTTAACTTTTTGATTACAATCTTCAAACAGTTTTACTGGCCGCCCAATAACAGAGATATGTGATTTTGTGCTTCCACTAGAAGAGGGGATAGAAAAGAGGAAATCTGTTGGAAACAATACATCTTCGTTCAACCAGGCGTGATGTTGTGCCAAAATCGTGATTTGGTGTAAATGATTTCAAGCCTAAGACACGTGTCTAATTCTTTAAAACTCAAAGTGAATTCAAATTTATACAATAAAATATATGTTCAAGAAGTGATCAACAAGAAAGTACTATTACTTTACATATTACAGTGTAAAGAAGTTGCAATATAGCTTTTCTTGTAGTCTGATAACTAAACTAACTACCACAAGTATTTATTTTTGTCTAACGTACATGAAAAAAACACAATAAATCTCGAATTTATCGAGAGAACGCGAGTAGCTCAAGTTTTGATTGATACTCACCCTGCTTTTAGTTTTAGTGATAGCGCTTTCATTGAACTTAAAATAAGTGGTCAGTTTATTAAACTGTTCTGTAAACATAGTTTTACACTCATTAGAAATACTTTGCATTTTGAATTAAGTTCCGCTAGATTGCTAAAATAACACAGTGTGCGCCGTACGACGAGGCGGTGCAAGGTGGGTGCCGGGTGGCTCTAATGAGCTGTGACCTTTATTAGAACGTATGTTAATAACTATAACTTACAGAAATGCCGGTCAAATCTTTGAACACAGCTTCCAAACGCGTAGGTTTGATCATACGACGCTCAGTCGCCAGACAACCTCTACAAACGCTCGACATCTGTTCATAACTCGAGCTCAAGTTTGCCATCGCCTCACTGGGAACTATGCCTATTGTTTCCATTTAGAAAGGTAAGCGTTACAAATAAACAAATTGATTATTGCATTAAAACAACAGAACTGATCAATAAAACATTACATTCAGTGACAGTTGACACTTAGCTCTGCTTGCTTGACATTGACAATTGAGAGCACCGATCTCTGAATAAAATGGATTGGACATTCCCACGAAATTAGCGTGTATACCTACGAAACGTTGGGCGAAGATGAAAAAAATTGCTGCCGTTTGAGTTGTACTCTAGAATATGATCGATATCGACATTGAGCCGGTTAGAGGTGCATTACATACATTGTAAATTTAGAAAAAATATGTAAATTGGGGTTGGATTTCGAAACGAGTCGCCTGAATTTGAGGGTATTGGTGGTGTAGGGGGCATGGGATTTAGTTTTAATCCCCTAAACGTAATTTTAGCTGACAGAGTTACGTCTAAATATTTTAAATTATTTTCAATATTATTTTCAATATTATTATTTTCAATATTTCCTAAAAATTCTTAAATACTTCGGCAGTTATGCAAAACGGAACGTAATTTTTATACTTTAGTAAGTACAGTTTTACAAATGTAATTTTTAGGTTTTTTGTGAAAAACGTGAAACGAAAGGCAACCCAAATGATATTGACAGTTAATGTCAAAATACTAATCCAATTCAACAATACATATATGTCCAAACCATGAAGGTATAGATAAACATGGAGGCCACAGCTGCAACAAAGCCTTGAGTCAAATACCTACATTTCTCTATCTCACTCTCTGTGGTCTGACCTCTCATTTTAGCGTGGATTTAGTATTGCTATCTTCTTATTAAAATCTCCGAGTAAGCTCTTAAAAAGAGCCGACATATTAAGCAAATCAGAAGATTACACGGCCAATTAATGTGTATTTAAATCAAGAGCTGAAATCCAATCACTTGTTAAAACTCCCAATATTGTAGGTCTCGAACGCTTATAATCATGGTTGGCGAGACAGTGAATTATAATCCCATTTCTTAAGGATTTGGTAATGTGGCAACATTGGCCACCATATGTCAAGTAAATCTTGTCAATATGGCAGTGGTTGGTTGAAAAGAGATGGTATGACCACAGTGAGCGAGATAGCGATACATCATTTGAGCTTCAAGTAGGTATTCGGAGTGCAGTCTCCATGTTTATCTATAACTTCATGGTCCAAACTTGTTACTTACATGCGTGAAGAGTACATTTCTGTTGAATAAAGCTTTATCTTGCACTGCATAGTTTAATTCAACACTAAAGCATGATTTTACGATCGCTGGCAAAGCCTGTTGCACTGATTCATCTGGTTTTTAAACATATTTATGAACAAAATCAAAATTATTACGTTCGATGTGATGTACTCATGTATTAATATTTGATTGGTATTGGTATATAAGCCGGTATTTAGAGACAAGATAAGCATTTGATTAAATAATATACCAGTGGTATATTATTTTAGGAGCTTTTATTTAGTGTAGTACTTAGGTGCCTACAAAGAAACAAATACTGTAAAAATAGAGGTAATAATAACTATAGGATATGATTACTATCTTGAAGAGACTTGACTTATGTCCAGCAAAGATAGTATTTTAGCTGAAATAATAATGCAATATTAATGGTAAATTCAATTTTTCTCATAAAATTACGAAGTCGGAAACCGAATTAACAATGTCCTTCGGGGTGCTCCTCTTCTACCGCTTATCCACAGAAGGAATTCAAGTATCTTGATTCTTGTTATTGTTTTTAACTTTATTAACTCCCGCAATATGACTAAATCCTGTGTCGCGGGGAACTTTACAAACATACAACTAACGGACACAATGAATACCCAGAGTATCGACTTCGAACTGGTGGTCGGAGTAGGTATACTTTATCCACCTCTTTGATGTAGTACTTGCATTACAATAAGATTAAGTATTGTCTTAACCGTACATTTGGTACAATAAGTAGGTTACTTGTTATTTGTAAACGAATCCTCCAAGTATGTACAATCAAACAAGTCGGCGGTCGACCAGTTCGAAAAAAAATCCCTTGGCTCGCTCATAGAGTGGAGGCACACTAGAAACTGGTTTTGTATACGAATGTCAATGTTTGTGTAAAGTAGCACTGGAGGCGACGATGTCTTGCTGAGCTATTTTCACCCTTATTGTGATCTAGCGAGAAGTTGTTCGACTGTACCTAGACAGGAACAGTATACAGTGCAGTTTAGCATTGCTCGGTATCACAATTTGACAATATTCTTTTAGTCCGACAAGAGTGAGAAAACATAATACATCAAAAGCGTTGGAAATACGTCGTAATATGACGTCAAGTTCAGAATCTGAATCTGACTCAGTATTAATCCCACGACAAAATAATTACAAGATGAAAACTTAAAATCCAATTCACTGGTCATGCTTCAACATCAGCTAGAGTTCTTCCAAATACATCATTTGATATTGATGAGTTATATGTACCAAAAACTGTTTCGTATAAACAACATATTAATTTTCATCTGCCTCTGATTCTGATAATAGATATTTTTTTAAACTACTTTATTTGAACTTACAAACGTTGATTACTGTCTCTCTCTCTTCTCTCTTCTCCTAGCCTTATTAATCCCGATCATCTTGGGGTCGGCTTCTGTATTAAGCGAATCATAAATGTGTGTACCTATAAGTATAAAGGTATTTTGTGATTATATTACAGATTAGAATATTTTTGTTACTGATTTATAATGGAATATTTTTAACAGCGTATCAAAAATGTTATGTAACACACTAAAGTGAGTTACGCAAAAAAACTTTATTATGCGTTCCGTTTGACGTCCGAAGTCCTTTATGAGAGTACATCGATTCTTTCACCTCGCCTGGTCGCTAAATGTCGCTACTTCCGTTTCCTAGATGCACCTACAGCGCCATCTACCGTTTCCGGTCTGCAACTAAACTACCTCTCAAATACAAGCCGCCATCTTTGTCATTGTTGCGTCGTTTTTCGAACCGAGCACATGGTCGTTACGAAAAAATCTACATTTATTAGATTAATTTTGTCGCAAAATTGTATATTATTTTAATTAGTTTTCGAGATTTAAGTAGAAAATTAATTTCAAACATTATTAGTTTGTCTTCCGTTACCTGTAACCTCTTTGATAAAAATGAGTGATAAAGAGGTCATCGCGCCTAATTCAAGTGATAATGATAGTTCTTCGGATTGTTCGTCGAATCAAGAAGGGCCACCAAGAAAAGGCGTACCGGTCCATGGGATCTGGAGGAAAGGTTTGACATATTGTCACAACAATTGGTGAGTCATTTGAATATTATTTTAACGGCCAAAATCACTTCATCTACGGAGGCCCCACCGTTAAACGTGCAAATACCCTTATCTAATAGCACAGCATGCCACATACTTCGTTTTTGATGAGTTCACTACCAATATCTAATGAACAGTTTTTATATCCAACCAAATTAGATGCGGGTAGTATTGTCAACTTGGACGTTTCTGTCAAAAAACCAACCGTACCAAAAGCAAATCAGACACGTGTCTAAAAAATTAAGGTTACGCAAAGATTTGACTCACCCGTTTGGAACGCGGTTCGGTATACAGACGTTCAGAAAAAGTACGCGGCTTTTCCGGCTTTTTCCGAATTAAGAGTAAATGAGGAGGTGCGACGTTTGAAGGACCTTTTTGTTCCTTTACGTTGGTTTCAAATGGAACGTAGTTTCGCAGCGCTATCCAATGGATAGTGAAACAGTATTTTTGGCCCAAAATGAAGCCTTGAACTCGGCTTTACAGAATCTAGTTGATTGGTTTGCCTCTAAGGAATTCAGCTTAATGCGTCCTCTATTTATGAAAAGTTAAACCAGTTATTTGGTAATGATTCCGAATATAAGGCAGTATCTCCCCATCTTCTACCCGAACCCGGGCAAAATCGTCAGAGCCCTCGACCTCCTCTGCTGACGCAAAGCCGTTTAGGGGTCAGCCGAATAACAATTATAAACCCAAACGGGCCGAAAACAAAGATTCCGAACGATTCATTCACAATAACTCGTCAGCCAAGAAGAGGGGGGGGGGAAGGGAGCAAATATAAAGCAGAGGGTAGAAGATCGAGATATAAAAATAAATGACTCGACAGGGTTTTCAGGCGACTGTCTAAGACGCTCTCAAAACACTTGGGCTCTTTTCAATCCACCAAAATCAATATGGAAATTGATAACAGGTCTCAGAATACCATTCAGCAAGACACCGTCTTTTATCTCGCCTCTATCCATAATTCCGAAATTCAACGGGAAAAGTCGGAAAATTTTCAATCTCAAGGCATTTCCATCTATTCCACCATCACCAAGTGCCAAATTGTCTACAACACGGAGGTTGCATGGTGAAACTGGACTAAGTCAGGCCTATTACCACCTGCTAGTCAGAAGGTTTCTCCGGATCGGCTATCAAAGTCAACTGCTACAGATGACGTGTCTGCCGTTCGCCCTGCAGCAGCACCACGGATTTTCGCCTCGGTAACGAACTGGACCGCAGAAATACTCCGCATAAAAAGGACTGAGATTAGTGGTATATTTAGATGATTATCTGGTAGTACATCAGGACAGAAATACGCTTACAGCACAGATAGAAATCGCAATACAGTTTTTGACCAGTCTAAGTAGGTGGATAAATATGGAGAAATCGGTAACAACACCAGCGAGGTTAATCGATTTCGGAGTCACGTGGGACACCAAATTCAACACGAAGTCCCTACCCTCAGAGAAAATACAACGAATTCGTCAGATGTTGCGAGTGCAACTTGAAGCCGGCAGTTGGAACCTAAAACAGGCGCAACGCCTATTAGGTCATCTCAACTTTGCAACCTTCATCACCCACCGGAGAAGGTTGCATTGCCGCTTACTGCAGCGACACAGCAAAAAGCTCATGAAGTCACGTGGGACACCAAATTCAACACGAAGTCCCTACCCTCAGAGAAAATACAACGAATTCGTCAGATGTTGCGAGTGCAACTTGAAGCCGGCAGTTGGAACCTAAAACAGGCGCAACGCCTATTAGGTCATCTCAACTTTGCAACCTTCATCACCCACCGGGGAAGGTTGCATTGCCGCTTACTGCAGCGACACAGCATAAAGCAGCTAATACCCAGGGTACTGGATCACCAAAATTCAGCTTCAGGTCAGTATATTCTAGTAGCACTCAAGTGGACGAAGCCTTTTTGGAAGCCAGACCTGAAGAATCGTGCTCTGAAACGTCCCGTGAAACTCGGAAACCTGGAGAAGACGCTGGTGGACACAGCGACAATGCTACCGCCGGCACAAGTTGGAAAGTTACACCTGGAAGCCTGGCTCATTTCGGGTGGGATGCCCTGACGGATACATGGACGCCGCAAGAGAAACAGTGATTGTCATCGTGTTGGAGGCAGTCTACAATAGACTTATGCCCCTATTTGGAGTAAATGGGTGAGATTTTGTCAAGGAAATAGCATTAATTTTCGTTTACCGTAGCCAGAAAACGTAGCTAAGTATCTTGGTTATCTATTTTTGACCAATGGTCTTTCTTACAGAACGATTCTTGTTCATAAATCGGTTATTGCATCCGTTTGCGAAACAATATCTTATGTTAAAATTACCGCAAATCCGATAGTAAAACACATACTGAAAGCTATTTCCATGGGAAAAACCGGCGCCCTCTCAATTACCGATTTGGGATGCAAGCATTTTGATCAGATTCTTAAAGAATTGCTATATAAATTTGAATAGTTTATATCAAGTATCTAAACACACAGCTGCTATTCTACTGTTATCTTCTGGCCGTAGAAGTACATGATCTTACTCTTTTACATACTGATTGTCAACATTTTGTAGGTAACACTAATTCTATTACCTTGTTCCCCGCTTTCGGGTCGAAAACTGACTCATCCTCATATCAACAATCTAGCTGGACATTTTTAGCCGCACCAGATAAAAGCATAAATGCAGTATATTGGTTACGTACACTAGTAAATATGACACAAGGGACCCGGGAAAATATTACAAATTTATTCTTAGCAACTTGAAGGCCTACAAGGCCAGCTACTGCAGCTATGATTGGTGGTTGGATAAAGAGGCTTCTAGCTGAGGCTGGCATTAAAGCTTCAGCTGGAAGCTGTAGATCAGCAGTCTCCTCTTTAAATTTGGGTAGAAAATTTCCATATTAATGATATCTTAGCTAAGGCTAATTGGCAGCATTATATGTACTTTTAGAAAGTTTTGAAACAAATCAATAATTCTAACAGCGAAATTAGGTCAGAAAAATCTCTATCGCAATAGTTCAACCTGATTCATAATACCTATAGAGAAATGTTTTGATTTGTACCTAGCATCTTAGGAAATGTGCATTTAAATTCACATTATATTTATGTTCAATCACATTGTTGCGTTTTAATGTCAATACCAAAAATACAAGCCACCAGGAGATAACAAACACTCTCTCATAAAGGACTTCGGACGTCAAACGGAACGCATAATATTAAAATTTTACCTTCCAATAAAATTTGTATTATGCTTCCAATGACGTCCGAAGTCCCAGTAATGTCTTCCTGGGGCTATACCATTATGAGCCGTACAATGACAAAGATGGCGACTTGTATTTGAGAGGTAGTTTAGTTGCAGACCGGAAGCGGTAGATGCCGCTGTAGGTGCATCTAGGAAACGGAAGTAGCGACATTTAGCGACCAGGCGAGGTGAAAGAATCGATGTACTCTCATAAAGGACTTCGGACGTCATTGGAAGCATAATACAAATTTTATTGGAAGGTAAAATTTTAATATTATTTCACTAAAATACTGACTTGCACACTAAAATACTATTTGTACACAAAATATGATGATCTTTTTACAAAATATCATTTGATATGAAAAGTTTCGCCCGCTCGGGAAACTTAACCACTCAGAAAACTTAATAGGTTATGTTAGGTTCTCTTGTGACTCTGCTCTCAAAAATAGGAGCCCTGCGAAGCAGGGCTCCGTCAACTTAGCTTAGTGGTGCAATTAGTATTTTTGGTGGAAAAATAGTATTTTTGACTAACAGTTAAATACAACCCATTTATAATTTATAATTTGAATGTAGGTAATTAAAAAGTAAGCATTTAATTATTTGAAGACTGTTTTCTGAGACTGATTATGTTTTTTATTACTTAAAATAACTATTATAAAAAATAAGTGCTCCAAGAGTTGCAATAAATAATTATATGTTCATATTGTAATAATTTTGATCTTATAACTCTTGTATATAATAAATACCTTAATTTTTTTTAATTTTATTTAATAGTATAGAAGAAGTGTCAACTTCGTAGCGGTCGGTAAAAGAAGTAGAAAAATCGGTAATAGAATCTTGCCGCATTCCATGGGTCGGTAATAGAATCAACTATTCTTTTGGATTAAATATTTTTTTAGTAACTATTGTGTTATTGAATATTGAATTTAAGTACTGGATTGCAAAGAATACTTCGTTGAGATTAATTATAAATTATAATATCATTCCTAACATAACAGCTTAGGTATATCTATTTTTTTAAAGTGAATCCTTAGACAGCTAAAACTGGCGGTAATAGGAGCATTTACGTTATACTATATTTGTTCTCACAAAACTTTAAAGATAAAGGCTCATAAGGATAATATTGCGAATTTAAAAAGAGCCTAACATTTGTCACCTCACAATGATCAAATACCGAACTGTCTTCAGTTCTATTATTTTTTCTATTAGTTTGCAAGCAAAAAATGACATACCGAGGCTTTTCTAATTGAGAAGCAGTCTTTACTGACCAAGAATGCTTTGTGGTTTTAGGTAGTAAAAGATAGGTACTCATATAAATCCCAATTTCTAAAGGCCATCTGAATAGGTTTATCTCTTTCTAAGTGCTTTAAAAGTATTAAACGTTCTCGATCGGAAACTTTTATATGTGGTACTATCCATTGAATTCTCTGTATATCTATTTGAAGCTGAACGACTTCATCAGTAAGAATAATACTATTTAAGTTAGAATTACTCCTATGCAATATAAGTTCGTGTTTACAATTTATCACAATTTTATTGTAATCCTCTGCAAACCCTAAAATCTTATTTAAGGGCACCACAACGCTAAAATGTCCATCACTTTGGAATCCGTTTAAATTCCAACCCCATAATGCAGAAACTTTACTTTCTGCTTCATTAAATGAGATGTATGACTTTATTGTTGATGTTATTCCAGAATTTTTTATACGATCTATTTCAATTCCATTCATTTCGTACCTGATGTCTTGGAACAAGTACATAACAGGGTTATTAGTAAACGTAACAGCTTTCTTGATCTGATGCCCATCCTTACCGAACAGCTTTGCCTGACCTTCGATGTAGATGGAACTGGCTGATGGTAGCACGTATATATCTTGCTGGTGTATGGGGATTCTGATTTCATCGTTTTCTCTAAAACTGTTATTGTAGGGATTGTATGAATGGATTTCATAACTTTCGATTGAACTATCAAAGTGTGGTAAATCGGTAATCTGTAGTATACTCATACTTTAAACCCTAAAGCTTTAAGAAAATCTTTATTTGATTTAGTCAATTTCTTCACGTTTTTCTTACGTCTGTGCACCTTAATGGTCGTTGACGGAATAGGACGTTTTATTTTCACTGAAGGGTTTTTATAATATACTTTCATTTTGCTTTTCTTAAATGAAGACGTAATTGAATATTTTCTTCACCAAAGTCAATACGGTAACCAAACTGATCTACAATCCTAACAGATATGGATGAAATTATATTTTTGTTAACTGGAAAGTAAATAACGTTCTGAGGTATTTCTATGTAGCCGTGACTTGGAGCAGTATCAGATATAAATTCATGAATAAAATGAGTCGGTAATCCGTTGCAGTATGAACCGTGTACAAGATCACATTCAATTCTGATAACAGCTGTTAAACTGCTGTTATTAACGGGCACATTCGGTCTTGTTTTTAATACTGAAAAGTATAGTAAACCGCACTCGTACTGATCAGATAAATGAAGAGGTGGTTGAAAATACGAAATCAGTTCCGATTTATTGCCAGAGATGGTAACCGTAGTAGACATGCTTGCATACTGAACTCTTTTAGATGATCCTGTTAATTTTATTTCAGGATTATACCAAAAATTCTTTAAGAAATTTAAACATAAATGTCCACAATTGAAGGGGTGATCACGTTGTATATTTTCATAATTATATTGAATGTTAGAACCTACATATTTTATAAATTCCTTCGGAGGTTTAAGATTTCCATAACTGTCAAAATACTCAACATAATCATTATATTTTGCATAGGCTACCCAATGAGAACCAGGATTTTTTGAACTATCCAAATTAATAACTCCACATTCTTTTTTAAAAGGACATTTAGGGAGCTCATCTCTCATAAAGACACCTCTAAAATAAGGAATTCTATTCCCGTACTTTAAAATGTCAAAGTTAGTTAAGGCCCGTTTGGGTAGCCGATATCTTAGTTTTTTTCTTTTGATACGAAAATTCCAAGGCCGCCTTTATGTGGTTTAAGGTGTAGTCCTTTTCCAATAGGGGAGAGGGGGGCAGCTTTGAACAGGGGCACCTTTGAAAATATGTGTTTACAAAGCTATTTTAAACGAAATTATGTTAGTTTTTATTTGGCATAAAGGCAACACTATCCTACACAACTGTCACTTGTCACCGCTGACGTTTGACAGCCCGCGGTTGAGTTACGAGGAGTGTTTACTTTCGAGTTTAAATTCTAAACATTTTGAAATAAGCGCGTAAGGATTTCAGGGATCCAATTCAAGGTATGTGAATTGTTTTTTTCATCTTTTAGTCAGAATGTTTCATGTATCACGCAATAAACTAGAGATTAATACAAATTTTTAACTTTTACTTAGTAAAAAAACGTTTGTTATTTTTCAAATACCATTGGGGCAGCTTTGAACAAAATGAAGGGGGTAGTTTTGAATATTGTTCAAAACTGCCCCAACTGCAGCCTTAAATACTGTTATTTTTAATTTAACATTGTTTTTTGTTTATTAAATCATGTCTCTCGAATGAATACTAACATAATTACCAACATCAATAAATATATGTTTTTTTAAGACAATAAATTACAAAAAATTTTTTCGATCGGTTCGAAATTACAAAAAAGAGAGAGAAAGAAATTGACGAGCAGGACATGAAGACTGCTGTTCTACAAGTTTTATCCGGTCAAATTAAACTCAGACAAGCTGCTAACACGTATAATATAAAACCGAATACCTTATATTATCGAATAAAAAAATACAAAGAAGATTTTTTTTATAGACTCACGCCTGTGTCGCCGAAGGGGTAAGCAGAGGTGTAATATTACACCCACATCTCGCCATGATTTTCTAGGTCCCACGTAATAGGGGGCAAGCCTATTGCCGTTACCGAGCACATCACGAGACTCCGTGCTGCTACTGGGAATTCGGAAAAACCCGTCACGTACTGCGTCCATGTTTTCTTTCAAGGTAATAAAAGCTGTTAATAAATGATTTTTTTATTTCTTTATTTTGAAAATGTAAGGTTTATGTTATGTTATTAGAATTATTTCTACGAAGGCAAAGTTACTTTTTTGTTTGTTTTGTTTTTTATAAATTATTTAAAAGTATGATAAGCCTTTTAATTTCATCGAATTTAATGACAGTTCAAAACTACCCCACATATCTTCAAAACTACCCCAGGAGCGGGGTAGCTTTGAACATTTGACTACTGCTACTAAAATTGATGTTGCGGCTACAACTTATATATTCTTCTTCATATGAAGCTGCGATTTTATAGCTTAATGGTCAGACTAAGCATTGTGAAATAGTAAAAGGGTTAAGAACAAGAGAATTTTAAGATATGACACAAAGTTTAAAAACTGTTCAAAGCTGCCCCCCTCTCCCCTACATAGAGCTTACATTTTTTCATTATGTCTTCTCGATTCTTCATACAGCTTTTTAGCCATTTTGAATTCATTTATGGTTTTAGCAATACCAGCTGCACCGCCTGCTAAAGCTCCCGCAGCTGATAATCCCGCAAAAATAGGAATCAAATACTCCCCCAGTTTTTGGAATAGGAATAACGCGAGTGAGCTTAATCGATGAATCAGCAGCCAATTCTCTAGTAGTGGCAATAGCTAATTCTATTGCCATTTTCTTGCTCTTAGGTTTTAATTTTTTGATATGCCTTTTTGCTTTTGTAATAACAGATTTTAATTTACTTTTTAACCCTTTTCCAGGTGTAATTTTTGGAGAATGCTTTTTGTCCAAACCAGAACCAGTTTTAATTTTTGCTGACATAGCCTTAATTACTAAGCGTGCCGCGAGTTTTTCAGCTATATGGCATCGGAAGCAACCGCTCGCTCTTTCGCCATTTTTAACAAAATTAAATCAGCCTTATGTCGATCCTTTAAGTTTGATGACTTGTGATATGCAATATCGTGATCTTTGCAGTATTCGTCCAACTTATTTACGCCGTTATCTCCTTTTGTTAGTCTTTTTATTAATTTAGTACCTGGGCCACAGTAATTATATCCTGGTAAGTGTAATTCAAATGGTAAATTATTAATAAGCCAATTGAGAAGACTAATCTCTCCAAAACACATTATAAGACTGATGATTCCGGTTTGAATACTTTAATAAATAGTTATGTGATTCGAGTTTGTTAACGTTATTTTATTTATAATATTACATTTGATTCATCAATCCAACTGCTTTCAGCTGAAGACAAACCTAACCATTTTACTAAAACCCTGTTACCTTTTCTTCTAAGAACTTTCACGACTAGATATACATTGGGATGTTTTGTTTTTTGAAGTTCTTGTGTATAAAATGCTCCTAAAATAGGCAGACCTCTGATAGTGTCTTCAATTAAGTAAGTTATAGGAGTTGTATTTTGTATTTTACGAATTTTTAATATTTCTGTTGACCAGTTGGGAGTATAACCTTTTTCAAATGTACCTTTGTATTTACTGATACGCACATAATCACCTACTTTGTACTTGCTTTTTAAATTATCATTTTTTGGCAACTTTAAATACCTTTCTAATATCAGTTTTTTATTCATATTGTTCACATTAGCAGGGATTTCATTAATAGTGCGATGGTGAGTGTGATTTTATTTGTAAATAACATCATTGAGGGTATTATTTACCCAATTGTAACTTTTAAACTAAATTCCTTATAGATTTTAGATTTCAATGTTCTGATAAATCGTTCGACTATTGAAGCTTTTTTTGTTGAGAAGGTTGAATAATGGTTAATATGATACGATTTCATAAGCTTCTGAAATTTGTTATTATAAAATTCTGTTCCATTATCGGTTTGCAGATTTTTAGGAACACGCCCTTTATCCAACAAAGTTTTGAAAGAGTTCTTTGCTTTTACTTCTCATAGGAAAGGCCCAAGCATATTTCGAAAATGAATCAATAACGGTAAGAATATATCTATAATTTTTATTTTCTTTTGAAATTGATTGCAAATCAATTAAGTCTGCTTGCCACAAGTCATCTATATCTCTCACCCCTCGTTTTCACCAAGAAACATGTCCAATACATGTTTTATACAAAACTTGTCGACAACATAATTATTTGTTTTATACATGTATTGAACATGTCTCAAACATTCTTTCGTTCACACTGTGTAGCCAACAAGTATCTATACAAGTATAAAACACATTTGCGTTTACACTGAAGTCTGTTACAGTTTAAAACATGTCTTATACATTGATAGCGTTCTCACCTACAAAATACAGTCGTGTTTTAGACAAGTATTGTTTATTTTATTGCAATTTCTGTATTATACAAGTATTAAACAAGTTTTAAACTTTATCCATGCTTGTTGGATAAAGTTTTTTTTTACTGCACGGTTGGCGTATAGTGGTTTAAGCGGCCGCCTCATCGCTTGACAATGCGCTGAGCGTTGTGGGTTCGATTCCCACACGAGACAAAACTTTGTGTGATCCATAAATTGTGCCCGTATGTTGTATGTTTGTAAAGTCCCCCGCGACACAGGATTTAGTCCTAACGCGGGAGTTGTATTTAAAAAAAAATTAAGAAAAAAAAAGTTTTTAACATACCGGACGAACCGCACTTTTTACTTCGTGAAAACGAAATAAGAAGAAGAATGGAGTGGTCAAAAAACAAACTTTAGAACTCATTGAGTTTTTGCTTGTAAAAGAATGCCTGAGGAATGTGAAAAATAAAATATATAAAGATCGTCAGAAGAAAAAAGACGCATTGGCAGCAATTGCTTCGCAAATGTACATAAATGTTTTTTATTTTTTATTTATAGACTCACGCCTGTATCCCTGAAGGGGTAGGCAGAGGTGTAATATTACACCCACATTTCGCCATGAATTTTAAGGTCGCCACGTAATAAGGGGGGGGGGGAGCCTATTGCCGTACCGCGCACATTACCAGACTCCGTGCTGCCACTGAGAATTCGGAAAAACCCAGTAGGTAATACTTTTGCCCGACCCGAGAATCGAACTCGGGGCCTCTATTTAGCAGTCACATACGCTATCGACTGGACCACGGAGGCAGTGTTAAAGATGTTGATAAAATATAATGAACCTCAAGAACCAGTTTAATAGGGAAGTAAATAAATTAAAAACGAAGTCAGGTTCTTTCTTTTAAAATATAAAACTACTGCTTGAATTTGTCTCGAATTCTACAAGTTTAGCTACGACAAAAACATGAGATCATAAACATGCAGACAACTACAAGTTTTCAACCAACAAGTTTCATACAAGTTTTGTATACGTGTCTACAACAAGTTACATACAAGTTTTGTATACATGTCTACAACAAGTTACATACAAGTTTTGTATAAGGTACAACAAGTTTTATACATGTGTATAGTTTTGTATACAACATGTTTTATACATGTATATGAGAAAAGAAAACATTGTCAAAAACTTGTTAAATACATGTATTATACCTTGGTGAAAACGCGGGGTCATGACAACATGTCTTCGCGGATAGTTCACTCTCGCATTTTTATGAATTTCGTTTACCACGTCAGCTTTGCTCATGTTCACAACTCAGTAGGTATGTTTGTCTCGAATTCAGCTATAATACTGAATAAAAAGCATAATATTAGGACTATTTATTATTTAATTATGTCAGCTTCTTTTAACTCTTCGATTATTGATAAAATTTCATTATCATGATTTGTATTACCGGCATCTCGGTCAATCTGTCAACCAGTTCGTTAGGATCGTCCCAATATACCAAGTCAGTGCTATTTTTGTATTTCTTTAACGTTGGTAAGCTTCCTCCAAATTTAGTGACAATATTATTGTTTGACGATTCAGAAAACAATGGTTTGATTATTTCACGATATTTTATACCTTTATCGCCGCTAATTTGCCCATTAGGATTGAAATCTCTCTTATGTGCATTTGTATTATGCAACATATCTTTATAGACAAGTTTATCTTTGCTCGATATTTGTTTCAAATCAGGTTTTCTTCGAAGTAAAAGTTCTTTTAAACCAGGGGTTAAATTGAAGCTTTTGTCACCAACTTTAATTAAAATGGTATTATCATTATTTGCACTATCTATTTTAGAAAACGAAACTATTGAATTACCCATTAATATTTTTTTTGTTTTCACTCCTTATTCCAAATGGTATGTTTAGGTCATTAATATCATGGATATCACGACCCTCTAATGATATTTCTAAATCATCCGGTAATTCCGTCTGGGGAGGCTTTTTAACGTTCAGTACAGAATTCAGTTCTGGGTCATAGCATTCTTCAAACTTAGTAGATGAGCTAGTATTAATGTCACCTAATTCCACGTCTTCAAAATTAGATTGTGTATTTTCAAAATTTTGTATTTTTCTAATGTTTTATTTGAATCAACTAGAGTTTTAAGGGGATCTGTGACAGGTTTTAACATTTTTTCAAGTGATAAGTTCGTAGAGTGTTCCTGGTTTTTAATTTGTTTTATTTTATTCTTTATGGAGTCTACAGACTTCAGTCTGTCAAACAGTCAGTCAAATTTAAAAAACATATCAAAATTCTGTCTGTACCTTCCATTATTTAATGACGATTCGTTATTAATAAGTAGAAAATTATAAGGTTTACTCCAAACAGTTTGACAAATATTTCTAAACTCTTTCCACTGTAAATCAGAAGAAACATGCTCTTCATAAATATGTTTTAAATTCACATCATCTTGTTTGAATATAATAAGAAAATTCACATTGTCACGCAACAGTTGTTTTGGAATTTTGGAATAGGCCGATAAATGAAACGGCTGGCAACACTGCCGATGTAAACAACAGTTTTATATAATTAAATAAATTATTTCTTAAATAGTGCTTAAATCCAACTAAAGTTATTAACAGTGTATTGACAATTGACTAAATTATAAGTGATATCGTTTGCCGACATTAAAAGCAATAATATATGACATAAACTGGATATAAAGTGCTTCGTGTTTGTGACTTAAAACGTATAGTTTGCGCATTTGAAACTGCATTTATTAAACAAAAAACGATAACTTAGTGATCAACGTATTAAAAAGACAACAAAAAGTCAATAAAAGTGATTTGAATACATTTCTCTCAAAATTATCGTTGTTTACGTGCGTTAATTTTTCAAACATTATAAATCTTTGCAAACCAACAATGCTACCAACCACACGTCACTTAACTTCGACCGCGTTCCAGTTCAACGCAATCGTATGACGTTAAACATTACAGCTGTCACTAGTTCTGAGCCTGACGTGAGAGGGTAACTTTAGCCCAATAAGTATACTTTAGCCTTGATTGCAGATTATAATAGTTGTATGGTATCAAACTTCATATAATATTTACTTACATATTATAATGGAGGAGTTCGACTATGACAATGTTACACAACGAAATAAGGTTATTCACAGTTTGGACTTCAATGACAGTGAGCTTGATATGGATGTCTCATACCAAAGCCAACCGAGTTGTTATAAAAGTCCCGAGAAAGAGCTGAGTGTCTTAACTGATAAATTGAATACACTGAAAACAGAACTACAAATCGCAAATAACGACTATGACTATAGATAATTTAAATATGGAAAATATGAACCTTAGGAAAGAAATACATAACTATCAACATAAAATTAATTTATTTAAATCTGTTGGAATAACTGAGATGTCTAATTCGAACAACATTACTCCATTGAAATTTTATTCCCCACAGTGCCGAAGACGTTTCAAATGTACTAACATGAAAATGGGACTACCTAGAGTTCTTCGCGAGAACTAACTATGGGTGCTATTAATTATCAAACTCCGAAAAATTGTCGACCACCCGCTACAAATATAAATCGTAGTCATGATTCCTCTGCAAATGTACAGTAGACATACGCTAAACAAGGCGAACAAATTGACATGGCTAAAGTTGTGGATCATATCGCGCAGACCTCATCGCTAAATGGCCATACAATTACTTCTGCAAAAACAACAGCAATATCCAAAGATGAAACTATGGCTTTTTCTTCAAATGATTACTCTCATAAAATTGTAGTAAACAACTGAAATGCGAAAAGAAAAAACAGGTAGTTATTGTGGCTGACCAGCAAGGTCGAAACATCCGAAGGGCTCTTGGAACACTTCTTGGAGATGACTACTCGGTCCACTGCTTCTGGAAACCTGGTGTACCAATAAAGGAAGTTTTACTCGCTGGAAGAACAGAAATTAGTAAATTAAGCAAGGACGACTTCGTTATAGTATTAGGAGGTATAAACGACACAAACCCAAATGAACTTCAATTCGCCTTGAGAAATTTCTTAGATTCTATGAATAACACAAATATTGTTTCAGAGGTACCATATAATCGATATTTAAATGAAAAAAGTTGAATTACGAATTGAATTTCATTTCATCTGCCTACAGACATGCTACCTATCTTGACATGAACTATTCTGTGCACTTTCCCAGACAGGCCTTCCGTTCTTTACATATATCTCAATTAATCTTAAAAGAATTATTACGCATAGTTTATAAATCAAAGTATGACAAGTATAGTAGAGATTTGCAAAGAAATAATTTGAAATATAGTGCGTCTACAACACCCAATTTAATAGACAAATCCACTCAAACAGACGGGCAATGCAATTGTAATAATGATAGATTAGGTAAATCGAATACATTGAATAATGCCAACAATTTTTTTCGAGCCTAACGATAACAATAAATACGAAATTAACATACTACATCAAAACATCAATGGACTCATCAATAAATCTAACTTATTAACGTTATCTCTAGAACTTCTTTGCAAGGAAAATAAGTCTATAGATATTTTGTGCATATCAGAGCATAATATGATAAATTCTGATATTCAACATATTGACATTACTAATTTCACGCTAGGGTCATATTATTGCCGAAAGAATCGCCGAGGTGGGGCATGCATCCTTGTTCGAAAATGCTTAAAGTACAAACCAATCGATGGATTAAAAACATTTTGTGAGGTAGGTATCATTGAAATTTCAGGAATTATGCTCGAAGATCATAAAATAATTGTACTTTGCGTTTACAAACCACCCAAATTGCTTCAAGAACATTTAAATATATTTTTTGATAAACTCAGTGCTTTATTATCGAAGTTTTGTCTGATTAAATATAAAGTAGTCCTATGTGGTGATTTTAATATAAACATCATAGCTAAAACAAGAATATCAACACAGTTCTTGAATCTTTTGACAAGTTATAATTTAAAATGGGTGGTATGGCGTGGTGCCGAAACCGATTAGGTTCTAGGCGACTTGGAGAAGGAAATGGACTGTATACAAAGGATAGCTGGTTTAGCCGCCTAGGAGGGAATAAGGGAAGAGGAGATGGAGTGGGTATAGGCTATTTTAAGGATGGAAGGCACTTACCTTATACAGCCTTGGTGGTTTCGTGATGCAGCTGCTTGTCTTCACTAGCACTCACGAGCGGGTTTTCCTTGGTGGAAGCGGTGATAAACACATACGGGAGCGGCGCGGTACGAACGAGACGGCGATACAGCGGTGCGGCGCGGAGCGGTATCGAGACGGCGTTCTCAGCGAGCGGAATGTTCGAGACTGTCCCTCGCGTTCACGATCGCGTCGACGAAATCAGGCGCAAGGCAGTGCCTCTTCCAGGGAGAGGGAAAGAGAGGGACGGAAATATGATATCGCTCGCACTAGACAAGCGTGGAACGATTCATATTGATGCGATTAGTTGTAGATAGGAAGGTAGATGGCGCTACCATATCCCCCCGGCCCTAAAGGGTTGCCTTTAAAAAAAATAGAATTGAACTTAGCTATGTTGGGTGTACTACCGCATAACCCCTCAATAGGCTAAGACAGCGATATGACAATAAAATTAATCTAAACTAACTTTAGCGAAAGCTACAAACGCAATAATAGCGAAAACTACTAACTAAATACTTAAACTAAGAGGTAAGTCCAACTTCAGGCTAGATCTCACTGAGTTGGAAGCGGACAGAGACGTACAACAGGGCGCACGTAACTCCCCTTGGCGGTTTTCACGGTAACAACGCGCGTTGTACCGTCCTTGGAAGTATGCAATTTACTAACGCGGTTGGCGACCAAAGTCTGCCAGCGATGAGGAGAAGAATGAATCCAAGCGAGCACTACTTTGGAGTCGGAAAATGCGTATAATTTATTAATGGGGTAGTGGGGCAAAACTGTGTCTTGAACCTTGCTGAGCAACTGAGACAGCGGAAGGGCCGCGCACAACTCCAGTCTCGCAACCGAAATGATTTAACAGGCGAGACCTTAGACTTGGCACAAACTAACTGCACCGAGTAGTTAGAACCAATGCGGACTTGCAGATATACGACTCCGCCGTAAGCACGCTCGCTGGCGTCAGCGAAACCTGTTAAGTTGATGGTACATCCATCTACCAACCCAAGATGACGCGGAATAGTAATTTGATTGAGCGCGGTAAGTTCAATACAAAACTGGCCCCAAGCGGCGACAATATGGTCAGGGGGTGTTTCATCCCACTCACATTTTGATAGCCAAAGCTCCTTGATCAAGAGCTTGGCGTACAAAATTGTGGGAGCCACAAACCCATTATGTCCCATAGTCGAGCCACTGTGGACAGCATAGTGCGTTTGGTGCACTTATCATCTGGTGGTGAGACGTCAAACCGAAAACTATCGCAGGATTTGTCCCAGCGTAAACCGAGAACCTTATGCGGTACAGATTTCTCAAACTCAATGTCTGGAGAAGCCTTATGAGAATCTGGTATGCGTGCGAGAACCTCCTTAGAGTTGCTTGTCCATTTGACAAGATCAAACTGGCCTCGCTTGAAAAGCTGAATAAGCTCTTCACAAAGCAAAATTGCTAGCGGAGCGGATATGACACTACAGGCAATGTCATCCATGTACAAAGCGGAAGTGTAGTATAGTATAGTGTAGCGTAGCGTAGCTTAGCATAGCGTAGCATAGCGCAGCATAGCGCAGCATAGCGCAGCATAGCGCAGCATGGCGCAGCATAGCGCAGCATGGCACAGCATAGCGCAGCATGGCGCAGCTTGGCGCAGCATAGCGCAGCATGGCGCAGCATAGCGCAGCATGGCGCAGCAAAGCGCAGCATGGCGAAGCATGGCGCAGCATAGCGCAGCATGGCGCAGCATGGCGCAGCAAAGCGCAGCATGGCGCAGCATAGCGCAGCATGGCGCAGCATAGCGCAGCATGGCGCAGCATAGCGCAGCATGGCACAGCATAGCGCAGCATGGCGCAGCTTGGCGCAGCATGGCGCAGCATAGCGCAGCATGGCGCAGCAAAGCGCAGCATGGCGAAGCATGGCGCAGCATGGCGCAGCATAGCATAGCATAGCTAATTAGTGCTTTATCTTACACACAGTTTTAGCACCCACCTTGATCTCTTGAAGAGCAGAACAACAACAAGACGTAATACAATGAGAAGTATGTAACGTAGGTACGGTACCCATAATCACATACCCAAGTACCGTCTCAATAGCGGGCGGTAAATCATATCGCTCACTACGAACTATGTTAGTTAGTAGCAAGTGCGGAAATATTGAAGCTCCGATCAAAAGATCAATGCCTGCCGGATTCGCAAACTCCGCGTCGGCTAGCGGCAATGATTCGAGATGAGTGAGTGATGCTACGTCTACATTAGCGTTCGGCAATGCGTCCGTGATACGCTCCACGATAAGCGAAGAAATGTTAAAATTAATGTTCCTATCAAAACGCGAATGTATTTTAACATCTACGGAACCCCTGCAATGCCTTTCTGATCCGCCTATCCCTTTGACGGTTGAGTTAGTATTTTTAAAGTTATTCCATAATCCGAGGCGTTTGAAGCATTCCGATGTTATTAGATTGGTCTGAGATGCGCTATCTAGCAGACAACGTACCATGTGCGGCGACCCATTGACATCATATATGATAACTTGCGCTGTCGCTAACAGAACAGTCTTAGACGCCATACATGGCGGCCTAGCACTGCTCTGATCACTACAAGCGCGCGAAGGCCGTCCGCGCGTGCGTGCCGCCCGCGCAATGGATGTCGTACACAACGATATCTCATTATTGCGAGGCGTGGTAGGCGCATCTACCGTGTTCTGCACTTGCGTGAGTGTGTCAAGGTTAGCGGCTTGACTTGACAACCGGTTATTTTTATCAAAATGTAACAGTGTATGATGTTTTTGTTTACACGTGCGACATCTCGTTCTACTGGAACAATTACTCGTTTTATGTTTTATGCTTAAGCAATTAATGCAAGCTTTGTTATCTTTTACGCTTTTAAAACGAGCAATTGGATTTAAATCATTAAAGGTGGGACACTTATAGTAATGGTCGTGCACTATATTACTGCACAGACACTTCTGTGAATTATTACTATTAGATTCCGAACATGTTACGTAAGATTGTGGATTAGGGACTGAGTTATTATAACTATTTCGCGTTTTATTCAACCTTTGTTTGTTGTTGTTAGTGTTAGACGGGCCAGGTGAACCCGACTGCGTATTATGAAATATTCGACACTGATCTTTGATGAACGAAATAAAACTATCTAGTGTAGGTATTTTATTATTGCGTTCCGTCATCTCGAATGCGCGAATTGTATCAGTGTCAAACTTTTTTAAAGCGAGTTGAAGCAACATAAAGTCGGAAAGATCTTCTAATTTCAAATTCCTAAGAGAATTAACCGCGGTTACGAAGTTATCAATAAACAGCTGGAAATTCGAGACAGACGCGGCACCGGACAGTTTGAGATTTAAAGCTTGGTCAAAGTACGTAGACGCTAGAATGCGCGTGTCTTGATATCTGTCAAGTAGTGACTGAAATATGACCTGATAATTCTCAGCACTGGGTGTGACACCTGCAAATACGGACTGGGCCTTCGGTGACAGTTTACCTATTAAATAGTACAACCTGTCAGCATCTGTCAGAGAACCATTATCGTGCACTGTAGACTTAAAACTTGCATAGAATAACGGCCAATTTCGTATATCTCCGTCAAACGACATAATCTCGATTGGCGGTAATCTCGGTTTGCGGGCAACGGGCTCTGCTGAACATTTACCCTCCAATTGCGATTGTATACGCTTAATAATACAATAAAGATCTTCGAATGCGGTATACGCCTGATAGTTCGGTTTTTCATCAGGATTGATAGAAAGTAATCTTGCGTTATAATCGTCTAACAACTTATGAAAATCTGTTCGAATACTATCTACTGTTGTACAATAACTGAGAAATGCTTCGCTATTGCTGTCAGACATAGATGCGGTTTTTGATCGTTCATAGATATTTTGTATGCGCTCAAATAAAATATTGCGTTTCGCTTCTAAGATTGTCATCTCTTTGTCTTCCGACACGCGTGACTTCTTTTGTTGTGACATGCTTACGTAAGTATAAGCTAATGAGAACGAAACAAAATAAGAATATCTAATGTATCTATTATTTTACCTAAGTAGGCAACACTTTAGAGCTGAGGAAATAAAAGTTGCTTGAAATATGAGATTTATAAGACAACTATGATATTTCCAGAATTAATAATTTAATAAGTAGGTAGGTACATAAAAGTTAACCTACTAATGCGGGCGGAAATAACCATGTGACGGTTATATGAATATATTAGGAGTATAGCTAGGTGCTATAACTGCCTAGGTATAGCGGTATAACGTGTAAAACGTAAATGAATCCGACTCGTATGGATCAAAAAAAAATGGTATGGCGTGGTGCCGAAACCGATTAGGTTCTAGGCGACTTGGAGAAGGAAATGGACTGTATACAAAGGATAGCTGGTTTAGCCGCCTAGGAGGGAATAAGGGAAGAGGAGATGGAGTGGGTATAGGCTATTTTAAGGATGGAAGGCACTTACCTTATACAGCCTTGGTGGTTTCGTGATGCAGCTGCTTGTCTTCACTAGCACTCACGAGCGGGTTTTCCTTGGTGGAAGCGGTGATAAACACATACGGGAGCGGCGCGGTACGAACGAGACGGCGATACAGCGGTGCGGCGCGGAGCGGTATCGAGACGGCGTTCTCAGCGAGCGGAACGTTCGAGACTGTCCCTCGCGTTCACGATCGCGTCGACGAAATCAGGCGCAAGGCAGTGCCTCTTCCAGGGAGAGGGAAAGAGAGGGACGGAAATATGATATCGCTCGCACTAGACAAGCGTGGAACGATTCATATTGATGCGATTAGTTGTAGATAGGAAGGTAGATGGCGCTACCAATGGGCCTTTAAAGAACCCACTCGTATAGTTAGTGGCACATGCTTGGACATTTTTATGTATAATGTCCCTAGGTGCAAATCCAAAATTATTGAATTCGCACTTTCTGACCATACCGCACAACTTCTCACGTGTCCGGTAAAAACAAGCACCACTTTCAAATATTGGTATGCTGAAAAACGTGATCTTGGAAATGATAATATAAATAAATTTAAGGAGTGCATAAAATCATTGACTTTTAATGAATCTTTTGAGAGTAATGATCCTGTTAAATCGTTCGATAGTTTTTACGATACATTTCTCTTATTTTACCGTTTGTGTTTTCCCATGGTGATAATTAAAGTAAATACACAAAAACGGCCAAGGTGGATAACTAAAGGCATTAAGCTATGCTGCAAACGCAAAAGAGAACTTTTATGGCATTACAGGCAAGATCGCACCGACAAAAGTAAAAAAGAGTTTAACGCATTATCGTCCAGGCTCAACCGCATAATAAAACTTACAAAAAAAACACAAAATGATTATTATATAAATACGGCCAAAAATAAATGCAAAGCTACGTGGACGGTGATTAACAACGTGAAATATAATGCGCCGAAAAACGAAATACAACATATTAAGATTGACGATACTATAATTGACGATCCTTTGGTGATAGCTAAATCATTTAATATTTTTTTTATTGACCACGTGGATAAAATTGAACTTGATCACAATATACCTTTTCCTGCAAACATATCAAAGTCCTTATTTATGAAACCGACATCACCAAATGAGATACACTCAATTATAATTAACCTAAAAAATACTAACAGTACGGGATATGACGGTATATCTACGTTAGTTATTAAATCAGTATCGAAAGAAATTTGTGGTGTGTTGAGTCATATTTTTAATCTGTGCATACTTTATGGTGTATTTCCTGATAAGTTGAAAAAAACAATAATTAAACCGCTTTTTAAAAAGAATGATCCACATTCTATGACGTGTTACCGCCCTATTGCTCTAATACCAATAATTTCTAAGATCTTTGAAAAGGTTATACATGACAGAATTTACACTTTTTTTGAAAAACATAATTTATTTGCAAAAGAACAAGCTGGATTTAGAAAAAATAAATATATCAATATGGCGATTTATAATTTTTTGAAAATAGTAACACAAAACGTTGATAAAAAGATACCAGTCTGTGCACTTTACATGGATCTTTCAAAGGCCTTTGACTGTATGGATCATGAGATACTCTTACAGAAATGGAACGCATATGGGGTAAGAGGCAATGTATTGATCTTAATTGAATCGTATTTTTCCAACAGGAAGCAGTGTACTCAAATAACACGCCTGTGTCCTAAATTAAAAAGAGAAGTAATTTTTTTGTCAGAATACAGGCAACTTCAGTTAGGAGTTCCCCAAGGAAGTGTACTGGGACCACTTTTGTTTAACGTATATATAAATGACCTTCCAAACATAACAAAACATCCCACCATTTTGTTTGCTGATGACAGCACAATTATATTTTCTGGTAAAAATGAATTACTTCTCAAATCTGACATTACCAATACATTAGATGAGGTACACAGAAGAATAACTGAAGCATGGAAGGAACGATATTTTTAAGAACAAATTGAATATAGCTACACTCTTCACTCATATGATAAATTAGAGTTGCCAGAAGAAGATGGCACCATGTTTGTCAGTTAGGGCTAAAGACAATTTGAACACAAATATCGTAACTTTTTAATTTAATAGTGACTGAGCAAATCCGCTATCGATATCGATTAAAGTTTCAATATAGGTTCAAAATCAAACGGACTTGTAAAGTATATTATTTATATGTTATACATTTTAAATTCCGTAACTTTATGTCCACAGCAGTCAGAACGCTAGTTGATGGACAGTCTTTAAATGATTATTACACAAACTTGCATTTTTAAACTGAACTTATATATTTTTGTTTCAAATGGGTACTCAGTAGCACATAATATTTCGAGGCGTTATTTTCTAACTTTCATGGTATTTTTCTTTACGCATCAACAGCCTTTTCAAGTCCACTGCTGGTCTTTAACCTTCCGTGGTGGAGGTTTGGCCTACTATAATACCACACTAGCCAGACGTATTCGTATAGGGTTTTATTTCGAGATTTCCTTCTCTTGTTTCTCTTAGTCGCCTCATATGACACCCTCGGCATAAATGTTTATTTATACTTATTTATAGTTAGTTTTTCAGCTGTAATGAAAGCTGTAAGTGGGATTAATAAATATTAAATAAATAAATCATCACCCCCTACTCTCTCTCTAATCTCAATAACATATTTTATTAGAGAAAGCAAATAATTAAGATAAAAGCAAAACTCATAGCTTAAGCATTATTATAACTGAGAATGGCATATCCAAATTAATTCTTTACTAGGACAAGAGATAGTCGACGTGGATTTTATCAAGCAAAATACATAAAAATTTACTTAAAATAGATAAATCAGACAAAACCTTGAATAGTGCCCAAAGGTTTGTTATTAACAATAATAACTTTATTGAAATTTTCTCATTACATAGTGTAGGTAATACAAATCTATGTGTAAAAAATGTATGTGTGGGATCGGACACTTTTCGGTCATACATGTGACACACAGAATATTTAGAGAGAAAAAAAATGTGGCTAGACTAGCCCTTCGATTTTATCTTGGGATCGGCACATTATTAGTCCACTAGTCGAACAAGAACAACCAAGTTTTGGTCTCTGGGTAGATGACATTTAACAAAATTTCTTTCAAATGAAGATTCCCTTATTTTGATGCATATCCACTCAGTAGTCGTGACTATGAAAGCAGACAATTCTTATCAAACCTTCAAATAACTGTCCTTTAAATATTACTGTCTTTGTAAAGAAAGATCAGATTTTTTCTATAGGTGGATTATTTTTTTTTGTAATATGATGGATTCTAACAAGCTTTGGAATTCATTACTGTTGCTGATAGTTTAAATAATAGCAAGTAATTATTTAAGCACTCACACTGATATGTTTAGAAGGGAGGAGCCATCTGTCATTACTATAAAAACATTCCGCAGTAAAATGCTTGGAACAAATTCTATGGTGCTTTCTAGGCACCCAATTTTCTCCACGACATACTGCAGCAATCCACTTATTTTATAAATCTTTATCACGTGCACATATAATCTAAAAAATAACGAGGTAAAAATATACGGTGGATAGACATATCGATAAGATTTTTTACAACACTTGAAAAGTCGATATAAATATTATACGACTAAATTCAAAATCATGATAGAACTGTTATAAAAGAAAAATCACTAAGGTTATATAATTTGATGGCATAATATTGTCTAAATTGTATCTTACACGTCAGTTGACTGTGTTCAATTTGGGAGTACTAGGACGGTCTCTATGTATATTATCCAATCTCTTTGATGAGGTAATTAAATGGTTGACATTGAATAATTTAAAAATAAATTTAGGTAAGACACATATAATGACATTCAAAAATAGAATTCCATTGTTGAATAATTTTGACATTATGTATAAAGGTACATTAATTCGTGACATAGAAACTACTAAATTCTTAGGATTAAACATTGACACTAATTTAAATTGGAAAACGCATGCAGAGAATCTTTGCTCGAAACTGAATAATCAATCGTATGCGCTCTACATGCTCTCTAAGCAAACAAATCAAAACGCACTACTAACTGCATACCATGGATACGTAGGATCCATTTTAAGATACGGAATCTTGTTTTGGGGTAATTGTACAGAAAAAGAACATGTATTTAAACACTGCACAGAAAAAGTGTATAAGAGCTATGTGCAAACTACGACCAACAGATAGCTGTAAACCTTATTTAAAAAATCTCAAGATTTTAACGGTACCGTGTCTGTATATTTATGAATTGTATTATTTGTTAAATCTAATTTGAATATGTTTCAAAATTATAAAAGTAAGCGTCACAAGCTTAAAATTTGTTGCCCGCAGCATAAAAGCGCAATGATGACGAATAGTGTCTTATGTATGGCGCCACGAGCTTTCAATCTGTTGCCTAACTATTTATTAGAAATTCCACGTCTCATAGAATTTAAACGTAAAGTGAAAGATTTTCTATTAGATAAAGCGTATTATAGTATCGATGAATATATGAATAGTAAGAATGTTGTATGAGTTGACGGACATTATATTAGTATACCATAATTCTATATTTCTTTCTGACATTATAGTTTATTTTTTCTGACATCTATATTACACAGACATTTTAAGTATTCATAAATTAGTATTGTTATTATTATTAAACATTTGTAATTAAATTATTATTATTATTACGTATTGCACGCCTTGAGGCAGATAATGGAGAAACCTTTTTTATTTATATTGTATACCACAACTGCTATACCTATTATCGCAATAAATGACATTTGAATTTGAATTTGAATAGGTTTGAGATAAATAGAAACAATCTATTTGTTTATGTCTACCCATACAAAAATAATTGTGAATATTTACTTGATTTTCACACGCAACATCATCAAAAATAAACACAGAATTTGTTAAAGCTTCACTCGGAGAAATGACCTCTTTATCATCGCTAAACTTGTAGAAGTTAATCTGCGAGACTCTTCCTAATACTTCACTCAAGAAACGATACTTTGGTTGAAATGAAGTTTTGGAATAAAGATAAAGATTTTTAAATTTTAGACCATTTTCATGTAACAACAAACTAATCATAACGTTTGTTTTACCACAGTTCGATGGACCGCACATTATACATCGTATCGTATTCGGTAATAAAGGACTATGTCTGATCTGGTGAGAAGATTCATTTAAATCTATATTATTAACTTTCAATGATATGGGTTGCTTGATCAACTTCATTTTGACAATTACTGTAATGAATGTCTAACACACATATTTATAGGTAGCTATACCTTTAACACTGAATTAGATATCATAAAGTATAAATAACAGCATTTAACATGTTTGTACAGGTCTAGAAAGTTAGGAATTTTGTATTCTCGTATTACAATATTATATTTTTAATAATTGATTTCATTTGGTATTGAATATCATACAGATTTAAAATTGCATTCCTTATTTCATTATGCTGTCATAGTCAGCCGAAACAGGACCTTGTTGCTAGCAGAGAAATCAAGTTTTATTGGTAAGTACGTTTTTAATGTTATAAGTTATTACAATATTATATTATATTATTATATAAATAATTAGATATCTTACTTTAGTTTTATTTTCAGAATCATGTCATACAGTCTCATTCTCAACATTAGAGGACTTAACAGATTTGTATTTGGTAATGTTAATTCTCAAATCCCAAGTCCTTTGGACGAAGTTGACCAGACAGAAATACAAGAGGTTAGTAAATATTATTTTATTCCTCATAGTTAAATTCATATAGTTATGAACTTTCATTTATATTTTTTATGTTATTATATTGCAGGACAATGCTTTGGCAGAGAATGGTAGACAGTTAAACAAGCCATTTTTTTACTCTCAAGGAAATTATGAATGTTTTGAAAAGCATCGGAACAAATCCTCTGATCAGGTAAGCACTACATAAAATGTATTTATGTTTATAAACATTTATTGTGCGCGTCCACATTATTATATATTTATGTGTGATTTATTTTTTTACAGGTTACTAGCCCATATTTCTCCACTCAAGACGATGGCATGACATACATTGAACCAAACTTTTCTACAAAGTCAAAAAAATTGTCACCGTCTAAAAAGCGTCAAAGTTTATTAACGTCATCGGCAAATTCGTACATTGTTCGAAGAAATCGTCCTAAGCAAGGACGTCTTCTAATTAAGATAGATATTCGTGAATTAGATTATGTAGACAAAAATAAAAAAAAACGAGGCTTGCTTAAGTGTACAATATGTGGTTGAGGAGCCTTATGATGATGTAATGGATCTCACAGAGATATTAATAAAAAAAATAAGTAAGAAATTGTGTGATACTGAGTAGTCTTAAGATAATGTTTTTATTTAAGTTTAGTTGTATTTCTAAAAATAAATAAATGTTATCTGTTTAAAAATGTGTAATTGTTATGAGTCAATGTTTGTATGCATGCTTTATATTTATGTAAAAGTTAAATAAATGTTATGGCTGAATTCTTAATCTTCGTTTAATTTTTAATTAATAAAAATAGAAATTAGGTATAGAATAGTAAATTTAAACAACTTTATTATAATACACATTTATTTTATAAAAACATTTTTAACTTAATTCATAACAAATAAAAACAAAAAAAATACACGGTATACATTTATTGATTATTTCAATACTTAGGCTCACTTGCGTAACGTTTGATTTAAGTCACTCCTTAATTTAAACTTGTTGAACAGAATTAACAGCATAAAATAATTTAAGTTAAAAGTATTTAGCGTCCTCTTGGACAACGACAACAACGCTTAGATTTAGTTAAACATTTTATGAGGTCGGTAAAGTAGTTTCTACGTTTTGTTTCATGGCATGAAGCCTTTTTGTTACGATTTTAACGATGTTATGCGTATGGTTTCGCATAAAACCTAAGACTATATATACTGTGAGCATAAAACAAAACGCATTGTCGTCGCCTAGCAACGAAATGACAATTGACAAATAATAACAAGAAACTTTTGAGGATTAACCCTAGAACCCTACATGGGGTGCAGGTGCACCCCACACCGATTTGTTTTCTAAATAGCTCAATTTCCTTAATATCCACGAATTCGCGCGTCGGAGTATTTTAGTTTGGTGTCAACCGCTCGCGTTACGTCAATACCGTGACGAGTGACGAGGGACCGCGTTGTGTGGTCGCCTGTATAAGCGCTGTGGGGTACGCCAGTACCCCAGTGTAGTAAAATCGTAAGATTATTTATTTATTACGATTGATGTATTTATATGTAATAAGTTATTAAATTTGATTATTTATTGAAACAATAGTCTTATATTAATTAAATACAGATATAGAATAGGGTTTTGACATAAACAACCAAAATGCAGAAATAAATATGTCTTTATGTCTTTACTAGAGGACGCCAGCAGCTACGCCTGCATTTTTTTTTATTTACCCGTTTTGGCCGATCCCGTGGGAATTTCGGGAAATCCCTTCTTAGTGCACCCCTACGGTCCCCAAGGAACATACATGCCAAATTTCAGCTTCCTGCGCCCAATAGTTTCGGCTGTAGCGTGTCTGTCAGTCAGTCAGTAACGCAAGGATTTTATATATTAAGATTAAAACAATAGTCTTATATGAATTAAATACAGATATTTTTAGATATTATGAAGGTAATATTCAATGAAGTTTATTTATTTTGTTTCGGATGGCTGTCAGAGGTTTGAATTACGAAGAAATAAGCTCTATTCTAGACCACAAATCTGGCGAGGAAGAAGTAGAAGTTGGGACCAGTTGTAATTCCTGGGTTCTTTACAAGTGTTCAAGATCAAATAATAAGCCAAATATAAAGTTTCAGCAGCCAGTTTTGAAATTAGGTTTGGAACTGATACCTACATGAACATTTGGAGGACCGTCACCGGATGTATTTTCATGAATTGTTTTTTTTATTTTAAGGATTACAGTCATTTTAGTATGGGGTGTTCCAGCACCCCAGTGTAGGAATAACATGTGCGCCAAATAGTGTAGGATTCTAGGGTTAACAATAACGCTAGTAGGTAATTGTTATCAGTTATATCATCATCATCATCATGTCAGCCTAGGGACGTCCACTGCTGGACATAGGCCTCCCCCTGCTGTGTCGTCCGGTCCAGTTAATAATAATTATTGATAATTTTCGTCGCTAATGACAAGATGCCAACATCAGTGTGACAGTTCTTAAATGAAATTAGGCGCTAAACAGCCGATTTTCGGTAATTAATTTTGACAGTTCTTAAATTATATTACTCGACAAATTTTTCGTTGTGCAAGACGCTAGTGGTGTTTAATATTTTTTTTCTCGTTAAATACATCTTAATTCAATTTAAGAATCGTTGTGCAAGTGGGCCTTAGGCCCACTTGCGTAACGTTTGATTTAAGTCACTCCTTAATTTAAAGTTTTTGAACAGAATTAACAGCATAAAATAATTTAAGTTAAAAGTATTTATCGTCCTCTTGCACAACGACAACAACGCTTAGATTTAGTTAAACATTTTATGAGGTCGGTAAAGTAGTTTCTACGTTTTGTTTCATGGCATGAAGCCTTTTTGTTACGATTTTAACGATGTTATGCGTATGGTTTCGCATAAAACCTTAGACTATATATACTTTGAGCATAAAACAAAACGCATTGTCGTCGCCTAGCAACGAAATGACAATTGACAAATAATAACTAGAAACTTTTGAGCATTAACCCTAGAACCCTACATGGGGTGCAGGTGCACCCCACACCGATTTGTTTTCTAAATATCTCAATTTCTTTAATATCCACGAATTCGCGCGTCTGAGTATTTTAGTTTGGTGTCAACCGCTCGCGTTACGTCAATACCATGACGAGGGACCGCGTTGTGTGGTCGCCTGTATAAGTCCTGTGGGGTACGCCAGTACCCCAGTGTAGTAAAATCGTAAGATTATTTATTTATTACGATTGATGTATTTATATGTAATAAGTTATTAAATTTGATTATTTATTGAAACAATAGTCTTATATTAATTAAATACAGATATTTTTAGATATTATGAAGGTAAAATTCAATGAAATTTATTTATTTTGTTTCGGATGGCTGTCAGAGGTTTGAATTACGAAGAAATAAGCTCTATTCTAGACCACAAATCTGGCGAGGAAGAAATAGAAGTTGGGTCCAGTTGTAATTCCTGGGTTCTTTATAAGTGTTCAAGATCAAATAATAAGCCAAATATAAAGTTTCAGCAGACAGTTTTGAAATTAGGTTTGGAACTGATACATGAACATTTGGAGGACCGTCACTGGATGCCAACTTAGTCCATTGCAGTGATCCTCAAAAAAGGACCAAATCCTACAAGCGCTGTTGCTCAAACTACATTTAACTTTGTGTAATAAGGCTGATTTGGGATCTCAAGTTACCGATTATGCTCAAGTTACCGATTATAAAACGTATTTTCATGAATAGTTTTTTTTTTTTTAAGGATTACAGTCATTTTAGTATGGGGTGTTCCAGTACCCCAGTGTAGGAATAATATGTGCGCCAAATAGTGTAGAATTCTAGGGTTAACAATAACACAAGTAGGTACATTGTTATCAGTTATATCATCATCATCATCATGTCAGCCTAGGGACGTCCACTGCTGGACAATAGGCCTCACCCTGCTGCGTCGTCCGGTCCAGTTATATAATTATTGATAATTTTCGTCGCTAATGACAAGATGCCAACATCAGTGTGACAGTTCTTAAATGAAATTAGCCACTAAACAGCCGATTTTCGGTGATTAATTTTGACAGTTCTTAAATCATATTACTCGACAAATTTTTCGTTGTGCAAGACGCTAGTGATGTTTAATATATTTTTTCACCTTAAATACATCTTAATTCAATTTAAGAATCGTTGTGCAAGTGGGCCTTAGTTACATTCCTTTATTACACATATTTTTATTTGATTATAATAATATTCTTATTACACATTTAATTCAATTGTAATTAGCTTTTATAAGTAGGTATATTACAATGTTATTTTAGTTAAGTAGAACAAATAGAGTAAGGCCCACTTGCACAACGATTCTTAAATTGAATTAAGATGTATTTAACGAGAAAAAAAATATTAAACACCACTAGCGTCTTGCACAACGAAAAATTTGTCGAGTAATATAATTTAAGAACTGTCAAAATTAATCACCGAAAATCGGCTGTTTAGTGGCTAATTTCATTTAAGAACTGTCACACTGATGTTGGCATCTTGTCATTAGCGAAGAAAATTATCAATAATTATTTATCTGGACCGGACGACACAGCAGGGGGAGGCCTATATCCAGCAGTGAACGTCCCTAGGCTGACATGATGATGATGATGATATAACTGATAACAATGTACTTACTTGTGTTATTGTTAACCCTAGAATTCTACACTATTTGGCGCACATGTTATTCCTACACTGGGGTGCTGGAACACCCCATACTAAAATGACTGTAATCCTTAAAATAAAAAAAACAATTCATGAAAATACGTTTTACTTAACAGAATCGGTAACTTGAGATCACAAATCAGCCTTATTACACAAAGTTAAATGTAGTTTGAGCAACAGCGCTTGTAGGATTTGGTCCTTTTTTGAGAATCACTGCAATGGACTAAGTTGGCATCCGGTGACGGTCCTCCAAATGTTCATGTATCAGTTCCAAATCAAATTTCAAAACTGTCTGCTGAAACTTTATATTTGGCTTATTATTTGATCTTGAACACTTGTAAAAAACCCAGGAATTACAACTGGTCCCAACTTCTATTTCTTCCTCGCCAGATTTGTGGTCTAGAATAGAGCTTATTTCTTCGTAATTCAAACCTCTGACAGCCATCCGAAACAAAATAAATAAACTTCATTGAATTTTACCTTCATAATATCTAAAAATATCTGTATTTAATTCATATAAGACTATTGTTTTAATAAATAATCAAATTTAATAACTTATTACATATAAATGCATTTATCGTAATAAATAAAATATCTTACGCTTTTACTACACTGAGGTACTGGCGTACCCCACAGCACTTATACAGGCGACCACACAACGCGGTCCCTCGTCACGGTATTGACGTAACGCGAGCGGTTGACACCAAACTAAAATACTCCGACGCGCGAATTCGTGGATATTAAAGAAATTGAGATATTTAGAAAACAAATCGGTGTGGGGTGCACCTGCACCCCATGTAGGGTTCTACGGTTAATGCTTAAAAGTTTCTAGTTATTATTTGTCAATTGTCATTTCGTTGCTAGGCGACGACAATGCGTTTTGTTTTATGCTCAAGGTATATATAGTCTAAGGTTTTATGCGAAACCATACGCATAACATCGTTAAAATCGTAACAAAAAGGCTTCATACCATGAAACAAAACGTAGAAACTACTTTACCGACCTCATAAAATGTTTAACTAAATCTAAGCGTTGTTGTCGTTGTGCAAGAGGACGCTAAATACTTTTAAGTTAAATTATTTTATGCTGTTAATTCTGTTCAAACAATTTAAATTAAGGAGTGACTTAAATCAAACGTTACGCAAGTGGGCCTAAATCTTACACGTACTAAAAGTATTGAACTATAATGCCCAAAGGTAAAGTATTGAAATTTCATCATTGTTGTGCTCAAGTGCATTTCACTAAACTGTGAATTTAAATCTGTTTGTGGTGGCGTACAAAATTGTCATTGTTGCGTATATTCAAACATGACTTAGTGTTTTTTATAACCGCAGGCAATTCTAAGTACCTATATTCCAGCTCTTACAGGACTTGTACTTGTTTAAGTTTATTTTCAAATTACTTATACTATTAATAGTCCAACCAGATTCGGCAAGTTCAAACTCTAAACATGTAGATATTAATTTTTCAGAGCATTTAAAATACATGTTATAAATATCTGTTTTCGGAACTGCTATCATATATTTGGTGTTGAAAGATTCTATCGTCTTAATTAAAAATAATAAAACGTGAGAGTATTAAAAAAATAGATAAATATTGCGACTTCTACATTGTCTCATCGACGTTACCATTAATTATAGATAGTTATGGCATACGTTACCATAATTACCTATAGATAATTATAGCCATGCTATTAGAAAAATCTATTTAAACTCTTATGTCGTCAAATAAGTATAATTTGATGGAGAAAATCATACACTGAAAATTAATGTTTTAAATGAAATTAAAATTTAACATACTGTTTGAAAAAATCTTACCTCAGACTCTGAAACGACAGTATTCCGTTTTCACTCTGTTTGTTGTCAGCCCGTCACTATCAGACTCTGATTCTGAAGCGATGGGGTTTTTAGAAAGCAAAGCCTTCTTCTTCTGAGACACTTTTTATCTCTCTTCACATCACAGTCTTGTTTTTTGAGATGCCACCGGTTTTTGTTTTGTTGCTCGAGATGTTGAAGGCACGGAGTCTTCTTCTTCAACCCAAAAAGCGTTATTTACCAAATGAGCCCTGAAAACATTATTAAAATGCAATAAGTATTTTTTGTTGCCAACATTCCTAGCAGTATAAAACAACAGGACTCATATTCTTCAAAGAGCTTGGTGTGTTGTTAGCTGTTACTTTTCACAGAAATGTTTACAAATCTCATCAAATAGAATAACAGTATCTGGTAGCGCCATCTACCTTCCTATATATAACTAATCGCATCAACATGAATCGTTCCACGCTTGTCTAGTGCGAGCGATATCATATTTCCGTCCCTCTCTTTCCCTCTCCCTGGAAGAGGCACTGCCTTGCGCCTGATTTCGTCGCCGCGATCGTGAACGCGACGAACAGTCTCGAACATTCCGCTCGCTAAGAACGCCGTCTCGATACCGCTCCGCGCCGCACCGCTGTATCGCCGTCTCGTTCGTACCGCGCCGCTCCCGTATGTGTTTATCACCGCTTCCACCAAGGAAAACCCGCTCGTGAGTGAAGTGAAAACAAGCAGCTGTATCACGAAACCACCAAGGCTGTATAAGGTAAGTGCTTTCCATCCTTAAAATAGCCTATACCCACTCAATCACCTCCTCCCGTATCCATCTCCTCTTCCCTTATTCCCTCCTAGGCGGCTAAGAACCGCTATCCTCTCTATACAGTCCATTAATCCTTCCCAAGTCGCCTAGAACCCACGGTTTCGGTGTAAGCCGAACCATTTTTTTGATCCATACGAGTCGGATTAATTTACGTTTTATACGTTATACCGCTATACCTAGGCAGTTATAGCACCTAGCTATACTCCTAATAGATTAACATAACCGTCACATGGTTATTTCCGCCCGCATTAGTAGGTAAACTTTTATGTAGCTACCTACTTATTGAATTATTATTTCTGCAACTATCATAGTTGTCTTATAAATCTCATATTTCAATCAACTTTTATTTCCTCAGCTCTAAAGTGTTGCCTAATTAGCCTACTTAGGTAAAATAATAGATACATTAGATATTCTTATTTTGTTTCGTTCTCATTAGCTTATACTTACGTAAGCATGTCACAACAAAAGAAGTCACGCGTGTCGGAAGACAAAGAGATGACAATCTTAGAAGCGAAACGCAATATTTTATTTGAGCGCATTCAAAATATCTATGAAAGATCAAAAACCGCATCGATGTCTGACAGTAATAGCGAAGCATTTCTCAGTTATTGTACAACAGTAGATAGTATTCGAACAGATTTTCATAAGTTGTTAGACGATTATAACGCAAGATTACTTTCTATCAATCCTGATGAAAAACCGAACTATCAGGCGTATACCGCATTCGAAGATCTTTATTGTATTATTAAGCGTATACAATCGCAATTGGAGGGTAAATGTTCGGCAGAGCCCGTTGCCCGCAAACCGAGATTACCACCAATCGAGATTATGTCGTTTGACGGAGATATACGAAATTGGCCGTTATTCTATGCGAGTTTTAAATCTACGGTGCACGATAATGGTTCTCTGACAGATGCTGACAGGTTGTACTATTTAATAGGTAAACTGTCACCGAAGGCCCAGTCCGTATTTGCAGGTGTCACACCCAGTGCTGAGAATTATCAGGTCATATTTCAGTCACTGCTTGACAGATATCAAGACACGCGCGTTCTAGCGTCTACGTACTTTGACCAAGCTTTAAATCTCAAACTGTCCAGCAACGCGTCTGTCTCGAATTTCCAGCTGTTTATTGATAACTTCGTAACCGCGGTTAATTCTCTTAGGAATTTAAAATTAGAAGATCTTTCCGACTTTATGTTGCTTCAACTCGCTTTAAAAAAGTTTGACACTGATACAATTCGCGCATTCGAGATGACGGAACGCAATAATAAAATACCTACACTAGATAGTTTTATTTCGTTCATCAAAGATCAGTGTCGAATATTTCATAATACGCAGTCTGGTTCACCTGGCCCGTCTAACACTAACAACAACAAACAAAGGTTGAATAAATCGCGAAATAGTAATAATAACTCAGTCCCTAATCCACAATCTTACGTAACATGTTCGGAATCTAATAGTAATAATTCACAGAAGTGTCTGTGCAGTAATATAGTGCACGACCATTACTATAAGTGTCCCACCTTTAATGATTTAAATCCAATTGCTCGTTTTAAATGCGCAAAAGATAACAAAGCTTGCATTAATTGCTTAAGCATAAAACATAAAACGAGTAATTGTTCCAGTAGAACGTTACATTTGGATAAAAATAACCGGTTGTCAAGCCAAGCCGCTAACCTTGACACACTTGCGCCGCAGGTGCAGCAGACCACGGTAGCTGCGCCTTCCGCGTCTGAGGGCGAAGTATCGTTGTGTACGACATCCATTGCGCGGGCGACGCGCACGCGAGGACGGCACTCGCGCATCTATAATGATCCGCGCAGGGCCAAAACGCGATGTATGGCGTCTAAGACTGTTCTGTTAGCGACGGCGCAAGTTATCGTTTATGATGTTAATGGGTCGCCGCACATGGTACGTTGTCTGCTAGATAGCGCATCTCAGACCAATCTAATAACATCGGAATGCTTCAAACGCCTCGGATTATGGAATAACTTTAAAAATACGAACTCAATAATCCGAGGGATAGGCGGATCAGAAAAACATTGCAAAGGTTCCGTAGATATTAAAATACATTCGCGTTTTAATAGGGACATTAATTTTAACATTTCTTCGCTTATCGTGGAACGTATTACAGACACGTTGCCAAACGCTAATGTGGACGTGTCGCTCCTCACACATCTTGAGTCATTACCACTAGCGGATTCGGAGTTTGCGAATCCGGCAGACATTGATGTTTTGATCGGAGCCGCAATATTCCCGCACTTGCTACTTACTAAAGTGGTACGTAGTGAGCAAAATAACTTACCGCCCGCTATTGAGACGGTATTCGGGTATGTAATTATGGGTACCGTACCTACATTACATACTTCTCAATACGTTACGTCTTGCTGTTGTTCTGTTCTTCAAGAAAACAATATTGACTCTCTTCTCAAGCGATTTTGGGAGCTTGAAGAGGTTACCGCACCGCCCTCGATGAGCCATAAAGATCTCGAGTGTGAAGAACATTTCCGCGCTACCACTGTTCGTGACGACAGTGGCAGATACGTTGTGGCGTTGCCATTCTGTGGTGACCCTTATTCGTTAGGCGACTCGCTGCTGCGCTCAGACGTTTCCATTGTTTGGAACGTAAACTTGATGCATCACCTAAGTTACGCAGCGCCTATAATGACGTCATTCGTGACTACATAGATAAAGGTTTTTTGAGTGTAGTTGTAAACAACGAGGGCAACTCTCTGCCCTCATATTATATCCCGCATCACGGCGTAGTTCGCGAAGATAAAACCTCTACTAAACTTCGTGTGGTTTTAGACGCTAGTTGTAAGACTACATCGGGTCAGTCGATTAATGACATTTTGCATGCCGGCCCCAATCTACAGGGTGATTTATTTAACATCATAATAAAGTTTCGTCTTTTCCAAATCGCTCTGTCAGCTGATTGCCGCCAAATGTTCCTCAATATCGGCGTTCGCGAATCTGACCGTAGATTTCAACGGGTCTTTTATCGTTTTGACAAGAAAGAACCTTTATCTGTGTATCAGTTCAATCGTGTTTGCTTTGGACTCAAGTCTAGCCCATATCACGCGTTACGAGTTGTTCGCCAGTTGATCGCTGATGAAGGCGATCACTTTCCCGCCGCAGCGGCTGTTGCCACTTCCGCTTTGTACATGGATGACATTGCCTGTAGTGTCATATCCACTCCGCTAGCAATTTCGCTTTGTGAGGAGCTTATTCAGCTTTTCAAGCGAGGCCAGTTTGATCTTGTCAAATGGACAAGCAAATCTAAGGAGGTTCTCGCACGCATACCAGATTCTCATAAGGCTTCTCCAGACATTGAGTTTGAGAAGTCTGTACCGCATAAGGTTCTCGGTTTACGCTGGGACAAATCCTGCGATAGTTTTCGGTTTGACGTCTCACCACCAGATGATAAGTGCACCAAACGCACTATGCTGTCCACAGTGGCTCGACTATGGGACATAATGGGTTTTGTGGCTCCCACAATTTTGTACGCCAAGCTCTTGATCAAAGAGCTTTGGCTATCAAAGTGTGAGTGGGATGAAACACCCCCTGACCATATTGTCGCCGCTTGGGGCCAGTTTTGTATTGAGCTTACCGCGCTCAATCAAGTTACTATTCCGCGTCATCTTGGGTTGGTAGATGGATGTACCATCAACTTGATAGGTTTCGCTGACGCCAGCGAGCGTGCTTACGGCGGAGTCGTATATCTGCAAGTCCGCATTGGTTCTAACTACTCGGTGCAGTTAGTTTGTGCCAAGTCTAAGGTCTCGCCTGTTAAAACCGTTTCAGTTGCGAGACTGGAGTTGTGCGCGGCCCTTCTGCTGTCTCAGTTGCTCCGCAAAGTTCAAGACACAGTTTTGCCCCACTACCCCATTAATAAATTATACGCATTCTCCGACTCCAAAGTAGTGCTCGCTTGGATTCATTCTTCTCCTCATCGCTGGCAGACTTTTGTCGCCAACCGCGTTAGCAAATTGATTGAACTGGTTCCTGCTACTTGTTTCAATCACGTCGCGGGTATTGAGAACCCCGCAGATTGCTTGTCTCGTGGTGTCACTCCACTTAATCTTCTGCATCATCCATTGTGGCGTAGTGGACCTTCTTGGATCTCCCATGATCCGTCAGAATGGCCCATGCAACCCTTTGACCACAGTGCAGAAGACGAAGATGTACCCGAGCGGAAGTCTGTTTCTTATCCCGTGATTGCTGAGGTTGCGGAGTCTCCCATCTATGCACTCGCACTACGCATGTCATCGTGGTCTAAGTTACTCCGCGCCATCGTTTATGTCTATAGGTTTCTTAGGCACCTACCTAATGAGACTTTTGTATCAAGTACTGATCTGAAATTCGCAGAATGTAAGTTACTACGAGCTGTACAAGCTGTTCATTTTAGTAACGACATTCAAAATTTAAAGGACAATGTACCTTGTTCTCCCGCTATCCTTAGACTCAAGCCGTTTCTCGATGAACATGGCGTCATACGCGTTGGGGGTCGTCTGTCAAATTCGGATGAACCTTATAACTACAAACATCCTTGTATTCTGCCGCGACATGATCATGTTGTCGACCTTCTTGTTGATTTTTATCACAAGAAGCACCTCCATGCCGGTCCGGAGTTGCTTATGTCCTTACTTAGGCATAAGTATTGGATTTTAGCCGCTCGACGAATAATTCGTCACAAAATACATAAATGTAACGTCTGTTTCAAATTTCGTCCGCGTCCGACTTTCCCTCCCATGGCCGATCTCCCTAGCCAACGCGTCAACCAGGTTGCTAAAGCGTTTACACACACCGGTTGTGATTACGCAGGACCACTGCAGTATACGCCAGTGCGTGGTCGAGGTGTTAAAAGCCGTAAAGCCTGGCTATGTATTTTTACATGCTTAACGACGCGCGCTACGCATATTGAAGTTGCGACAGATTTAAGCACGGTGTCATTCCTGGCAGCCCTTAAACGATTTCTCTCACGGCGCGGCCCTATACAGTGTTTGTACACGGATAACGGCACTTGTTTTGTGGGCGCAAGCTCTTATTTACGCGACCTTTATAAGTTTCTCAGGGAAGAATATCGTACTCGTCTTCAGGAGGAACTTTCCATAAATCATATCGACTGGAAGTTTATTCCACCAGCATCACCGCATTTCGGTGGATGTTGGGAAAGCATGGTCAAAGTAATTAAAACGCAAGGTCTTCAAGGTTATAGGTCAACAGATCCTCTCTTGCGAAGAGCTTTTAACTGTCCTTGCACAAGTCGAGGCACTGATCAACTCGCGTCCGCTCACGGCATTGAGTAGTGACCCTGCAGAACCATCCGCGTTAAGCCCTGCACATTTTCTGAACACAGTGCCATTATCGTCATTTCCGGCTCCTGAAGCAGACTCTTCAAGCTTGCTCCAGAGACATACTCTGCTGGATAAACTCGTGCAGTCGTTCTGGCGGCGCTGGCGTGCGGAATATCTACACCAGCTTCAGGCTAGATCCAAGTGGAATAGTCCTGCATCCCCTATACAGGAGGGTACGTTGGTCGTCATAATACATGATAATGCTCCGCCGCTTTCATGGCCGTTAGCCATCGTAGAGAAATTGCATACTTCCAAGGACGGTACAACTCGCGTTGTTACCGTGAAAACCGCCAAGGGGAGTTACGTGCGCCCTGTTGTACGTCTCTGTCCGCTTCCAACTCAGTGAGATCTAGCCTGAAGTTGGACTTACCTCTTAGTTTAAGTATTTAGTTAGTAGTTTTCGCTATTATTGCGTTTGTAGTTTTCGCTAAAGTTAGTTTAGATTAATTTTATTGTCATATCGCTGTCTTAGCCTATACAGGGTTATGCGGTAGTACACCCAACATAGCTAAGTTCAATTCTATTTTTTTTAAAGGCAACCCTTTAGGGCCGGGGGGATATGGTAGCGCCATCTACCTTCCTATATATAACTAATCGCATCAACATGAATCGTTCCACGCTTGTCTAGTGCGAGCGATATCATATTTCCGTCCCTCTCTTTCCCTCTCCCTGGAAGAGGCACTGCCTTGCGCCTGATTTCGTCGCCGCGATCGTGAACGCGACGAACAGTCTCGAACATTCCGCTCGCTAAGAACGCCGTCTCGATACCGCTCCGCGCCGCACCGCTGTATCGCCGTCTCGTTCGTACCGCGCCGCTCCCGTATGTGTTTATCACCGCTTCCACCAAGGAAAACCCGCTCGTGAGTGAAGTGAAAACAAGCAGCTGTATCACGAAACCACCAAGGCTGTATAAGGTAAGTGCCTTCCATCCTTAAAATAGCCTATACCCACTCAATCACCTCCTCCCGTATCCATCTCCTCTTCCCTTATTCCCTCCTAGGCGGCTAAGAACCGCTATCCTCTCTATACAGTCCATTAATCCTTCCCAAGTCGCCTAGAACCCACGGTTTCGGTGTAAGCCGAACCAGTATCAGAAGAAAAACTTTAAACGACATAGGAATTTAATGCATGAATAAAATTGATTAAAATATAATACTCACATACTTTTTCTGCAACACTTGTAAACCACCACAAACAAATTTAAACTCACAGTTCAGTGAAATGCACTTCAGCACAACAATGATGAAAATAGGGACTAATATCTCAGATGTTTATTTTAGAGACCTCAATTCTAAAGCCTTAGTGTTAGTTTCCAACAATAATTAGGTACTTCGAAGATTTAATTGAAACAATATTTGTTATTAGAATTTCATCTCTATCATCTGAGCACATAAAGTCGATTTTATTTTATTAATTTCTCATACTGAACTCGCAATGTGAATGCTTTCGAATACTCTAGATATGGAAAGTGTTTTCACAGCACTTTATCCATATTAGAGTTTTGGAGACAACTTGAGACGAAACTCGTAAAAGAATTAACTCTGGTGGAATACATACAAACATATAAGAAACCAGTAAAAATAAGATCTCTGGTAGTTATTTGCCATATTGAGAAATCTTGCCTTATTCTTTAAACTCTCAAGTCGCAAACGCTGTGTTAGATATAGCTATCCTGCTCATTTTAATGTTAATTTAAAGATATGACAATGGATTTCAAAGTGATTTTTGTTATAGAACTCGTTCTACAATTTTACAGATTTAAGCCGGGTGAATATTATTATTATAAAATAAACGTTTGTACTGAGTTATTGATTATCTTGGATAATTCTATACACGTCATGCTAGGACAAAGTGGTCCAATATTTTATCACATCCTTGACGACACGTTTGGCGCATTGGCTAAGAGTATGACTGGCATCACAATGTAAATAGTAGGTTTAATAGACGCAGCAACTAATGCACCAACGTGTTGCGGGTTCGATTCCCGCACGGAACAAATGAGTATTGTTCCGGTTTGGATTTTGTTTTTTTTTTTTTTTTTACTTTATTTTTTTTTTGTATTATAATCAATTATTATGTCTCCATAATACTGTTGGCTACTTACTAAGAAAGAAAGAAAGAGAAAAACTATTTATTTGTCACAGACACAGAAAAAGTATTAGGTACATATAAAAGAAAACATTGCAAGGCATAACATTATGGATTATTTGACTGTGACATTAGTCTGTGAAAAATATGTGCACACTCAGCTATATTGTTGCAATGTGGTAGTGTCCACAACTTTATTATTGAGTTATAGTTGCTAGTGAAAGCTAACCTCTCATTATACGGAAGGCCTATGCATTCATTAGTACAAGATGTGCACCAAATCGTTTCGATGCAACGATGTGCCGTGATCGAACATGATATTGTTGTTTATTGTACTTATTTAAGTGCGCGCGATAATTTTTGCTTGGCTATGTCAGTTCGACACCATACCAGATTATGATACACACAACAACCGATCGGACTGATCGCGTCGACCGAACACAGCAGTCGAACTTGAGAATGTTGTTTATACATTAGCATCTCAAACTAGAAACGACAGTAAGTTGTCCCATTGCATTGGTACCTACTACAATGATATGTCGGTGAATGAAATACAATATTATATCGTGAATCAGACGGATCGCAGATAACAACGGTATTATTGGGAGCGTCTGCGTCAGCTCACTTTGTTCTGAGTGATACAGATCACATTTATATTAATCGAAAATATAAAATATAAAAAGAAAAAAAAAAAGTAAAAAAAAAAAGTCAGACAGCTGTCAAAAAGTTATAACCTAGCTCCGTAATATTATTGTGAATAAATAAAAATAACAGCTTTTGGTGCATATAAAAGTAATAAGATTATTAGAAAATCATAAACTAACGACGGATTACTGTTTGTGAAGTCCTACGACGTAATATTCATCTAATGCTTCTGAGCGAAAACTTTGTCTGTGTGACACATTATGTGGATTTTCGAGCCGATAATAACATCACAACAGCACATTACGGCATTACGGACTAATTACGGAATAATATTCACAAGTAAGTCCTACATCACAGATTTTGGACATTCAATATACAATTATCACCAATATTATCGTTGACATTTGAAATAAGTATATTAACAGAACTGACCTTGAAATAAATACTTATCATTGACATAGACAATATAGAATGACAGTAGTGAATGAATGGTAATGAGAAAGACCCTAAAGGCGCGCACAAACTATCTGTCGCGACTTACTGTCGCGACAGTAAGTCGCGACAGAAGGGTATCTGGACAAGGAAAATCCATTCAAGTGTGCACACTATCGGACGTCTGTCGCGGACGTGACCTTGAGCGTTCAGACGTCCGATAGCAATCTGGGAAAATGACATTTAACGTCCGCGGACGTTTACAAACGTCCGCGGACGTTTACTGTCATCCGTATATTGTCCATGGTACGGCCTTAATATTGATTTTATACCGAATGTAGTCAACAAATGTTAAATTCACTTTCAATTCAACAGTTCTGCTTTACTTCAAGATCTACCAATAATATAATCTAATAGTGCTAACTGCTAGTGCCCTGAATTAAGAAAATAAGCTCCTACCTAGCCATAGTGTATCGCATAGACAGCATGGCGTGTCTATGGTTGTATCGGACGCGGACGCGACAGAAAGCCGCGTCCGAAAGGGTGTGCACACTATGTGTCGCGACTTACTGTCGCGACAGTAAGTCGCGTCCGAACAGTTTGCGTGCGCCTTGATACACGTTACAACATAGAGGTAACATTAACACTAGAGTAGCAAACTCCTACAATTGACGTTCAAAATAGCGTGGCGACCAGCCGAGATAGAAGACGTAGCTTTGAAACCAATAATCATGTTAGAAAAAAACTATATTCATCTCTTTTGCACTCGTTAAAAGCAAGTTCCATAATGTCATTTCAAAAGTGATGACATTTGACCTTTCATCGAGAAATGCGGTGTTCTCCAGTTTAAAAATATTTTCCCATTTTTTTATTATTAGTATTACTTAACGGAAGGTTGTGTTTATGGGTATGTATAGTTTATTCTATGTATAATATGTGGGAATGTTCATTTGTTCCCTCGTTGCTACTTATATATTTATAAGCAGTTTCAGTAAATCCAGTATTGATCTATGCTTACAATTACTTTACATGATAATAAAATATACCTAATTATTGAGTTTCATAATATCTCGAGTGTATTTATTATTACAATACTACTACTGCATAGTAGTAGTATTAAAGAAACGTGCTAATAGTCAGCTGAAAATTGGTTCAAAACATGAATGAATGTTTTGTCACTGCGGCAGTGTTCACATTTGCTGATGACTGGTTTCCAAGTAGCCTATAATCTATATCCATCCTCCCGGTTGAAATCGTTATATTTCTTAATTTCTACCGCTTCACATAATATCCTGGAGTAAAACTCTCACAAAAGTGGGAGATCCAAAATTTTATTACTTGGTATCATTGTAAATTGATTTTCTTTGTCATTTTCAACCAAATATCGTGAAAAACAATGATGAATACATGTGGAATGATATGCCGCCCTTATTCAAATTATTTTCTTTACGAGAATTACAAGATTTCACAACGCATTTGCCCATTTCACGTTCGTATTATTTTCGTGTGCGGAAATTTTGACACAATAACATTGTAGTAACAGTATTAGGTCCAGACCCATAATAAACGGCAACACATCTCAGCGCTGTTTGCTTATCTATAGTCCGTGCCACGAGAACATAGACTTTTTGTAAACAAAGAATTTCTAAGTACTAAGTGACTTAGCGATAGTTCTGTCAAAAACAAATAATGTCAAATCCAATGAGCGCAACGGTACATACATACGTGTCATTGGAAACTAATATGTCAATGGATTGGGTTTTTATCGATATTACGCGCTGTCAATAGGATCTTTTAATGTTTTGAGGTACTGACGCCTAGAATGTCAACATTTGGCGTTAGTTCATTGAAATGTTACATTCTTGGGCTTAACATGCATTTATCAGAGGACAACATAAATTTTTTTTGTTGTCAAGGGGGGGTAAATGTCAGGTTAAATACATGTTTATAGGATCGCAACCTTTGAGAAAAGAATATAATATGGAGTGGACAAATAATACATATGGATACTTTACGTTATAGAAATATATATGAAATCGACATAAAACCACCAAACATAGTGTTGTCTCGTTTTTACTTAGCGATATCTCTGTTAGAAAAAAGAGATAGCCATAGGTTACTGAATACACTGATCGTAGTGATTTTTTATCAGAAATGTCAATCGTGCCAGTGTCGCCATATTGCTTGCCAAGTGTTTTTGGTACATCTGCTGTCAAATCGTTGTGTATCGAACATAATAATTTTGATTTTGTGCATAAATATGTCTAAAAACCAGATGAATCAGTGCTTCAAGCTTTCCTAGAGATCGTAAAATCATGCCTAAGTGTTGATTTGAACTGTGCAGTGCAAGATAAAGCTATAATCAACACAAATGTACTCTTCACAAGTAAGTAACAAGTCATGATTTATACTGTTGAAAAGGATTAGTATTTGTACAAAATATTGTTACAAGAGGTTCTTTTTATAGTTAATTTAACAGGTTTTAGCTTCGTTATGGCCTAAATGTTGTTATTTTCGTAGTTTGGAATTTTCCATATTTACGTATTAGAGGTTAGTAGTGATGTTACTGCTAATGTCGATATGGGTTATCGATATATAGATAATGTATAGAGACTTCCACAAACGATAACATTGTTAAAACTATCTCGTGTCTGTAAATGGAAATAAATTAAACATTGAACCAATTTTGTCTGTACCTAGTAAAGGAAAAGCGATATTTGACAAACTTACTTTACTTAGACCTGATTACATAAAACCCAAAACCGCTGCATCCTGCTCTATGTTGAGGAAAATAAGCAGTTAAAATAATTATATTATGTTTTTTGCCAACAGATAACATGAACAGCAACTGTATGCGAGAATTCCTAGCAATGAAACGTTGAAGAAAATAATTTTATTTATAAACAAGAGGACGCCCGCTGCTACACCTGCACATTTTTTCAACTGTTTCTGTCCGATCCCGTGGGAATTTCAAGAAAGTCCTTAGTGCACTCCTGCGATCCCCAAAGAACATTCATGCCAAATTTCAGCTTCCTGCACCTTATAATTTTGGCTGTAGCTTATCTGTCAGGCAAGCAGTAACGCAAGGATTTTATATATTATACAGATAAAAAACAAATAAATAACATGTATTAATCAATTATGATTTTTCTTACCCCCTTATGATATTTCAGTGTAGCTGTGTGTTTCATTACGGTATGTATGGTGCAAATCAGAAATTGCCGACATAAGGCCGGCGCGCACTGACGTCGCGGCATGGCAAAGGATTTTATTACTGATCAAGTCATTTTCATTCTTATTTCAATGAGTTTAGAATTCATATTACTTTTTTTCGATACAATCGTATCGCAGCCCGCCGTGGCATGCCACGGGACGTTTGGGGCGCGTCGCGGCATCGGCGGCACACTTGGACGCCGCGGCATGCCATGGCGTCTTGCAGTGTGCCACGACGTAATCAGTAGGTAAATAAGTTCCTGAATTCACCGTTAGTAAATCTTGTTCTCATAAATTATGTATCAAGAATTGTTTTCTCTTCGACAGATCAGTTTGCATTTGTCGTTCTTCATCTTCAGCAAGAAGTGCTATTGATACTAAATTCCAGTCAATTGGACGCCTCGGTATGACGCGGCATGCTGCGAGGTGCCGAAGCGTCTTTCGGGCTAACGAAACACGTTCCGCGCCGTGCCATGCCATGCCGTCAGTCGGCGCCGGCCATCAGCTATCCGGATAGCCAAGCTGAAGGGGCAGTGACAAAAAAGTTTATATATTAAAAATATATAAACTTTTTTGTCACTTCAAACTATCTTCGTGTATCAATAAAAACAATTTTTAAACAATTGATTACTAATAAACTGATTTAAATAATAGTTACAGGTAGCACGCCACTGCGTAATGTTGATGTTGTGCATGTATTGTTAGAGAGAAATGCAGGGGGCCTTTAATGTTGCGTTCTCTCTCCCACCGGCGGACACGAATAGGCCCCACTCTACCACTCTATTCTTAATATCTCTATGGTCTAACCCAACGGCAGTCATTTTATTTTCCACATAATTTCGTAGGTATGCGCGCTAATTTCGTAGGTACGTCCAATCCATGTTATTCACATATCTGTGGTTTATTAGGTACTAGAAAAAGTAAGAACCCTTCAAAAACTTAAAAAATATAGTTTTCTTTTTCAACGTTTAGCAACACAAATCGCATTCGCTAGTACATTAGCTTTAATAATTTCGACTTCTTACTGAACCGAGACAACAGTGATTTTAGTGCTGGTATGAACGCTCTCATCGCAAGCTTTTAAAAGTGCTTACGCCAGAGTTCAACGCAATCGTTTTTTAAATCCTCGTGCGAATGATGCCTAAAGGTGCTATACTTTGTCGATAACAAAAAAACTTGTCGATATATGCTTTGCGTTGCCTAATATGCGCCCAACCCTAATGGACGCCATTTTATTTGCATACGTTTCGTAGGTATGCACGCTAACTTCGTAGGTACGTCCAATCCATGTTATTCACACATCTATGATCGCAACGCTCTTCCCGCTGCCGGCATCTCGAAAAAGCGGGTGCAGAATAGCAGATTGCAAACTATTAGTCGCGCAGATGATTATTTATACCTAAAAAAGTAATGGCGTTTTCAGACTACCGTTACTTTTAATGGTTTTTGTTTAAGTTCATTCTGACGCTTTCATTCACAAACAACGTAATATCTCCATGCCTAGATTTTTTTATGCAATGTAGGTACTAGCTAGTTATTTGTAATATTATTGATTGTTGGTCAATAATTTAATATTTTAGGATAGGTAGGCTACTTTGAGCAAATGATTTATTGTCTATGATTAAAAAACATCATGTCCTTAATAGAGTAACATATGTATGTACTCTATCATTTAAATACATTGGACTCTATTTTTCCTTAATTTGCAGAATAAATTACGTGTAAAACGACAAATAAATCGGTAAATTTATGAACATTCGACCATTCAAACACAAAATCAAATATTTTTATTTCAGTAAAATTCAACAATATAAAGGAGATGTACCATTTGGCCATACATTATGGGCCTGGCACGGCCAAACACAACACCATGTGTGTTTTGAAGATAAATGACTACTCTATTAACCTGTATAATTTCTTTTTAAATAACTTTTGGGGGAAATAAGATACGAGATATTTGAAATGGAAATTATTCCGCAACTAAATATACCTCAAAATTGAATTTTAACATAAATATAATACCAAGTAAAAAGTATGTCTTTGCGTCTTAAAGAACAAAAACTACATAAAGAGTGGCCAATAATAATGAATAATCACCTGTGTACTAGGGAACCTCGTACTATGTATACTCGTCCAGAAAAGCTAACCACAATCACAAACACCGCTGCATATTCTTAGCATGGGTAGAACGTACTGATCATTATTATTGAATTTATATTCAATTACATTACATTAAAACCGTACGAAAACACCAATAAATCAGAACAAAATATTTACGATACACAGTAGCAACACGAATGACATAACAGATAAAAAAAAGTGTTGCAAATGGTTTGAAAAAATATTTCTACTATCGATTAAAAAACAAAACGATTTTTACCGATTAATAAGTATGGAATGTATAATAAATTATATATTTCTTGATTCTTTTTACAAATATACTTATAAAGTAAATAAAATATATTGTTTTCTAATATAGTAATAAAAATATTATTTCCTTAAAACAATTTCTGCCTACCATACTTCATTTTATTTTTAATGCTGGCAACATAAGACATTCATCCGCTATTACCATAGCTTAGTCAAAATAATTAATCTTTAAAAACTAAATTCTTTCACCGATACTCTATCAAGAAACGAAAACGATGTGAAATTTTTAAAAATTATATGTTTAATTTCAACGATTCACAACTTTCTGGCCGCTACAGGCCGTATTTGGTCTTTCTCCTTTAAAAACATAGTGCCATAATTAGGCATTGAAAAACAAGACTGTTCAAAAAGTACAAAATCTAAAACACAACTGTTTGAAAAAAGGTTGTGAAGCCCTGAATGTTTGTTTACAAAAAGTCTATCTTCTCGTGGCACCACCTATAGTTGTAAGTAATAGATCAATGCGTTACAACTACACAAACAGAAACATCAGGTGTGGTGCTGCCAGATTAAACTTCGGGCTGCCAGGCTAAAGAACATTTCATAAAATAGGATTAAACGACATTTACACTACTCGTACATTTTATTTCTACAGACATATTATTTTACTAATGACATATTTTATTGATGACGTGTTATATTGACATTTTACATTGATAATTGAGTTAAGAAATAAGATATTGGATACTCACTTTGGAATAATTTGACATTATTTTATACTTTACTTTTTATTAAAACTGGATAATAATATTGAATACACATAAATAGATAAGTAAACCACAAAATGAACTTTCTTGAAAACATCACCTTTCGTCGACAACGTACTCAATCCGATACCGTCAACGATACGTCTGAATGCCTAGACAATACAACTAGAAGTTTGCCAGAGTTGTCAGAGGATGAGTGTGAACGAAATAAAATGTTGGAAGAACAAGTTAATAACCTAAAAATAGAATTAAAAAGTGCACATTTAGAAATTGAAACACTTTCTTTAGAAATTATTAATCTTAAACAGAAAAATGAAGAACTTACGAAGAAAAATGAACTATACAAGAAAGTTGCAAATAGCCCTGTCAAAATAAAAAACCAAACACCAAATAAGGTTCTAAAAAGTAAAGTACATGCATTGATTTAAATACTAAAGATACGTGCGACCGAACATTTGACAGACGCAGTCACCCTACAAAAAAATAACGCCATCTATTTAAACTCGTATGAACTACGATGTAAATCGGCATAGTCTACTCCTAGACATAACCTTGTAAGAGCGGGGTGAGGTATTTTTCGAGGTACAAAAAATATATATTTTTCCATTTTAGATTCGTACCTAATGTTTTTTGACGTTGGTGTATCTTTAAATTTTAAGAATCAGTTAAAAATATATTTGTTGGAACATTATTTAATCTTATAGTAATAATAATAAATCTTTTCATTTCATCGGGTACAACGCCCGCCGCTTCAAAGTTATGTCGCACTTTTACGCGGCTTCGCGCCGTTTTTACCAATATGAAAGAAAATTGCTTTAAATAATTTTAGAAGTTGATTTAATAACATATTTTTTAGTTACCGGTGACATGAAATGTTATCATATTTTTTATTATGTTTTTGTCGTATTTCACGCAACCGTTCACGGCACAATTGGCATTTTTGTTCGCAAAATTTACGACCGCTCCCGATGACAGCTGATCGTTTTCTAGTTCACTTCGTTAAAGAGAAGACCATTTTAGGACCAACTTCGAGGCGTCATTGTAAGATGCGGTCCGCCCAGTCCTTACGCAGTAATATATATGTCAATGAGTACATGTCAAAGAAACAACCTCAAAACATACACAAACCGAAATCGGCCATATCATTAATAAACAGAAACAGCAAAGTCAAATACAGAGAACAACACACACAAAAATACTGAACAAAGTCACACCCAAGGAACCAAACACGCAAGAAAACACACAAATAAAATCTGTTCCAAAGAATAAAATATGTCATTGAGTACCAACAACACCAACCAAATATTATCGACAGCCATGAACATAATTGCAGACAACTTTGAATTATGTCACTATGTCACACCCCATGCTGACATTGAACACTTGATTAGAAGTATTTCAACAAAATTGACAGCATTTACAAAAGATGATTATGGAATTATACTTATAGGGGAGGAAGACTTTAAAACAACGAATAATTACTATAAAAAAATTATTGTAATCAGACAGATACTACAAACTATCAAAAATACAAACATTATCATATGTCTGCCGACTTACAAATTCAAAGGCCATAACAATATGTCATTGTTTAACTGCAGAGTGGAACTCTTCAACAGTTTGCTTTACTTGGACATTACAACACACAAACACGCATACCTGCTAGACTCTAATCTTAATCTGAGTTATGACTCCACAATGTTTGACAATAGAACGGGCAAAATAAATAACAATGGTATACGTACAATCTTTTATGACTTGAATATCTTAATTAATGATCTACAAAGAAGTGAATCACACAAGAACACAAGTCTACCACAGTCCAATGATAGTTTTTTTCGTCAGTAAACAAATATGTTTGGATGAATTATTAGATAGAAAACAAAATGTAGATGTGATTTGTTTAACTGAACACTTCATGAAGAAAGGTGATGAAGTACATCTCTTTATTCCAAATTTCACCCTCGCTGCTTGTTATAATAGAACAGTGAAGAGAGGTGGATCATGTATTTTGATAAGACATGGACACCTATGGCGTGAACTACCTGAGATTGAGAGATTTTCTGTGGCTAACATCTTCGAGTGCTGCGGGATAGAAGTTATCTCTCTTAAACTGCTTATTATATGTGTTTATCGCGTACCAAAAGTAGCAAATCTAAATATGTTTTTCTCAACACTTGAAAAAGTACTGTCATATATTAATAAAAAAAGTTTTGATAATATTATCATAGCAGGTGACTTCAATATTGACACCTTAAAAAGGAATAATGTTTGCCTGGAATTCAATTGTGTGCTTCTAACATTAAATTTAAAACTAGCTATTAATCAACCAACTAGATCAAAAAGTCAAACATGTCTGGATAACTTTGCACATAACTTTAAAAAACGATGTAAGACGGAAGTGATAGAATTTGGTTTATCAGACCATACAGCGCAGCTGCTGATATTCCCTATAAAGGAAATATGCAGATTTCCCTATTGGCATAAAATAATACGTGACTATGCCCCAGAAAATATTATTAAATTTAGATCATGTATAAAAAAAATATCGTTTACTGATATGTACAATACACATGAACCAAATGTAGCTTATAATATATTTTTAGAACAATTTAAACTTTTCTATGACCTATGTTTTCCATATAAACAGATCACCATAAAAACAAATAAAAGGCCCAAATGGATCTCACGTGGCATTAAAGCTTGTAGTAAAAAGAAGAGAAACCTTCTGTGGAAATATAGAATGAACCCCACCCTAGACAATAAGATGACATATATTAAATACAATAAATTGCTTAGGAAAATTATTAGACTTACCCAACGGGCGCAAAATAATCACGGCATTAAAAATTCAGACAATAAGGCAAAATTTACATGGAACATCATAAATAGACATAAACAAAATTTACCAAGAACCTTCATACATAAAATTTCTAATAACAATAATATTATTACGGAACCAACTATTATTGCAAATCAGTTTAACGACTATTTTATTGACAAAGTTATACCTATATCTGAATCTGGCAAAAAAGTAACTTCGCGTATTATTAGGAAAAGAAACTCAATTTATATGGCTCCAAGTTCAGCATCAGATATTTTAAATATTATAAAAGAACTAAAAAATACGAACAGCGTAGGAATCGATGGAGTTTGTACGAAAATTATAAAGTCTGTTAGTGACATTATTTGTGAACACTTGAGTTATTTAATCAATATCAGTATTAATAGTGGCATCTTTCCTGATGAATTGAAGACGTCCATAGTCAAACCACTGTTCAAAAAAGAAAATAGAGACTTAATGTGTAACTATAGACCGATTGCACTCATACCCGTGTTCGCAAAAATATTTGAGAAATATCTCTATAAACAGGTTTATTCTTACTTGGATAAAGGAGATGTACCATTTGGCCATACATTATGGGCCTGGCACGGCCAAACACGACACCATGTGTGTTTTGAAGATAAATGACTACTCTATTAACCTGTATAATTTCTTTTTAAATAACTTTTGGTGGAAATAAGATACGAGATATTTGAAATGGAAATTATTCCGCAACTAAATATACCTCAAAATTGAATTTTAATATAAATATAATACCTAGATGTAAATAAAGGTATGTCTTTGCGTCTTAAAGAACAAAAACTACATAAAGAGTGGCCAATAATAATGAATAATCACCTGTGTACTAGGGAACCTCGTACTATGTATACTCGTCCAAAAAAGCTAACCACAATCACAAACACCGCTGCATATTCTTAGCATGGGTAGAAGGTACTGATCATTATTATTGAATTTGTATTCAATTACATTACATTAAAACCGTACGAAAACACCAATAAATCAGAGCAAAATATTTACGATACACAATAGCAACACGAATGACATAACAGATAAAAAAAGTGTTGCAAATGGTTTGAAAAAATATTTCTACTATCGATTAAAAAACAAAACGATTTTTACCGATTAATAATATGGCATGTTTAATAAATTATATATTTCTTGATTCTTTTTACAAATATACTTATAAAGTAAATAAAATATATTGTTTTCTAATATAATAATAAAAATATTATTTCCTTAAAACAATTTCTGCCTACCATACTTCACTTTATTTTTAATGCTGGCAACATAAGACATTCATCCGCTATTACCATAGCCTATTCAAAATAATTAATCTTTAAAAACTAAATTCTTTCACCGATACTCTATCAAGAAACGAAAACGATGTAAAAATTTTAAAAATTATATGTTTAATTTCAACGATTCACAACTTTCTGGCCGCTACAGGCCGTATTTGGTATTTCTCCTTTGATATTCTATGTGAGGCACAAAAGGGGTTCAGGAAAAATAGGTCCATTAATTTGGCTATTTATGATTTTTTAGCAACAGTCATGTCCAATGTGGATAAAAGAAACCCTGTGTGTACAATATTCTGCGACATGACACAGGCCTTTGACTACGTGGATCATAGAATTTTATTAGAAAATCTAGAAACTTATGGAGTAAGAGGTAATGTTTTACAACTATTTAAATCTTATTTGCATAATAGAAAACAAGTAACGGCCATTACCAGAATCAACGATTTAAAAAAGAAGTGACTTATTTATCAAATGAACGTTTCATCAAATATGGGGTGCCACAAGGTAGCATCTTAGGACCTATTCTTTTTAATATGTATATTAATGACCTACCCAAGTTTATCGAACAACCCATTACCCTATTTGCTGATGACAGCACTTTAACAATACCTTCCACTGAATCTGACTCCTACGAAACTGACATTAATTATTCATTGACATCCATAATATCTTGGTTAAATAATAATAATTTAAAAATTAATCTTAATAAAACTCATATTATGCATTTCAGCCAGAAAGTAACTTTGACCACAACACATGACATTAATGTACATTACAATCATCAGTCTATAAATGAAGTAACATCCGCCAAGTTCTTGGGATTGATTATAGATAGTAAGCTTAATTGGAAAGGTCATATCAACGAAATAAGTAAAAAAGTCAGCAGTTCCGCTTATGCTTTATATAAACTAGCTCCACTTGTTAACACAGATTCCCTTCTCACTGCTTATCATGATCTAGTGGCATCAAGACTTAGATACGGCATTATCTTCTGGGGTAATGCCACAGATAGGGAACTAATATTTAAAATGCAAAAACGATGTATTAGAGCGATGTTTGGCTTAAAAACAACAGACAGTTGCAGACCGTATTTTATAAACCATAAAATTTTAACACTTCCGTCCTTATATGTGTACGAAGTAGCAATGTTTGTGAAGACAAACCCGCAGCTGTTCCCAAAATTATCAGACGGTGTTATACGCAACAGACGCGATAACAGTAGGCTCTGTGTCCATCATGCCAAAACTACACTATTGAGCAAAAGTGTGTTCTGCATGGGACCTAAAATATTTAATAAGATACCTAAATCATATAAAGATTTAAATGTAGCATGTTTTAGTAAACATATAAAGGAACTCTTAGTATCCAAATGTTATTATGCTGTTACAGATTTTTTAAATGACTCCTTATAAAATATTTTCTTGTGACTCCGTATTATAATAACTCTTGACATTGTATCATATTAAATTTTCTTTCTTGACATTGTATTACTATAGTATTATTATTTGTATGGCATTATATAATTTTTCTTTTACTTTTGACATTGTATTATATTATAATTAGCATGATTTAACCAGATACTATTATTGCTTTAAATATTGGTCATAATTCAATAATTATTGTAGGTATTATAATGTTGTATTGTTAAATGATGAGAACGCAACTCGTACCCATACATATGGTTATTAATGTAGTGCAACAATCCTCGCCTGACATTTCGTTTGTTACGTCAGATCTGGCCTTAAAGTACGCTGGCAAGTTTCAAATATGTCTCCTGGCAGTGACCATCTCATTATTAGATTAGGTTTGCAGATAAGCAGTTTTGAACAGTCGGTTAAAAAAAGGAATTTTAAATTAAGTGACTGGGACAAATATTCTTCGACAGTTGAGGCTACACTATCGAGTTCTGTTTTCCCAGAAGATCTCCAATTATTTTATAATGTTTTTGAAGATACCTTGCAAGCAGCCGCAAATAATCATATACTTACCTTATATTAATATTCCTCAACAAATAAGTAACAAATTTAAACCCAAATGTTTCTGGAACCCAAATTTATCCAAAGCGGTCGCAGAAAGACGTTTAGCGTTGGGCGAGTTTCGGCGCAATCCTACACCTCGCAATTATGATAGACTACAAAATAAAATTCGTAACTCGCAACGTTTGATTCGAAAGGCAAAATGTGAGTCGTGGCAAAAGTTCTGCTCATCTATTGATTATCCTTCGTCAGTTTGTAATATATGGAATAGATTGAGATGGATAAAAGGTTTTAAGAATAATCATCAATTCATTAATTCGGATACTGCTCAGAGTTTACTTAATGAATTAACACCCGACTTGGTCTCACCGCCGAAACCGAATTTTCAGTCTCAAAATACAAATCTTGATTCAGCCATCACAATAAGAGTTAGAAAATTCCATAAAGTCCAAAGACACGGCTCGGCTCCTGGATGCGACGAATTATCGTTTTCAATGATTAAATATCTACCAGCTATTGGGAAGTCAGTAGTGTTGCCCAAATTCAGTCTTGGTCTTGCAGTCTTGGTCTTGTTCTTGCGTTTTTGCAAGACCAAGACCAAGAACAAGACCGCGTATTTTTAGCAAGACCAAGACCAAGACTGATCGTGCAAGACTTGAGCAAGAACAAGACTAAGCCTGCAAGACTCTTGCGTCTTGCAGCTAGGACTTAGCGCTATTTCACGGAGTAGTTAGGTGTAACAGTTCGGTGTATAGGTACGCTTAGGAATTCTATGAGACGCAAAAAACTGTATCAAAGAATATGAAAAACTGGACCTATGCGCATTACGACTAATAGGTACCATAAACATACCTACATAGCGAATAAAAAAATATCCATTAAAATCAAACTGAGTGCATGCATAGTTATGTTTTAACCATCGGCACTTTGATAATGCGGCAACAAAGGTTTTGTACTTACTTCTCAAAGAAATTTGCCGCTTTTCGGAAGTACATGGTTATGATACACGCGCCGGCGGCTTTTTTTGAAATCATATACAACAATCGTTGCCGCCGCGCCGAAATCACAACATTTGACACTATTTGATTGCCGCCACAGGGCGTAGGTAGACTCATGCAAAATAATTTCGAATTTTAAGAGTACCTACAGGTGTTCCAAAGAATAAATAAGCAAGCTTCAAGCTCACAATGTTCCAATTCTAATACGTTTTTCTAAGATTTAAAAACTTTAATAAATAGTAATAGACTGATAGGTAATTGCAAGACTTGCAAGACTCTTGCTGCAAGACCAAGACCAAGACCAAGACTGGGAGCGCAATACCAAGACCAAGACCAAGACCAGGTGTATTGGCGCAAGACCAAGACCAAGACTGGCTAAGTCTCGTCTTGTTCTTGCATTTGGGCAACACTAGAAGTCAGTATTACTCACATTATATAATAATATTTAGCTTGGCAGCGCAGGAATGAGAGTCGTATCGCTGAGACTAGGGCACTCATTAGCAAGCTGTGTTCTTTTAGGGCCGATAATACGCGACCTTAACTGTAAGTCGAATGCAAGAAATAGAAGGCTTTTTATTTTATTTATTTATTTAATTACGCAACCGAGAGTGATATTATGCGCTTTGTGACTCGGGCCTTCGTGGTAACTAATATCAGTTCCCAAGATTTTTTATCTCGAGTTACGGAGCGCATCGACTTTCTGAAACAAAAACTTTATAATAATAATAAGCATTTATTTCAGATATAGATCCATAAAATTGTTACAAATTCCATTACAAAAAAATTTCATATCTATAAAACAACAATTATTCAATGTCATGTCAAAAATAAACAGTTGGCCCAAAGAAATATAACATAAGGTCCCCGATATCGATAATGTTTGCAATAAATCCTTAGATTTGGTTTACTCAGAATGAATATCAATTGAATGTTGATAAATCCTCAGATAAAGTAAAATATGTGAATAAATACAGCTTATATTTAAACACTAGTAAATAAGTTACGATAAAAAATATACTTTTTAAATTACCTTTTTAAGGTGAATAAAGCAATTGATATACCTACATAATATCACTAATAATCACTACCTATATGCAATGATAGGGGCAATGATAGGGTCAATGACGAGATCATTACCACGTAATGGTTTTCGAATACAAAACCACGTTACGTATTTCAGACTTTTGGAAGTTATATGCTTATTATTTAGCAAATTATCACGATCGTCAAGTGTTTGTCTAAAATCTTCCAAACTAAATTAGGCCTTCTGAAATTGAAGGGAGGCACGATCCCAGTATGCTCGGTTACATAATTATATTAAATCACCAATCGAGAGCAGGCTGCAGTAATAAGTAAGTTAACTAATACGTAGATTAGAAATAAAATTTAACTTCAGGGTCAATTTAAAATAAAATATTTCACACATAATGAATCACATTTATTTAATGTCTACTTGTCATTTGCATGACGACAGGTTTATCATGGCTACGATTATATAATCATGATAATGACTCACACGATTAGCATCATGGTAATTTATCGTTTTTTGGCAATCTGTCGCCACTGCAAAAAAGTAGTCAATGACTGACTACTCAGTACTTAGTAGGTACAGTTAATAGTATCGTCTTACATGTGAAGTCTTGCATTTAATTACACAAGCTTTAAACTTAGTTGTTAGCAGCAGATGGTTTTATTTGAACTTTTATAAACACGAAAGTTTGTGATGATCGATGAAAACACTTTTCTTAAGATATATAATTATATTCAAGTATACTTATTTTTCAAAGAAATATTGCAGTATAGCTTCTACATCACAATAGTGCAAAGGCTACCTTTTTTGCAATAACTGTCACCCACATCGGCGAATACGTGGGCCGAAGCTAGTCTGTAAAATAAAAGTATCGATAAAGTTATAACGTCACTATGTTTATGCGTCTTATTTTTATACGAATAAATCAAAACGTCTATGAACGAAGTATCAAAGTTACAAAAGAAGTTCTATTAAATTTTGACGGGTAATGGGGTCCACACCGGAGCCCAGTCCCAGACCTTGAGTGATGGGATTCCTCCGTCTATTTACTTAATATTTATACTCTAAGTGAGAAATAAAATCAATAATATGTCAAAAACAATGTCAATAAAAATATCAAGAAATAGAATCAAATAATCAAATACATAAATATTGAAAAAGCATCTACGTACGTCACCAATTACGTAGCACCAAAAGTCGTCTATCAACTTATCTTCAGTAATAATACGCGACGCTGGCAAAAATTGCTGAGTTTATCGGCAGATTGCCATCATAACAAAAAAATAAAAATAAAAAAAGAATCAAATACCTAATATGTCACAAAATCAATGTCAATATAAATATCAAAAGAAATAGAAACAAATACATGTATAATAAGTCACAAAATAAATTGCAATAAATGGCAAAAGAATAAAATCAAATTCCCAATATCATAATAATTTAACTACTTGCCCATCATAATTTGCATCCACCTGTGCTGAAAGGGACAATCTGCACTATTTGCAATCATCTTCAGAATGCTGTTGCTACTACCTCTCACGCGTTTTGAAATGGATGCAACTTTCTTGCGTATTATTTAATGAAAGCTGTCCGTGTGTGCCTCTGCAAACATGAGGGACGCGCTGCAGTCTCTCGGTAGCCGCAACAACATTCTGAAGATGTTGTTGTACTGCACACGAAGTACGTTGGCGGCCCTACGGGTACCAGGGTATATGGTGTTCTGTGGTCGGGTATGTCTTACCCATAGGCCGGAAGTGTAGAACGATTGGCAGAACGCCTTAAACAAGGTAACTTTTACGTTACAAGAGCATCTTGCAAACCTACGGGCCAGCATATTCCCTCTGACCGCCAACGCTCTCCGCTCGCGCTCCAAATCGGCGTCATCCTTCAAGTCATCTGTCACAATGTGCCCCAAGTACTTGAAGCTAGTCACCACCTTCAGGATTTTCCCGCTAAGCTTAATCGGTGGAGCACGGACTGGAGTGTTTCCAGTACTTTTAAACAGGAGAAGTTCGCTCTTGTGAGTATTATTTGAGTCCGTGCTCCACCGCATAAGCCTCACAGATACCCACCAGCCTTTGAACTGAACCCGTCGACGGTCCCAGCAGTACCATATCATCTGCGTAACTTATGTTATTCACACACACTCCATCAATGTGGCAACCTGTATGTGTACTGCTGAGCTCACCGATCAGATCATTTACGTACAGATTGAACAGCAGAGAAGTTAAACCCCCCTGCCGCACGCCACACTCCATGCCATACTCGTCAGAAAGAGTTCCTGTCCATCTCACCTGTTTTTTTTGGCACAGATACCAATTCTTTAACAGAGCGGTAACTTCAGCCGGTACACCCGCACCATCCAGTTTGTCCCACAACTTGGTATACAGCACAGTGTCAAACGCTTTTGACAGATCCAGGAAGCACCCGTATACCGCCGTTTTCCTGTCAACATAGTACCTCACAGCCTGCTTAAGACAGACAATCGCACTTTCAGTGGATAGCCCAGCCTTAAAACCAAACTGAGCGTCGTGCAGTTTTAATGGCGCACCAGAATGTCATTAAGCAAGCTGTCAAGCACCTCTGCAATTAGCGTGGCTAGTGAGATGGGTCGGTAGTTATTAATGTCAGACACATCTCCCTGTTTATTTTTAACTATAGGCACTACCAAAGTCCTCGTTAGCTCCTCAGGTAAGTTGCTATAACATAAACACAAATTATAAAACATGGAGAGGACGCGCGGCAGATGGACACCGGCGTGTTTCAGATGTTCGATGCTAAGACTGTCATGTCCCGGCGATTTACCTTTGCGCATACTGCTGATAATTCTTTGCACATCACTAGTTTTAAATCGCATAGTCCTCCCGACAACCCCAGCTCCGATACATCCGCCTAACGTTGTGTTTGGCTGTCGTGGTTTCACACAAAGAGTAGGTATACAAATACTACGTAAGAAGAGGCGGATGTGCCATAGATCATGCGAGACTTTCAGCTTTGTATGAAACGTGCAGGGAGAACTCGTGCCAACATAATGATACTAATTGACATCGTTTTTATGTTGTCAGCATTGTCATATTTGTCAATATAGGGATGTACCCTCTAGTGATTAACGAAATATCGATATCGATAATATTCGGTAAGAAATAATTATAATTATGTTTCGACTAGAATTATACTTTTCCAACACAAAAAAAAGATTTATTTAATATTTATGTGTTTATTCAAACAAATTAGCCTATTCTATAAATCTATTCTAGATTAGCGAAGAAAAATACGCAGAACTAAAAGATATATGTATGTACATGTAATGGAAAGGTTTTCAACATTTCTTCTGTAATAGGATTTAAAGAAATGTCTATTTTTTGATGTGGTATCTCGGCCGTTAGATTCCATCCGGGTATTGACACGAACTATTGACACGAAAAGAAGAAGAAAAAGAAATGTCTATAGATACAAGGCACAGCTGTTTTTCTGACTTGAATTCCCTTTTTTTTAAGTCTTTCTGCTTAAAATGCTTGCCACACACATAGTTCAACTGATGTAATTTTTCAATGGGCACATAAATCAAGTCTTGGTTTCCAGTTGCAGCTACCCATTTTTACATCTAAAAAGAAAAAAAAAAAGAATAGAATTATTAGTCCTTGTGCCAATTTCTAATAACGGATTATCGATAACTGACAGGCAGCACTATTGTTTACCTAAAAAGTATATGAAACTTTAGAATATTTCCTTATTTTGTATGTTTCATTGAAATATATCACATTTATGTAACATTATAAATATTCATTTATCTTTATCTAGGGACATTTTGCCATAATACCTACCCTTTTTTCATTGCCTGACCGGCATGTTGTTGTATGCCATATTTTGCACGTTATTTTGCTTGTTTTGATTGCGCTCCTTTCAATGCTAATCAAATAAATATAGTAACACTAACACTAGAAGTGTAAAATCACATTTATTTGGTATACACAAAGCAATTTTACAGTATGTTTTTTACGTTTTATAAACAAACTACATAACGCGGCAAAGTTAAATCTGGATCATAGAGATATTAGAATAGAGTGGCAGAGTGATGTGTGAAACTATTGATTACTGATAAACTGATATAAATAATAGTGTAGGATATCTCAGTAATGAAAGGCGTCAGTTCCGTATATCAATCGTTTTTATTCTTGCTAACCACACAACTCAATGGCTAATTATTGTAACAATCCTGCGACATAAACCGGTGCCGTACAATACTTTTTCAACCGCAGACTTTTTCCCGCTCAACTCCCAAAAATGTGTGTCCAAGAATGCTCCCAGCAAAAACGTTCCCGCCAAAAATGTTAAAGTTCAATGGTAGTGTTGCCATTGTAATAATTGAAGAATATATTAAAATAATTTGATGAGTAAATCTAAAAACATAGTTGGCCTTTTAAAAATATATACAATAGCGCAAAATGATTGCGTAAATTTATTTAACCTTACACTCGTCCGTCCTGACAATGTGTATGCCCTCATACACATACCAGGTGGAACCTTACACTTGGCAGATTGGAGCATCCTTGGAATATAACTAAAGTATTTAAAAAATAATTATTATTATTATTAATTACGTCTATTTATGCTTTACAAACTATGCTTTACCTTAAACAAAACAATATATCGCTAAATATTATGTGTAATAACAATTTTACATTAACATTCATAACATACAATAAGCTCCATTTTGTAAGACTAACAATTTGTATGTTACATTTACTTTTATTTCGTAGTTTATAAAACGTCCTTGACAATATTTAGTAAGCAGTCTTAAATTAGAGAGGAATTACAATAAGATCATCTTAAACCTAATCTCATCGTAGCGGCCAATTTTATTTCTCTTGACTCTTAACCAATTATCCTTGTAACCAATTATCCTTGTAACCAATTATCCTTGTAACCAATTATCCTTGTAACCAAATTATCCTTGTAACCCAATTATCCTTGTAGCCAACTAATCCTGTAACCAATTAACCAGGTGTATACTTTATATAATATAAATCCCCTAAAATAATGAAACCGAAAAACCACATAAAGTACCTATTAGTGCCAGGTCAAGGACCACATAAATGGGAAACTAATTAACAATAACTATTATCGTTTTCCAATATATTAATAACTTTTGCAAAACTATGTCAGACATCTTTAAGATATGTATTCATCGTCATCTAAGTCATCTTCAGCCGCGGTATCAACATTATCATCAATATCTAAGGAAGCTACATGAATCCACGGCTGGATTCTATCTGCAGCAATCGTTGTCTTTCGTTTACCTTTAGTTCCGTCAAAACCCGCGATTGGTGCCACTTTATATCGATCGTTACCTAGAACTTTAACTATCCTAAAGGGCCCCTCATAAGACGGCATCAGCTTCGTGCTTTTTCCATTATTTTGAAAGGCTACCTTGGCTATTTTTACAAGTTCACCCTTGTTGTAAGCACGAGCGGGTCGTCTGTTACGGTCATAATATCGTTTTTGAGATTCCTGAGCCATATCAATTCTACGTTTAACTACTTCTCGAAGGGATGATAGATCAGTAATCTCGCGTGTATCTTCAACTATCTCATTTAGAGCCGGCTTGACCTCACTATTCATCCCCGTGCCGAACATGACCTCTGTTGGTGTTTTTCCTATCGTTTTCTGTATGGTATTATTTAGTCCCCATTGAATCTTTCCTAATTTGTTATCCCAATCCTTCTCACTATCCCTAAGATTCTGTGCCGTTAACGAGTCAAGTATGGTCCTATTGTAGCGTTCGACTTGACCGTTGGACCTTGGACTGGCTACGGCATTTAGCACATGTTTTATTCCTCGGTCAAGGCAGAGCTTCTTGAAGGAGTGAGAGGTGAAACATGACCCTCTATCACTCACTAACCGATTGGAGTTTCTAAATGTATCAAAGATGTCTTCCAAAACCCAAATGACACTTTGCGTTAGTGTTCCGGACTGGTCTAATGAACAAAAACTTTGTAAACGAATCTACAACTGTCAATATGTGTGTAAAACCTCTCTTCGACTTGACAAACGGTCCAAGGTGGTCAATGTGCAAGGTATGGAATGGAATACCAACTTTTTCAATGGGATGTAATAATCCTCCACTCGTATTTGCATTTCTTTTCGCATATGCGCACTCAATACAAGCGGCAACGTATTTCTTGACAAATCGCGTTATTTTCGCAAACCAATAGTTCTTTTTAATGCGATCTAAGGTTTTCTCGAAACCTACATGCCCTATGTCATCGTGGTTCATCTTGCACAACTGCCACCTTGCACCCTTTGGAACCACCCACCTCAAGCATTCCCTGTCACCTCCGATACACCTAAACAACCTATTGTTTTTAAGGACATAATTTTCTTTGATATACTCTAAGCCTTTCGAGTCTAGATCGCTGCTAACGATGTTACGGATTCTACACAACTCGGAATCTCCCAATTGGAGGGTAAGTAACCAGTCGTCATCAGATATAGCCATCACTGCAGGATACTGTACAGGTTCGAGAGTACCCGCTTCGTCAATGGGATTCCTGGAAAGAGCATCCACGTGGCTCATTTTCGTTCCAGACCTATACTCGATGGAGCAGTCGAACTCCTGTAACGCCATCCACCAACGAGCGATTCTAGGAATGAGGTCGCGTTTCTCAAATGTAGAGCGTAACGCACTACAGTCAGTCACTATTTTAAATGGTTTCCCGAGGACATACACCCTGAATTTTTTTAGAGAACAAATAACGGCTAACGTCTCTAACTCGTAAGAGTGAAAATTCTTTTCTTCGGGTGTAGTCTGACGACTGTAGTACGCTACCGAGTGAAAAGCGCCTGTGGTCCCTTTCGGAAGCTGTAACAAAATTCCTCCAACACCTAACTTACTGGCGTCTGAGTGGACTTCGGTCTCGGCATTGGGATCGTATAAAGACAGGACTGGTCTCTCAATCAATTTTGACTTGAGGACTTTAAATGACGTTTCCTGATCATTCGTCCATTCCCATTTCGAATTCTTTTTGAGAAGCTTCGTGAGTGGATGAGCTAGCTGAGCAAACGATTGAATGAATTTTCTGAAATAGCTAACGAGTCCAAGGAATTGCCGCACACTGTGAACATTTTCGGGTTTGGGGAAGTCTACCACGCTCTGGATTTTTGCTAAACCTGGTCTTATGCCTGACGAACTAATTTCATAACCCAAGTAATCTATTTTGTCCTGCAAGAAACTACATTTTGATAAGTTTAGTCTGAGATTAGCTTTTTTGAGTAACTCAAAGATTTCTTCTAACCGTTCCATACACTGTGCAGGACTTTTACCAAAAACTAGCAAATCATCAATGTAAACAGTGGCCTTGTCAAAACGAGCTGATCCCAGGACATGATTCATCATTCTTTGAAAAACAGCAGGTGCGTTCGCCAGACCGAACGGCATGCGATTATATTCATATTGGCCGTCCGGTGTGACAAACGCAGTCAAATGCTTACACTTCTCTGCTATGGGTACTTGGTAATACCCTGACATTAAATCCAGAGTGATGAACCATGCCTGCCCAGATAATCTTGCTATCTCATCCTCTATTATTGGAATTGGGTATCGCTCCTTAATCGTGATTGAGTTTAGGAGTCTATAATCAACACACATTCGTATACTGCCATTTTTCTTTCGCACGAGGATGATGGGACTGGCATAGCTGGAAGTAGACTCTCTAATTATACCTGCTTGCAGCATCTCTTCTACCATAACTCGGACTTTCTCTCGTTCATGATGAGACAGGCGGTAGGGCCTATACACTACGGGACGCTCGCTATTTATTTCTATTTTCATTTCCGTGACGTTTGTACAACCTAACTCTGATAAGTCATATGCAAAACACTCCTCGTGACGTTGAAGTAAATCCAAGAGTTTAGACTTATCATCCGCAGAGACTGCACTGCCTATATTGACCTGACTCTCATCTATCCGTCTTACCGAAAAGATTTTAGATTGCGAAGCTATGCCTGGGGAGGCGCTGGAATCCGCTAACCTATAAACTTTCTCTACCTTTTCAGCCCTAGACAGCACAAAATTTTCTTGAAGATAGCAGGCCGCTGAGCAAGGAGTTATGTTTATGAAGAATGACCCGTTCTTTACCTCGTAAATACCACCACAAATCACAAACTGCTCGCCCGGTTTCCCCACAATCTTCGTGTCCACTAATATTTTGCCAACAATAGAAGTTTCTGTTCCAACCCTAACACTAGCAGTATCATGTAACTTACTATAAGCCAACACGCGTACCCGTTCCAATCTGTCATCTGTCTCATGTAACTCAGGATCAGACATTTCCTCGCCGACATGAAGAAACTGTAATTTGTTCACATCCTTATAAATAACTATATGGGATTGCTCGGTGTAATTCTGACCGATAAGCATGGCCTTCTCTAACAAATGATCCTCTACGACTCTACACGAGACATCAGCACCTACGCCATCTACTGTTAATCTTAGCTTAACTAAACCCAAAGAGTGTACGAGGTTGTTTCCGAAGCCAGTCATTGGCAACGGAACATGATCATGACTAAGACCAAGTTTAGAAAAACTGGACTGTCTAATAAGAGTCACTTCACTGCCAAGGTCAACGAAAGCATCCAGCAGCATTCCTTCTACATTCACTTCTTTCATGAATTTATTACATGGTTTGCAGCTAGAAATGCGCATAGTTTTTGCCGATACATTAGATTTCGTTGACCCTGTGTCCTGCTTCAAACGACATAGCTCCGATTTATGTCCTACTTTATTGCAATGACTACACTTGATTATAGGCTTAGGACATTTTGAATAAGGATGACCTTTCTCCTTGCAATTATAACAATACAGGCCGAGATTGACTTTCGCGTTCGGCCTACTGTTCGATTTATCATCTGCTGAACAAGTTATTCTATCCTTATTTGAAGATAATACAATATTAGGCTCTTTATTGTTACTAAGTAGAAATTTTAACAATTGATCAGAATCGTCACACCGCAGCGCTAGTGCACTGGATCTCATTGTGCGATCGCTGATACCGTGTATTATGCAATCAACAGCCCGCCTATTACTAATTTCACACTGGTTGAGGGGCGCGACTTTCTCATAAAAGTAATTTTCAATTGGTTCGTTTGGTTTGCTTTTGCGTTTTAACATGTCCTCTAGAATCTGTCCATAGTTTTGCTCACTGGGGAAAGCATTAATGAGTTTAATCTGCCATTGTTCCCATGTATATAAAATGGAATTAAGACTTTCGTACCAAGTCTTCGCTAACCCCGTTAATTTCTGCATTGCAAAGTGGATGACAGTCTTTTCATCCCAGCCGTAAACCTTCGCACACTCGTTCACCTTTTTAAGCCATATGTCCATTCGTTGATTTTTCTCAGAAGGATTAAATTCTGGAATAATATTTTTGCTATCGAAACCTCTGTTTATAACTTGAGCGCTTTGGTTTTGTGGCTGAGATGGCAAGATCTCCTTTACACATTTTAATATTTTAACAATATCTTTAGTGGAAAAAGAAGGGCTACGTGACCTTTTCTCGCGAATTCCGCTTTCACCTCCAATGTCCAGATTCGGCAACCGGCTGCGGCTCCGGCTGCGGCTGCGGCTCCGGCTCCGGCTGCGACAACGGCTGCGGCTGCGACTGTAGCTACGGCTGTGGCCGCGGCCATGGCTGCGGCTGACATGTCTCGCTTCTGCATCCTTCACACGGTGTTGCTCGCTGTGACGGCGGCGCAGACCCTCTTCCCACTCACGTAGCTCTAGCTCCATCAAGCGTACTCGCTGTTGGTCGTTCCTCAATACTTGCTCACGTTCAAGCAAGCGACGACTGTGGCTACGAGTACGAGTACGGCGGCGTCGTGAGCGCGAGCGACTCCGCTGAGGAGTTTCCAGGCGATGTCCGATACTCTCATCTTCATTCATGATCTAAAACTCGCCGTAAAATTTCAAAGCGTTACTGACAGTTAAAGACATACCTACACCATATAATGATAAAAGTATAAACTGATAAGGTGTCTTTTAAATCTCGAAAACGGTGCGTCGTAGCCCAAAATAACAAGATTTTTGAACCCCTTTTAGAAACACCACACCCACATGATGATGTAAATAATAATAATAATATTCTACCACATTCACACAACACCATCTAGTCCCAAACTAAGCAGAAGCTTGTACTATGGGTACTAAACAATGGATATACATAGGTACATATACATTTTGTAAATATGTAGGTACATATTATACATAGAAACACCCAGACGTCCCAGACCAAGACAAACATCCATGATCCATGTTCATGAACACAAAAGTTTGACTTGAGCGGGAATCGAACCCGCGACCTTCGGCGTAGCAGTCGCTTACACTCCCGCTGTGCCAACCGCTCGTCAAATAAAATTAATGTAAAAGAAACTCGTAAATGAAGGAACGAAACAAAATGTATTTCTGTTTTTAATTTACTGCACAGCACACAGACAAAGAAATACATCATGATCATCGGCCTTTAACAGTCCACAGCTGGACTAGGCCTCTCCTTTGAAAGGAGGAATTGGCCTACTATACCACGCTGGCGGAACGGGTTGGTATAGGGTTTGTATCAAGTTTTCCTTCTCTTACAGTGCTGCTCTGTATAATATACTCCCTTTGTCGACTTTTACGACCCCCTTGGGATGATATGGGGTGGTGACATTCCGTTTTCTTAATCCGTCACCACACGGACAAAGAAATTTACTAACTAATTATCCAAATCTTCAAGCAAATGTGGGAACATTTTATACAAGCAAATTATGGAGTAACAACTGGTTTAAAACTTGAAACAGCCGTGACATCATAAAACATAGACAAAAATGTTCCTAGGCGTGTAGATACTTACTTACTTTTGGTTTCGTGTCCCAATTCTGAGATGTAGGATATCTCAGTAATGAAAGGCGTCAGTTCCGTATATCAATCGTTTTTATTCTTGCTAACCACACAACTCAATGGCTAATTATTGTAACAATCCTGCGACATAAACCGGTGCCGTACAATACTTTTTCAACCGCAGACTTTTTCCCGCTCAACTCCCAAAAATGTGTGTCCAAGAATGCTCCTAGCAAAAACGTTCCCGCGAAAAATGTTAAAGTTTAATGGTAGTGTTGCCATTGTAATAATTAAAGAATATATTAAAATAATTTGATGAGTAAATCTAAAAACATAGTTGGCCTTTTAAAAATATATACAACTAGTCGACGCCAGCGGCTTCGCACGCACATATTTTCAAATTTCCCATTTTGCCTGATCCCGTGGGAATTTCGGGAAATCCCTTCTTAGTGCACACCTACGGTCCCCAAGGAACATACATGCCAAATTTCAGCTTCCTGCGCCCAATAGTTTCGGCTGTAGCGTGTCTGTCAGTCAGTCAGTAACGCAAGGATTTTATATATTAAGATAGCGCAAAATGATATTAAATAATTATATATAGCGTAAATTTATTTAACCTTACAATAGTAACAGGTAGCACGCCACTGCGTGATGTTGATGTTGTGCATGTATTGTTAGAGAGAGATGCAGGGGGCCTTTAATGTTGCGTTCTCTCTCGCACCGACGGACACGACACAGTATTGAGTTAGGTACTATTCTGCCACTCTATCCTTTATATCTCTAGGATCTGGATAATAATGTGACAGTTGTGACATTTGACACTATTGACAGCCAAGGCGGTGATGTACGTATAACCCGTCTAACTTTGAAAGAATACTGTTCCAAGGGTACATAGTGAAGGATGCTATCTTCACGTTTTATACATATAATAGTAGCCATTAAAAAGATAGCACGTTTCATACATTCGGTTTTTTCTTAGGAACTTGCGCCAGGCTGGTTTCACTATAAAGTGCTCACTAAAGAGATCTGTGGTCACTATGCCCATTTACACTGACAGGGAAACCATGTTTACCACACATTTTACTGGTCTGTTTCCAAAATTTCTTAAAATCATTACTAGAATGGTGAGAAGCAAGAATGTCCATTTTGATTTGTTCTTGCCTATCTTGGCACCATTTAAGTTTATTTTTAAATACATTCCTACTCTCACGCATATCTATGTATGTTTGGCCACATCTTGGCTTACCTGCCTCCACCCATACCAAAAATGTCCTCCTGGCCTCCCTGTGATAGTGCGAAACATATCATATATATGCATGGGCAAACCGTGTTAGGCGATATAAAAAAAGAGTGGATCGATATTGCATTAATCGCACATTCCAGAGAGACAAAAAGCGGGTATATAGAGGATGGGAACATTCTGATTCCTCCAGCGGTACCCACCTGCTTTATAAGTCTGGTAGTACCACGGGCCCCAAAAATTATAGGCCAATTACATGCCTACCAACTTTATATAAACTTCTTACATCCATTTTGAGAACGAAATTATGTAAACATGATTATTTTAATTATGTATTTGATAATTCAATTTTATTTCTCAAAATGGATGTAACAGTGGGGCTCGTGGTACTAAAGAGCTCTTACTGATTAACATGGTCATTAGCCAACAAGTAACCGTGCGCCGTAACCGAAAGAATCTATCGACATGCTGGATAGATTACATAAAAGCCTACGACTCCGTGCCTCATGCGTGGCTTTTGAGGGTGCTAGAGTTGTACAAAGTAGATACAACTCTATGCACCTTTTTAAGGGCGTGTATGGGGCAACGGAGGACCATATTGCGCTATCCAGGGTGTCGATCGACCTTGGGTTACGGTGCTCCAATAAGGATCGAGCGAGGTATATTCTAGGGCGACAGCCTGAGTCCTTTGTGGTTTTGCCTTGCCCTGAACCCGCTAGGTACCTTGTTAGAGGCTTCAGGGCTAGGCTATCGGTTAAGGAGAGGAGGTCAAGTTACATCTCACCTCCTTTTCATGGATGACCTGAAATGATTTGTCCACAACAATTTCCAATTGCCTGGGTTACTTAAGGTAACCGAAACCCTTAGTAATTCTATCAGGATGGAATTAGATGTGGATAAATGTGCGGTCATGCATGTGAAGAGAGGCAGAGGTTATGGAATCTGCAGGGATACAACTCTCAGATTCCATAAAACTTAGATCCCTCTCCCTGACCGAAACCTACAAATACCTGGGTATGGCGCAGTTTTTGAATATTTCTGAGACTGACATGAAACAGACGTTGCAGGCTCGTTTCTTTGGCCGCCTGAAAAAGTACTTAAGTCTTTTATCAGGTTGCAACAAGGTGCGGGCCTGCAACGGCTGGGCCATGCCAGTCTTAATGTATTCTTTCGGCATACTCAGGTGGACCCAGACTGAACTAGATGCCCTGGATAGAAAAGTCCGTTCAATGCTGACTGCATCTCGGATGCATCATCCACGCTCGTCGGTGAAGAGGCTGTACATCCCTTTTATGTGCAAAGACCCTCCATTATCGCGTACTGTGCAACCACCGAGAATATTTTCTGCAGATGAGTGTGGATGTGTATCGCGATGTAGTCGCAATTGATACCGGACTCACCCCGCTTGCTCTGGCTAAAGAGAACTGGCACAAACCTGCAGTACTTAGTACTGAGGAGTGAGGACCGACGGGAAGTATGGAGGGACAAGGAGCTGCATGGACGATTTTACAGAGCTTAACATGGACCAGATGTAAACTTCAAAGCTTCTGTTTCCTGGCTACGATTCGGGAATCTCTTCGGCGAAACCGAAGGTTTCGTCTTTGCAATTATGGACGAAGTTGTCATGACAAACAACTACTGGAAGTATATTCTGAAGGATGGGACGGTTGACATATGTCGGGCGTGTCACCACCCCGGGGTGCATACGTATAGTGTCCGGTTGTTCTAGTCTTGCCAACACACATACAGATATTTGCACGATCCACGCGGCCAAAAGTCCAAAATGTCAAAATAACAACATCATTTTAAACCGAGTTCCACGAATAGATTACGAACCTGGGAACAATATCCAAGGTTTATCTACCTGCTAGCGCACACCCCGCACCCGTGGGGTCAATCGGAAGTTGACCGTGTTACCTAGTGTACGTATGTATTCTCGGCGCTTTTCTAAACATTAAACTTACACAGTGATTTTTTATGTTATCAAGTTCTTCTTACGAATTGAAAGTAATGGATTCTGATGGATACGGTAAGAGACTTACATAATTACATAAAGTCATGAACAAATATCAAACTACATAATTTTTTTTATAAATAAAAAACCCATTTTAATACTGTGATTTTCTTCAATATTTTTTATTTGTTATTGTTTTTGTTTATGTATCGGGGTAGATCGGGCTATTATTTTTAATATAGGTTATTATTTCTACGGTATTACTAGTTTTATTTATTTTTTTATTTATTTGACTTCTTGCACAAAAAAATATAATTTGTACAAAGGCGGACTTAATGCCCAAGGCATTCTCTACCAGCCAACCTTTGGGTGGTGCAGAGACGAATTAAGGTGGGTGCTAAAACTGCATGTAAACTACTAATCAAGATACATAAAATATTACGTATAAATATACATATAATTTGAACTTATAAAATAAATATACTACATACCTACAATACATAAATACTTACATATGATATACATATACATAAATATACTAGGAAGATTATTCTGCTGATTGTTCGAATAACTGCCGTCGTAAGCTAGCTTTAAAAAGATCACGAGAAGAGGACATCCTAATTTCGAGAGGGAGTGCATTCCACAGAAGAATAGCCTGGATGTAGAAAGACGAGTGAACGAGAGTAGAGGTATGAGAAGGACAGAGAAGAAGAAGATTATTGGTAGAGCAGAGATTTTTATCATGGCTGCTGTAGAGATATTGAAATTGAGAGGATAGATAAGACGGGGCATTCGGAGATGTTAAAATAGAATATAGTGTAGTGAGCGTACGTAGATTACGACGTGCACGGATAGGCAGCCATCGTAATTTAGAGCGGTGAGCGGAAACGTGGTCATATTTACGGAGATTGAAAATGAACCGAATGCAATTATTGAGAAGTCGGTCAAGCTTGTTGAGTAGATCTGCATTCAGGTCGAGATAACATACATCACCATAGTCGATAATAGGAAAAATCAAAGTTTGCACAAGCATTGTTTTTATTTTAGTTGGCAAGAAATTCTTAAGGCGATAGAGACATCGCAGTGTTCCGGTGACCTTTTTACTGTCACTCGCAATCTGTGCACGCCAGTCAAGAGCAGCATCAAGATGAAGGCCGAGATCCTTTACACTGGGACTGAAAGGTATGACAGATCCATTAAATATAATGGGAGGAAGGGCCTTTTCATCCACTTTGCACGTAATACGTGGGCTTCCTATTAATATAGCTTGGCATTTATCGGGATTCACTGACAGGCCAAATCTGTCCGACCAGTCCCGAATCGTGTCAAGATCTCGGTTCACCTCGTTGACAGCAGTGCTGAGATTGTCTACTTTTGCCTGGGCGTAGATCTGAAGATCGTCGGCATACAGATGATACGAACTGTGAAGATTGTAGGTTAGGAGGTTTATAAATAATGAGAAGAGAATAGGAGAAATAATACCGCCTTGAGGAACGCCAGAGTCGATATCACGCCAAGTTGATGAGCGTTCAATAATGCGAACTGACTGCTGTCGTCCTCGAAGATAAGGAGAAAACCATTCCAGCACGTCGGGTGAAATCATATAGTGGGAGAGGACGGCAAGGAGGATATCGTGGCAGACGGTGCCGAAGGCGTTTGAAAAATCTACCAAGACCAAACCTGTGATCTTGGTATCCTCCACGCCCGCCCTGACATCGCCAGTCACTTTCAGTAGTGCAGAGACAGTGCTATGGCCGGGTCTGAAACCAGATTGTAGTGGAGAGAGAATATGGTTTTCGGAGACAAACTCGGACAACTGTTTATGAACACATGCCTCAAGCACCTTTGATAGGAAAGGAAGAAGGGAAATAGGTCTGAAATGAGAGGGGAGAGAAGGATTGGAGATTTTTGCCAAAGGACGGATCAAGCCTTTTCGCCACACTGATGGAAACTGTCCGGATTCAAGAGAGAAGTTAAGGATGTGGGTAAGGGGAGTAAGGAGAGAATTTAGGATAGTGGTGACCATAAAACGGCTCACGTTATCATAGCCCACCGCTTTGGATTTAATTGATAGGACAATCTTTTTGATTTCATCCGACGTAACTGGAAAAAACTTAAAAGGGTTAATATTGGGACGCAATAATCCAGAAATATAAGAAAGAGTTTGACACTTCATCGTGTTGTCCATCTGGTTGGAGGCAGTAAAATTACGATTTATATCGTCCAACTCAATCGTTATAGGAAATTCATCTACCAACCAATGTTTCCCAATGCCAAGACTGCCTAAAACGCTCCAAATACTAGCGGACGAAGAAGAGTTTAGCGTTGCGTATCATCTGATTGCAACGATTCCTGGCAGTTTTGAAAGAAGTCCAGTTTAAATCACAGCGATCCTTTCGGTATTTCCGAAACGCTCGGTCTCTGCGTCTCATCGCCATACGAACCCCTTCTGTCATCCAAGGTGCCGGAGGTCGCCTTGGTTTAATTTTCTTAATGGGAGCATGAGCGTCATATAACTTGATAACTGCCTCATTAAACAGTTGGACCTTATCGTCGACTGTGCTAGCTTCAACCACATTCGTCCAGACTATCTCCGAAGCATCTAGCCGTAGCCTGTCCATGTCCATGCGAGCAAAACAACGCCTATGCAATACTTTGGGTGCAGGTTTAGGAGGTTTAAGGACATAGGAAAGGTAAATGAGGTCATGATGAGAGAAGCCCGGGGCAGGATATTGGCCGTGAGACGAAGCAAGGGAAGGAATAGAGGTAATGATTATGTCTAACCAGGTGTCTTCCCCATTGGGGTTGTGGTGAGTGGCTAGAAGAGGTAAGACATGTAGATTGGCAGACTCGAGGATACGGAGAAGGTGTAGTGAACGGGAAGAATGATGGGATAGGAGGTCAGTGTTGAAATCGCACATGATGATGTAATGTGAATACTCAGACCCCAAGGATTCTAGAACCAATCTAGTTCTCCAACACGAGCAACTAAATATAAAAAGGCATTTTATCATTTGAAATCAGAAAAAGGGCAGCCGTCCTTGACACCAATACAAGCTTTGGAAATGTTTGTAGATGCCAAATTGACGCAAGGACAGTAGGTACGAAATTATAAGAACGAGTAATAAGAATTTTTTCCGTGCTATAGTGCCTTACGAAGGAATCTTCCCCAAATGCCTCAAAAAGGCAGTAGTAATTCCCATACACAAATCAGGGCAAAAGGATCTGGTAACTAACTACAGGCCAATCTCACTACTACCTTCGATATCTAAAGTACTCGAGAAAATTATAAACAATAGATTAGTTTCATATCTTGAAAATAACTCCCTCTTCTCCCACAAGCAATTCGGCTTCAGATCAAAATTATCCGCAGCAGACGCAGTACACACCTTGACTAATTATATTTCCGAGGAACTTGGGCAAAGTCAACAGGTGATTGGCATCTTTCTAGACCTGGCAAAAGCATTTGACACTGTATCAATCCCACTGCTTCTTAACAAATTGGAGGCCTTAGGAATAAGAGGCACACAGTTAAAACTGTTTAAAGACTACTTACGGGATAGGTATCAATGTGTCAAAATAGACAACGTCATCAGTTCCGAATTACTATTACCCCAATTCGGCATTCCTCAAGGAAGTGTGCTCGGAGGAACACTCTTTCTAGTGTATATAAATGATCTCTGTAACCTAAACCTACATCATGGCACTATTGTTACGTATGCTGACGACACTGCGCTTATTTTCTCAGCAAACACTATTACGGAAGCTCAGAAGTATGCACAACAAGGGTTTAACGTAGTAAATAATTGGCTTAAACATAATCTACTAACCTTAAATACTGATAAGACTAAATTCGTTCAATTTTGTATGCGGAACCCCCAAGCACATAATAATTCTTTTCACTTATATGCACATAACTGTTATCTTAACTCAAACAACATTTGCACCTGTCCGGAAATTAATAGCACTACTAGTATTAAGTATCTAGGGGTTATATTGGACGAAACCCTTTCCTATAAACAACATATCGCCACTTTAACGTCTAGGCTACGAAAACTTTTATTTGTATTTAAAAAACTTCGCTTTATTTTAGACCATAACCTCATTATACAGATGTACAAGGCATTGTGTCAATCCATAATCCAATACTGCATTACCTCGTGGGGAGGTATAGGAAAATCTTTAATGCTCTGTATAGAGCGAGCGCAAAGAGCCCTTCTTAAAGTGGCCACCCGCCGACCTTACCGATTTTCTACAAGCCTTCTGTATGAATCATGCAAAGTGCTAACGGTTCGTCAACTGTTTATATTGTACACTGTACTAAAACAACACACTGCGCTTACGTACAACGCCAACCTTACTAACACCAAGAGACGGAAAGATATTGTCTGTAGTTCAAGCTCTGAATCAAGGTTTGTCTTTACTCATAGATTTTTCACATTTCTGGGTCCCTATCTATATAACAAAATAAACAAAGAAACATCTATTTATGACCTAAGTTATGTAAGATCGAAACAATGCGTCTATCAGTATTTACAAACATTGAAATATGATCAAACCGAAGAACTGCTGACTGTGGTCAAATAATTATAGGTTTCATATTAGTTTTAAAATAATTCTAAGTAGGTATATTTTTATTTAGTAACATTACGTTTAATATGTTTATGATAAATATTGTGATGACTTCATAACTCAGATCAAAATCACTTACTGTAAGTGCCTTTAACGCCTGTGGCACAGGTTTACCCTAGTACAGGCACCTCATGATTTTACCTAAATTACTTTTTAAGAACTGTATGTATATTTTTGTGATGTATGAGAATTAATAATTTTTTTATTATTTTATTATTTTTTTATTATTACAGAAAGCCAAGAAGAAATGTTACCCACTGACGAATGACGACGAACGACAATGACGAAAAAAGTTAAAAGACTTAGAATTATTATGTTTTTATGTTTATATTTTTTTGGTTTTTAATATAATAGTAAAAAGTGAACAAAATAGCTTGTTTGTTTATTTACAGTGTTTAGATACCAATTAAACATTAAAATAATTTTGGCGAAGATCGTGAAAATACCTGTATGTGCAAAGGTCCCCCCCCCCCGTTGGATCTCCACCTTGTCGTGGTGGGGGGCCTCAGTAACCGTGGGTTTGATGTGCACCCACGGTGAAGCTAAGCGGGGTCCCGGGAGGGGACGCTCCATGTGGGCTTGCGTGAGGCCGGCGTAGGATGCGTCCCAAGGTGCGGGTGCGGGGGACAGTTCTGTCTGTCCCTCGCAGTCGGGTGCAGTCGCGGGAGGAGAGGCGTGTCGGTGTTGCGTTGCCGCGCGCCCTATCTCCCGCGACTAAATGGGGGCGCACCATCGTTGCGTCGCGGTGGGGCCGCAGAGGAAGAGGAGATGCGGTGTTGCGTTGCCGTCCTCCCTATCCTCTTCGGCCGCTGGGTGTTTTGACGGCGGAGCCCAACACCTTCATCATGCTTCGGTGAAACCCTACCCTCCGACACATGGGTACATGAGGAGCACGGGTAGGTTTTTAATCAGTAAGAGTCTGACAGTCCCCTTCGTCCTTCCCCCCACCTTCCAGGGCGAAGGGACTCCATGAGGATTTTCCAACCCGACACCAAAAAAAAAATGTATGTGCAAAGGTCAGTATTTGCACAGACACAACCAAGTGGCCAGGATAATCAATCAGCAACTCTCCCTTAAATATAATCTTGTTGGTTCAGAGGTACCGTATTACAGAAATGTGAGTTCTCGAGAATGGTTGTACATTGTTGTACTGGGATCGGTCTATCATAACAGACAGGACTATTGTAGCCAATTAGCCTGATAATGTAGTGATAGACCGAGCAGAGCTACTCGCAATGATAGTCGATATCACCATACCGCATGACGGCAATCTAGTAAGAGCAGAAAAAGAGAAAGAGATTAAATATTTGGACTTAGCTCACGAGATTGTTGACATGTGGGATGTGGATTCGGCGATCATTGTACCGATAGTCGTGTTGGTAAATGGACTAATCGCCAAGAGCCTCGACCAACATCTAAAGAGGCTCGCACTAAGCAGCTGGATCAAGTCCTTGATTCAGAAGGCAGTTCTTCTCGACACGGCGCGCATCGTGAGGAAGTTCCTGTCTCTGAGGCCCTAACCACCAAACGCTTGGTCCCAGTACCCGACACTGGTGGGTCTCCGTGGTCCCATGTATATTCTCAAATGAAATTTTCTTTTTTATGTAATATAATTTAAAAATATTAATGAAACCATGAGACAAGTGATAAATGAAGAACATATTTATTTCGGAAACTTTCCATATTCATACAAGCACATTAGTAACAGTAAAACAAAACTAAATACATTAGTGACCTTAACATTCGGAAAAAAATGAGTGTCCGTGTGCGACTTTAATTTGAGACTTTTTTAAGAAAATAAGAACAGGGGCCCAATTCCGCTAAATAAATATAGTCGCAATGTCATGTCAGTGTCATACTTACGTCACAAAAAGTATATTCTTCTAAATTATATGATATTTGAATGAAATTGTAACGAGATCGTATGTGTCAACGACGAACTATTTATTTTAAATTATACGATGATGACATAAGGTTATCAGAATACCGCTTTTAAATCCATTCAAAATATGATATCAATGTCATATACAAATAGCAGAATTGGCCCCCAGACTAAATAAACATAAAACTTTAGCTAAAAAGCCTTGTACCCAAAGAAAATGTTATATTACGATAACGATGTCTCAAGAGGAAGGCGTGCCTGACGACAATAATTCTGCCGGCCCGCCGTTGTATAAAATACAGGGTGTAAAAAGACCCTTAACGAAAACTGAAACCCCATATTGTACCAATCATTACGAACATTTTTTACTTCGTCACCATATCTGGGAAATTCCTGGTTCAGGAGATATTGAGGCTCAAAGTGACGACCTTTTCGTTCTAATTATTCCAAAATCGTGTTTTCAATGATAAATGTTAACTTTCTTCCAAATAAACAAACAGTATTTTCAATATTTCCCTGAAATAAACGGTTTTACAGATCCATCAGCGCAGTGTATGAGTATGGGCTGCTATCAATCAGCGGGAGAGCATTACCGTCGGCCGCGCGACCACGTGAACATAAACTGCCACCGTTAGGGCGGTTTCAGATTAGAGTTTTATACGCACGTATAAGCTCGTTTTTAGAAGCGCATTTAGGCGTGTATAGGCGCGCCTTTTTGGCACGATGCATTTCGCACGCTATACATTGCGGATTATAAAATGTGCTTATTTTTTTAAGCTTGAAAAAATTTCGTTTCCCAGGTATTCTTTTCACGTAGTATGACTTGGCATGATGTGCAGAATGGTACACTTCGGCTTGGTGATGGGTCTTGTGACACTCTGTATAATCCAACATTTTAGGTACTTCGTAGTAAATAAGGCAGTTTGAATAGCAGCGTTATACAAACCCTTGTGGCATTATGTTCGAGGGCATTCGTCTAATGTTTGTGGTACAATACAGGTAAAATTAAGTGTCCGTGTGCAACTTTGGGTCGGGTTACGAAACGCGTCGCCCGAATTTGAGGGTATTGGTGGTGTAGGGGGCTTAAGGGAGATAGTTTTAATCCCCTAAAAGTAGATTCGTAGACGGCCTTTTGCTATGCGGCGTCCGCTCCCACAGAGCGTGCCCAGCCTCTCGTGCAAACGGCACGCAACGCGCGTGCAGGTCGAGCGTGTGTATGTGCTGACGCGACACGCAACATACGACTTGCTAAACAAAAAAAACACACATGAGTGGTCGTCAGCACATGTGTGGTATGTGTATGATTCACGCGCCGTATGTTTCGGCAGCTCGCTTGTATATTTTTCCCCTAAACACGACTGGACGACTGGGACACACCATATAAGTTTCCAGCAGTCAATGTAAATAATTTCTAGAAATTCTTCATTCAAATATACAAAACGGAACGTAATTTTAGGTTTTATGTGAAAACAACTAAATAGGTTGTGTTAGGTAAAGGCGAAGGTATTTGGGAGAGAAATGATACCACTGGCTGCTCGAATAATACTCTCTATATTTTAGGATAAGGCATGGTTAAATAGACATGTTGATTACATACACATACACAAGTATAACATAGGTACATTACATCAATTACACACTACACCTCCCAAGACGGTGTAAAAATAAAATAAAATTACAATTTTGTTTTATTTTAATATCTTTATCTAATTATAGTACGTCAAAATACTATACGCTTTAATCTAATACATAATTAATACATAAGTTTTAAAAATAGGTATACAAATTATAAAAAAAGATAAAAACTTTGTGTAAAAAAATATATAAAATATTACTGTTGGTGGTACAATTTAGTTCTATTTTTGTGAATGATATCTACTTTTCCATTCTTTAATATTGTGACATTTGGTGACTCGTCAGAAATAACTCTATATGGCCCAGAATAAACACAATCTAATTTATTACACATATTATTCTTAACTAAAACTAAGTCATCAGGATGATGAGTTGTTGGATTTACATTTTTATCATAACGCTCTTTTTGTTCTAATTTACTTTTGAGAAGGTTGTCTCTTGCATCTTTCAAAGACTTTTGTAGTCTAAATTTTAATTCAAATGGGTAATAATCATAATTATTGAGTGGATCTACTCTATTTATATTCGTAAAATTACTAGGCAAACAGCACTTTTTACCAAAAACTAACTCGTAAGGAGTATATTTAGTAGATGAATGAACCGAAGTATTATAACAAAATGACCAAAACGGGAGCCATGTACTCCATGTCTCAGGGTGATTGTCTGTTTGAATACGAAGATATGAATTTAAATGTTTATGTGTGTTCTCCAACGCACCTATGCTTTGGTGATGATAAGCAGTAGAGTTTAACTGTTTGACATTCAAAAGTTTACATACCTCCTTAAATGTCGATGAGAGAAACTCTGTCCCACGATCCGTCGCTATCACCTTCGGTACTCCATACCTTAATATAAAATTATTGACTAATGCTTTCGCGACTTCTTCCGTTGTCTTAGTAACTAAAGGATAGGCCTCAATATATTTAGTAAGTTCACACTGTAACGTGAGAATATAACTATAATTATAACTATCTCTGTCTAGAGGTCCTACTAAGTCAATATAAATTTTCTCAAACGCAGTATGCGCTGTGGTAGTTATCTCCATTGGTTGTTTAATATTATGTGTAGAATATTTCTGTTTTTGACATTTGTCGCATCTTTTGACAAATTCCTTAATATCATTTTCTAATCCTGTCCAATAATAATATTTTTTTATGTTATTGAACATTCGTCTCACACCCGCGTGGCCACTCGTGGGTAAGAGATGAAAATCGTTCAAAATTACTCGTTTATCATCTTTATTTTCTATTCGATGTACATCCTTTACTATATGTAATTGGGGACCAGTCCAATTCTTTGTTTTGTCTATCTCATTTAATAACTTTTCTATAAAAATATTATTCTTATTACTTTTTATTAAATATATTTCAGTAATATTTATACTTTTGCAAAAGTCTTGTAACTCTCTCACAAATTCGTCTCGCGATATTTGCGATGGAGAAAATACATATTTAACGTATATAGTTCTTTCATTAGGAACATATATAAAAATCTTACTCTCTTTATTTATAGTACCATTTTTCCTATACTCCTCTAGCTTGCAAGCGTCAATGAAACGTAATTCTACAGATTCGTTCGAACTAATACGAGAGACGTTTGGTTGATCAGGCCAAACTGTAGAAGTACTACTCGTATCGTTATTACGAGTACTGTCAGTCAAGTTTCTTTTCTGAGCTCTAGTCATAACCGAGACACATGATTCATGCATGTGTTTTAAATCATTAGATGTTATGGAAATTCGAGATAATGCGTCTGCAGCCGTATTATCCGAAACCTTAACATGTTCTATAGTAAAATCATATTCTTCTAGCAATAACCTAAATTTAAATAATCTACTAGAGGGGTCTTTCATGTTAAATAAAGAAATTAAAGGTCTATGATCTGTTAAGATTTTAAAATGCTTTCCATATAAATATGGCCGAAAATGTTTAATTGCCCAAACTATAGCTAGCAATTCCTTATCAATAGTTGGGTAATTCACTTCAGATTTATTTAGTGTCCTACTAGCGAAAGATACTGGCCTTCCATTTTTATTCGACAAAATTGCACCGATTGCGTTATTATAAGCATCCGTCTGAACAATGAATTCATTTTGTTCAGAAAAATCGGGATATTGTAAAACCGGTGGAGATAATATTTTTTCTTTTAATTTTTCAAATGAGTATTGACACTTTTCATTCCATACAAAAGAAGCATTTTTACGGCATAATTTATTAAGTGGATAGGCTAACTCTGCGAAGTTTGGAATAAATTTCCTATAAAAGTTAACAAAGGCAACAAATCTCCTAGTTTCATCTACATTAGTCGGACACGGATAATTTTGTACAACTTTTATTTCATCCGGGTCAGGTAATACGCCGTCACCAGATACTACATGGCCTAAATAAAGCAACTCTTTCTTCAAAAATTGACATTTTTGAGGGTTAAGTTTTAAATTAACTTTTTTTAACCGCTCAAATACATCTTGTAGGTTTCTATTATGTATACTTAAAGCCTTGTATTTATTAGGCAACATTTGTTGATAAACACTGTTTATAAACAGTTTATAAGCAGTGTTTCTTCATCTCTGGATACAGTTTATAAACATTTCATAAACAAATGTGATGAAACATTGTTTCTGAAACATGTTGCCGTGTTCCCCAATCAAACGGAGAACAGGGCGAAACATTTTGTTTATAAGCAAAAGTCAACAGGTGTGGACGTGTGTTGCGCGAGTTTATTAACATAGAAGTAGTGTGGTCCAACAACCAAGTTTCGATGCTCATAGAGCTTTATCAACAGCATTATGTACCTACTTTGAGACTCTTCAAATAGAGATTATAAAGATAAATTTAAAAACAATGATACTTGCGCCGATATTGCTGCAGAATTGAATATGTCGCAAAAAGAAGTGGAAACGAAGATGCATACTCTACGCTCACAATTTTCCCGTGAAAAGAAAAAGCTTAGGTCGTCAAAAAGACTTGTACTTGTATAGCAAATCAAAAAGACTTGCACTTGTGTACCATCAAATTCACGAAGGTCATGAAGTACGTAATTTTTTATTAAAGAGATAATTCCGAATCCATCAACGTTTTTTTTTTATTGAGTAGCCCTCTTATGAATTATTATGTACGCACAAGCAGCACCGAGCATCACTACCTCCTCGGGCGACATCCTAAAAACAACTGATAAGTGTGGACGGCCATATTTCAGAAACAGTGTTTACGGTAAACTTGATGATAAACACGTCATAAACAGTTTATCAACAAATGTTGCCTAATGAATACAAGGCTTAACTGTCTTCCGAAGACCACCAAATCATCTAAGTAGACTAGACATTTTCGTATGTTAATCCAGTCATGGCCATAGTCATCATTCTAGAAAAAGATCCTGGACTCGTTTTCAACCCCATGGGCATACGAGTCATCTGATACTGTCCTGAACAAAATGCAGTGTACTTTCTGCTATTTTTTTCAAGATTTATGTTATAATATCCTTGATACATATCCAAATGTGAAAAATAAACTGAACCAGAAAGTGAATCTAGTACTTCATATTAGGTAATGGAAACTTGTCGTCTTCAATACAATTATTTAATTTACGATAATCAATAACTAATCGCCACTTTTTCTGACCGGTTGCATCCGTCTTTTTCGGGACTAGTAACACGGGGCTAGACCATTCACTTTGACAAGGTTCTATGACCCCTTCACTCAACATTTTATCAATTTGTTGTTTAATTTCTCCCTTTTGAGAATGTGGTAAAAAATTCTTTTTTTATCTATACTAATATAATAAAGCGGAAAAGTTTGTTTGTTTGTTTGTTTATTTGTTTGTTTGTTTGGTTGAACGCGCTAATCTCAGGAACTACCGGTCGGATCTGAAAAAATCTTTTTGTATACGATAGCCCAGTTATTCCAGAAGGCTATAGGCTATATAACATAACGCTTCGACCCTTTGGGGCCGGGCAAAAGGCTAAAAAGGCTAAAAGATAATGTCGGCTAATCTCAGGAACTAGCAGTCGGATTTCAAAAATTGTTATTGCCTATGATAGCCCAATTATTCCGAAAGGCTATACGCTATACAAAATTACGCCACAACGTATAGGGGCCAGACAAAAATAATAAGATGGTTGGACGAGAAGGGGGAGGGTTGGGTCAAAGGCAAAAAAGGCTAAATGAATAGGATACAATCTATATGAGTATCGTTTTCGGCATTTTCGGGACACTGATTAATAATATGAAATTTATTTAGTGATCCAAGATGGCGGACGGGAAATCAAAGATGGCGGATGGGAAAATTTTAAAAATCAATATGGGTATCGCCTTCGATATTTTAAGGGGTGGGGAATCGAAATACAACATCTATTTCGTGATCAAAGATGGCGGATGGGAAATCAAAGATGGCGGATGGGAAAAATTTAAATAATCAATATGGGTATCGTCTCTGATGATTTAAGGGATGGTGAATCCAAATACAACATCTATTTCGTGATCAAAGATGGCGGATAGGATTTTTTTTTTTTTTTAATCAATATGGGTATCGCCTCCGATATTTAAAGGGATGAGGAATCCAAATACAACATCTATTTCGTGATTCAAGATGGCGGATGGGAAATCAAAGATGGCTGATGGGAAAAATTTAAATAATCAATATGGGTATCGTCTCTGATGATTTAAGGGATGGTGAATCCAAATACAACATCTATTTCGTGATCAAAGATGGCGGATAGGAAATCAAAGATAGCGGACGGGATTTTTTTTTAAAGTCGATATGAGTATCGTCTCCAATATATAAAGGGATGGGGAATACAAATCCAACATCTATTTCATGATCAAAGACGGCGGATGGGTTTTTTTAAAAATCAATATGGGTATCGTCTGCGATGCTAAAAGGGTAGGGGAATGCAAATACAACATCTGTTTCGTGATTCAAGATGGTGGATGGGAAATCAAAGATGGCGGATGGGAAAAATTTAAAAATCAATATGGCTATCGTCTCCGATATTTTAAGGGGTGGAGAATCCAAATACAACATCTATTTCGTGATCAAAGATGGCGGATGGGTTTTTTTAAAAATCAATATGGGTATCGTCTCCGATGTTTAAAGGGATGGGGAATCCAAATACAACATATATTTAGTGATTCAAGATGGCGGATGGGAAAAATTTAAAAAATCAATATTGGTATCGTCTGCGATGTTAAAAGGGATGGGGAATGCAAATACAACATCTGTTTCGTGATTCAAGATGGTGGATGGGAAATCAAAGATGGCGGATGGAAAAAAAATAAAAAATCAATATGGCTATCGTCGCCGATATTTTAAGTGGCGGAGAATAAAAATACAACATCTATTTCGTGATCAAAGATGGCGGATTTTTTTTTTTTTTAATCAATATGGGTATCGCCTCCGATATTTAAAGGGATGAGGAATCCAAATACAACATCTATTTCGTGATTCAAGATGGCGGATGGGAAATCAAAGATGGCTGATGGGAAAAATTTAAATAATCAATATGGGTATCGTCTCTGATGATTTAAGGGATGGTGAATCCAAATACAACATCTATTTCGTGATCAAAGATGGCGGATAGGAAATCAAAGATGGCGGACGGGATTTTTTTTTAAAGTCGATATGAGTATCGTCTCCAATATATAAAGGGATGGGGAATACAAATCCAACATCTATTTCATGATCAAAGATGGCGGATGGGAAAGTTTAAAAAAATCAATATTGATATCGTCTGCGATGCTAAAAGGGTAGGGGAATGCAAATACAACATCTGTTTCGTGATTCAAGATGGTGGATGGGAAATCAAAGATGGCGGATGGGAAAAATTTAAAAATCAATATGGCTATCGTCTCCGATATTTTAAGGGGTGGAGAATCCAAATACAACATCTATTTCGTGATCAAAGATGGCGGATGGGTTTTTTTAAAAATCAATATGGGTATCGTCTCCGATGTTTAAAGGGATGGGGAATCCAAATACAACATATATTTAGTGATTCAAGATGGCGGATGGGAAAAATTTAAAAAATCAATATTGGTATCGTCTGCGATGTTAAAAGGGATGGGGAATGCAAATACAACATCTGTTTCGTGATTCAAGATGGTGGATGGGAAATCAAAGATGGCGGATGGAAAAAAAATAAAAAATCAATATGGCTATCGTCGCCGATATTTTAAGTGGCGGAGAATAAAAATACAACATCTATTTCGTGATCAAAGATGGCGGATGGGTTTTTTTTTTAAATCAATATGGGTATCGTCTCCGATGTTTAAAGGGATGGGAAATACAACATCTATTTCGTGATTCAAGATGGCGGATGGGTAATCAAAGATGGCGGATGGGAAAGTTAAAAAAATCAATATCGGTATCGTCTGCGATGTTAAAAGGGATGGGGAATGCAAATACAATATCTGTTTCGTGATTCAAGATGGTGGATGGGAAATCAAAGATGGCGGATGGGAAAAAATTAAAAAAAAATCAATATGGGTATCGTCTCCGATATTTTAAGGGATGGAGAATCCGAATACAACATCTATTTCGTGATCAAAGATGGCGGATGGGATTTTTTTTTTAAATCAATATGGGTATCGTCTCCGATGTTTTAAGGGATGGCGAATCCAAATACAACATCTATTTCGTGATCAAAGATGGCGGATGGGAAATATAATAATATAAAAAAAGTTATTATTGGTGGTGAAAAAGTGGTAGTGGTATTTGATGTTCGATGCAGATAATGGCTATGTTCAGTGGATACCTCTCCTACGGAACCCTTCATGGGCGAGTCAGACTTGCACTTAATTTAATTATTTAATAGCCATAGTATTTAATGGTATTAGTAATTTTATCATATCACTAGATCAGTGATCTAACCATATCACTCATATACCACCTTCTCATCTCCTTACAATAAGTTAGTTTTTCTACCCTAGAAATAATTTATGTGGCAAAACAACTTTGCCTAGCAATTAAGAGATTAAACACTGATGTTCTTGGTAACTTTGTTCTGAATAAGTTGGAAAAGAGTTAAAAATTAATATGAAATGTAAATACATTAAAAAGGCGATACGGAGTTCGCCGGGACCGCTAGTTTCAGACATAAAATCCATTTGGTTATTATATAAGCATCTTAAAGTATATTAAAAACTAGTGTTAGTAAGTACTTACAGCTACCATTACAAGTAATTATTGGAATTATTGTACGCCACAGTAGCATGTAGGCGTATCCAATGCTCCAGTATGGGGCTGTCTTACCTGTCCGCCACGGTACTCAGGATGCTGTTGGGGCTGACGCGTACCCTGCGCATGATGGAGGCGCATCGTTTGCGTATGATGGCGTGAAAACCATCTATGCCCGCTTGTGCAAACATGCCAGAGGCACTGCAGTAGCGCGGCAGCCCCAGCAGCACCCTGAATGCATTGTTATATTGAACACGCAGAGCGCTGTATGCCCTCTGCGTGTAGTTGAACCACAGACTGCATGTATAAAAGGACTGACAATACGCCGTAAACAGCGTAGCCTTTATACGTCAGTCGAGCATCTCGCAAATCTGCGAGCCAACATATTGCAGCGGACAGCCAACGCTCTGCGCTCGCGCTCAATGTCCAGGCCATCCTTGAGGTCTTCGGAAACCCAGTGGCCCAGATACTTGAAAGAGGTAACTTGGTTCAAGGGGCTACCGCAAAGAGACAGTTGTGTTGCTATTGGGTAGGTTTTAGTGCCAGCCTTGAATACCATTACTTCACTCTTCTTAACATTGTATCTGAGCCCATGGGCCTCCGCGTACCTCTCACATATCATGAGCAGGCCCGTCATTGAGCTAATCGATGGGCTCAGCAGCACCATATCATCAGCGTAACTAATGTTGTTGACACATACTCCGTCTACATAACAACCTGTATATGTGCTGCTGAGCTCAACGATCAACGAGTTTATGTACACATTGAAGAGACGAGGAGAGGTCAGGCCGCCCTGTCTCACCCTGCACTCCAACCTATACGCGTCCGATAACGAGCCTGCCCACCGTACACAGTTGATCTGGTTGTTATACCAATACCTTAGTATTGATATAACTCCCCTATCAACCGCCGTATCATTTAGCAGTTTCTGCCACAGCAAGTCATACGACACCAGGTCAAATGCTTTAGATAGGTCTAGGAAACACGCGTTAACAGGTGTTTTTCTAGACGTATAATACTGGACAGCATGCTTGAGAGACAGTATAGCACTTTCTGTAGAGAGACCAGGTCTAAAACCGAACTGCGCATCATGTTATTCAATGCGGGTTGCCATATGCCTATCAAGCAAGCTGTCCAGCACCTTAGCAATGATAGTAGCAAGCGATATAGGCCTATAATTTGCGAGATCTGATGTGTCCCCAGTCTTATCCTTTATCACAGGCACAACCACAGTCTTCATCAGATCACTGGGCAGATGAGCGTGGCTTAAACAGAGTGAGAAGAACATGGCCAGTACCCTGGACACATGAACTCCTGCATGCTGCAGGTGCTCAATGCTGAGGTTGTCATGTCCTGGAGATTTGCCCCTAACCATACATTTAATAACTGAGGCAACATCCTTCGTTGAGAAACTGACGTCTAGTTCCATCAGACACTCCTCAGCATCGACCGCCCGCGATGCTGATCTAAGAGAGGATTCGACTCTAAAATGGTCCACAAACAAGTTTGCTATAGCGGTAGGCTCATACTGCCCCGCGACACTCACAGGGACGCCCGGCCTCAGATTCAATCTGTTGGTGTTTTTCCAGAAGCTTGAAAAGTCTTTAGATTTGTGATTCTCAGCTAGGATATCCATTTTTATTTTATTTTGATTGTTTTGACACCATCTTAATTTTGACTTAAAGAATTTTCGCGTTTCATACATATTTTTATATACATTACCAAAAGTTGGTTTACCGGACATACTCCAGATTTGAAAAGCAAGCCGGGCATCCGCGTGAGCTTGCTTAACATGCCTATTCCACCCGACAACACGTTTACCCCTTCTACCCCCTCTTGCACTCTCATTATTGGTACATTGGGCAGCATCAGTAAGTATAAAAACAATGTCTTTGTACATGTTATCTAATATAAGTTTGTGATTAACATTCGCACAATACCCACTAGCGCACTCTATAAATTCCATGGGCAAATTAATTTCCTTTGGCTTAGTGTTACATATTTCTTTGTATTTATCAATTTGACAAGCGTTTCTTTCACCCCATATCGTATTATTTTTATTCGAATTACACGTCACAATAGTAGGTCTTATCATATTAAAATTACATTTTAATTGTACAGGCATGTGATCCGACCAATAAGTGTCATATAACACAGATACACTAACGATCAGACGTCTCGCGGCATCCGTCACTACACAGTGGTCGAGCCAGCGGTGGCAACCGTGCGCGTCACTCACGAAAGTGTACGTACCTTGCGGCAACAGGTCCAAATCCGCGCAGGTCCAGCTCTGCTCCGCACAGAAACTTGTCAATTCACTACCGAATAGCTCACCCGGATGAGCGTTAAAATCACCAAGCATGATCACTGATTGCACATTCTGACTTTCTATAATGGCACTAATTTCACTCAAGCAGTCTGTAAACTCAGCGACGTTATCGTTGGAGTCCGTTGGCATATACACCGAGAAGATGAGTACAGAACGATCCTGCGCCATTATCCTTATAGCTACAAGGCGTACGGTGTTACAATTTATTACTGTGACAGATGGAAATAGACTTTTCCTCCACAATAATGCTACTCCGCCGTAAGGTCTTCCTCGTAGTATCCCCGCCGAGGTATCGACTGCCGAATTGCCAGTAAAAGCAAAATCATCACTGATTTGCCCTAAAAAGGCGATATCATGCGGTAAAAGCCAAGTTTCTTGCAATGCGATAACGTCTGCCGCTACACACAGACGCCTCACACAGTCAACAGATCTTTTAACACACTTAGTATTGAAACTTATTAAGGTTGTATTATCCATTCAAAATATTGCTTGTATTCATTTTCAGAGCATTTTCTCTGTCTGTTTTCTTTTTCGAAAAGTCTATAAATTTGCGATATGATATACCCTCATTAAACGATAGGGTTTAGTGAATACAGGAACAACATTTGGTTTCAAACTAATTGTATGTTTATAAATACTAGTTGTAGACAGTTTGTCTCCTGGCAAATAAAAAATATCCGAGTACTTAGCGCACAAATTCTCAATAGATATTTGTTCTTCCTTATTAAGATGTTTCAAGTTCAAAGCTGAAAATAATTGTTTTACTCGACTTGCATCATTTCCTGACTTAGCAAAATTATTGTTACGAGCTGGGGTTCGACGATAAATTATAACTCACGATGCCGCTTAAACTGAACTTTATTTATACACAAACACTATACACACTTATTAACACAACTAGTAAAAACACACTTATTTCACACTTAATTCTCAACACTAATAAAAACACCACTAAACACTTCCGAATTATTTCCCTTCGCTTCTTGTTTATCGCTTCGATCTTCAATTGTCACTGTGTGCGGTCCATTCGCTCGTGCTCTATTTATACTGACCGGATAACATCACTAGAGCATTCTAGACTCTTCCACAAGACTGTCGAAATAATCGCGAACAGTCGATGCTCGATACAGCAACGCCATCTAGTACAGAGTAGATGAATTACCTTTAAACCACAGATACATTCAATCTCTTCCAGTCCCCCATTCACCGATAGATGGCGTAACATTACAAATGTTATAGTCACTTAACTTTTCTATATATGGATTGACGTTAGATAATGTACAAGACTTATCCGTGGTATTTAATATCTTAATTGGTATTAGACCGTTTACTGGCTTAGCAATACAACTAGCTAAAAATACACCCTCACTAATTTCCTTAGAATGTACGACACACTCGTCAGTAAAGTCTGTCTGAAAGTAATGTATAGATTCACATCTTGGTGAAATTATAAACGAGTTATTATATCTTAGTAAAGGTAAAACTAATTTAAAATTATTCTGTGTCCATAATGTAAAAGTATCATTACTAAAATCTAATATAGAACTATGTTTATTAAGAAAGTCTTGACCGATGATGCCATTTGCCCTACATGGCAGAGAATCAAATATATAAAACTTAATACATTTAAGGCGATGATCACCCGAAGTCAACGTTAAATATACATATCCAATTGCATGGACTTTGCCACCAATTCCATTTATAATTACGTCCTCTTTATGGAGTGGAATGTTTTGTTCTAGAACATACTTATATTTCAACGCCGAAATTGTAGCGCCGGTATCGACTAACCACGAAAATGGTATGCTATTTGCCGACAACTTAATGTAATAATTAGTATCAGTAGCTAAAATAATCTTATTATTCACGAAAAAACTGATTTATATTCTCATTGATTTCCGAATCTGTTAAAACTTGAACCGAACGATTATTAGAATAGTTTTGGCATATCCTTTGGTTACCGCGGTTTCTATGGTAGGACTTACTTGTACCACACGATGATCCTCGACCACGTTGAGTGGCTCCGCGGCTCTGCTGCTGCGCCTGCGCACCCTCACGATAGTTGTGGTGACCCCGGGCACTGGAATCATTTTTACGACCTCTATAAAAATATGACCTATTATAATAATTATTACGATGGCCACGATAATTCTGTTGTCTGCCTCTCGGAGAATACATAGCTAGGATCTCACCGCAACCTGGAGACGTACCAGCCGTGGATGTCTCCTCATCCTTCGCACCTTGTATCGCGTCCTTCATCGACTCGTAGTTCCTAGCTGCAATAATAGTTGAAAGACGCCGGTTTCGCAAGCCATCGGCAAATTTTTTAATTACTAATTTTTCATTGAGAGGTTTAATAATTTTATATGTCTGCAAATCTCCCTTGGCTTGTGATACCGTAAGATCCACAAAAAGTTCTGAAAGCTGATTACCATACTCCTCAATAGACAAATTATTTTGTTTTAATTGCTGTATTTTATTTTGGATTGCTATAGGTGACTTTTGAGGCAATAAAACCTTACGCATATCTGTAATTAAATTCTCAACTTTTGTATACTCAGATTTCAATTGTAATTTAGCATGCTGAGACAACCTGCTCTTTAATACGAATTGAATTAAATTTAGTTTACACTCATCCTTAATTAATAGCCAGCTATAATATTCTATATTATCAATTAATTGTTTATAGGAACATTCACTATCAATTGTAATCATAGGTAACAAACTCAGGGCTACTTTCAAATTAAAAGACTCCATCTTTATATCTTGGTTCTTACTGTTATCACTAGTATTACTACTATTACTAGTACTAGCCATTGAACACAACTCTAAAATTCGATTATACAATGACACAAAAATACAAAATGTATCAATTAATATTTGTTCGTTTTGATCCACTTTACCCTTTTTTATACCAGCTAAAATTAATTCTGTTACATAAGTATATTTTTCAAAAACTATCTTTGCTTCAGACAACTTTTTCACTAATATATTACCACGCCTACGGTCAGGGCCAATTTTTATCAAATATGTTTTAATAGCTTTGAGTTCCTCATATAAAGTTTCTAAGTTATGTGCCATAACTTACCATAATTAACACTAATATTATTAGATATACGTAAACATAACATATTATTATTTCTTATTTAGGACTGAGAGTAAAAATATTACGATTATGCACTTATAATTATATACTTCAAAGTCCATTGTACGCGCTTTGTTGTTGTAATATTTAACGGTTTACACTTCGCGGTTACGTTTTATTTAAGATTTAGCCGAACACTTTTTTTTTTACACATTTAACCGCATTTCACTCGTCACTTAGATATTCACTTTTAACACTTTTGACACTTTTAACATACTAGGGATCATGTAGCCGAGAGCCGATGTAGGTACATAGTGAACCGCTATCTTTGTTTTCATACCATCTCGACCTTGGGTCGCCCATGTAATCCTTTTTCAGGAGAATGGCCAGTCCGCCTTGAACTCGATCTCCGAGATATTGAAGTTCTGTATATTTCCTGGCTTATCCAGCGTACATGACAACGCCGGTACAACTGCAGAATATAGTATAAAACGCCGATTTCCAGCACCAGCACCACTATAGCTAGCAGTATAGTGATTGTAGAAACATGGAATTTTACCTACTCTAGATGTAAGTCATTGGAACCGCCAACTGCATTTTGCACCACTAAGGTCTCCTCTTTAGTTTGCTTGGCACCCATTGTTTAGTTCAAAACTGTAGTATTTTTGCACAGAGAAACGAACACGACGTATCGCAATAGCGAGCGTAATTATTACTAATAATTTAAACATCTTTAAACTTGCTCACCAAAGTCCGATTGTTTGAAGCACGAGCCTTATATGGCATAGAGGTGTCGGTAACGCAAGTAACGCGATCTTATGCGCGCGCGAACGCCCGTAGGCAGGGTCGCCATGTAAAGGCGAAGGTGTTTGGGAGAGAAATGATACCACTGACTGCTCGAATAATACTCTCTATATTTTAGGATAACGCATGGTTAAATAGACATGTTGATGACATACACATACACAAGTATAACATAGGTACATTACATCAATTACACACTACACTCTTTTGACCATTATTAAACTACTTTTGAACATTATTAAACTAGTGGAATCACTAAAAGCGATATTTAGGTTTTAAAAACGTGAAACGAACCGCAACCGCCATCTTGTATGAATTATATTGACAGCTAATATCAAATTTGTGCGTCATTTCTTTCGAGTACCTAGGGTTAGGTGCAACTGTAATAACTAAATAGGTAATGTTAGGTTCTCTTTTGACCCTTAATCCGAAAATAGTTCTCTTTCAACCTCAGTTTATTAGTGTGAAGAATGTGAAAGTCGGCAGTGCCATACACACCGATGTTTGAAGATAAATTTTCTTTCCAGAGGAAATCAAGTATTTCCGGCAGGTGAAAATGGTGAGGGGTGGTTCCGAGGCCTAACCCTGTGCTTCTTTTAAACATGTTTTCGACCAAAATGTTTCATACATACATCACATTTGTAGGGCTATTCACCGGTGTGCACTTGCATGTGCGTGTTTAAAGTAACTTTTTGGCCAAATCATTTCATACATACATCACACTTGTATGGCTTATCACCGGTGTGCATTTGCATGTGCGTATTTAAACTTTGTTTTTGACCAAAGCATTTCATACATACATCACACTTGTATGACTTATCACCGGTGTGCACACGCATATGTTTACTTAAATTGCCTTTCTCTGTAAAACATTTCATACATACATCACACTGGTATGGCTTTTCATCGGTGTGCACACGCATATGTCTACTTAAATTGCTTTTCTCTGTAAAACATTTCATATACATCACACTTGTATGGCTTTTCATCGGTGTGCACTCGCATGTGCTTGTTTAAATCATATTTTTGTCCAAAAAATTTCACACATACATTACACTTGTATGGCTTGTCACTGGTGTGCACACGCATATGTTTACTTAAATAGCTTTTCTCTGTAAAACATTTCATACATACATCACACTTGTATGGCTTTTCATCGGTGTGCACACGCATATGTCTCCTTAAATTGCTTTTCTCTGAAAAACATTTCATACATACATCACACTTGTATGGCTTTTCATCGGTGTGCACTCGCATGTGCTTGTATAAATCATATTTTTGGCCAAAACATTTCACACATACATTACACTTGTATGGCTTGTCACTGGTGTGCACACGCATATGTTTACTTAAAGAGCTTTTCTCTGTAAAACATTTCATACATACATCACACTTGTATGGCTTTTCATCGGTGTGCACACGCATATGTCTCCTTAAATTGCTTTTCTCTGAAAAACATTTCATACATACATCACACTTGTATGGCTTTTCATCGGTGTGCACACGCATATGTCTACTCAAATTGCTTTTTTCTGTAAAACATTTCATACAAACATCACACTTGTAGGGCTCTTCACCGGTGTGCACTCGCATGTGCTGGTTTAAACTTCGTTTATAGCCAAAATATTTCATACATACATCACACTTATATGGCTTGTCACCGGTGTGCACATGCATGTGCTGGTTTAAATTTCGTTTATGGCCAAAATATTTCATACATACATCACACTTATATGGCTTGTCACCGGTGTGCACATGCATGTGCGAATTTAAATGCCCTTTTTGGCCAAAACATTTCATACATACATCACATTTGTATGGCTTGTCACCGGTGTGCACTTGCATGTGCGTATTTAAATTCACTTTTTGGCCAAAACATTTCATACATACATCACACTTGTATGGCTTGTCACCGGTGTGCACACGCATGTGCTTGTTTAAACTTTGTTTATGGCCAAAATATTTCATACATACATCACAATTGTATGGCTTTTCACCAGTGTGCACACGCATGTGCTTGTTTAAATTACGTTTTCGGCTAAAACATTTCATACACACATCACATTTATATGTCTTGTCACCGGTGTGCACACCATGCTTATTTAAATTAACTTTTTCACCGTCGTCTCTATGTATATTATGTTTGACCTCTTCTTCGCCGTCATCGCTGTGTCGCGTTGAATTAGTATCTGCAGGATATTGTCTCGCTGTATGATGTCTAGAAGTTCCACAGGCATCTATAAAAACGTGATCAAAAATTAAATAATGCTAATATAATTTCTATCAATGTTTAACCTTTGTTTTTATAATTTAATTGGTATCTGAAGTATACTTTGTAACACTATGGGATAGTTAGCCTGAACCTACGAGCACTTAACCCTATAGAGAAGTAATACATGCGAATTTAAAAGAAAACTATTCTGTCAACTAGCCAAGGTGCGGGGGGAGGTGTGATCGCTCCGAACTACTCCGAAGTATTCCGAAGAGGTTCCGAACACGATCGCTAGGGCTTGCGTTATAATGACTTTATGCTTTCTATCGATATCGATAACAGTTTTTTCGTTTTTCAATAGGTACTTGCTTTCAATACCGTAAAATCATACAACTATAGCCCGCAGGTAACTTTACAAAAAAAAAACTACGGTCCAAAATCAAGTGTCAAAATAAAAATTCATTGATAGTACATAGATTTTACAACAAGTGCACAAAACGAATCATTTTTATCCGAAACTCTTAGCAGCTCGAGCCGAAGGCGAGGGCTGATAGTAATGTCGAGGATAAAATGGTTTTGTGGACGAGTTATAAACTCTGCTTTTCACTTCGATTGCGAGGAAATAAAACAGTATAACAGAACATTTCTTGTAATAATAATTTTCTTAAATTAATTAAAAAACCTATCATACTTAAATTTAAAATTTAATATATTTTATGTCTTAAAAATACATAAGGAAAATCAATTAAAGTAAATATTATAAAATAACAAATTCTATCAATGAACTTCTTATTGTGTTAGGCTGTATGGCTCATTTTCTTTGCCTTAATATACATGAATACATTTATGATATACATACATTTATGAGTAGATACGTAATGCACTTGTGCACAAAATTTGAATTTTGTGCAGCCTATATCCTGCACAAAATAAGCACTTTCAGAGCATGAGAAGCGAAAATGATATTATTGATTGATCATTAACAGTTCATAAAAACGTCAATTCATGTTTCCGTTTGGTAATTCCATTTAGGATTATTTTCCCATGAACTATTTATCATTATTTGTACACCTTCTGGTGTACAAATAATAGTATAAGCATAGTTGTATAGTTTAATGGTATCAGTAAGCTTTTGATTGTGACTTTAATATTCTTGTGCAACTGAGAAATGCAACTGAGAAATGCAATGCAAAATAAAATTGGAGTGTCTGTTTGTAATATTAAAATAACCGCTTTTTTCTAAATGCATTTGGATGTATACACGGTACATATACCGAAATGACATTTTTTTAAATTTTTGTCTGTCTGTCTATCTGTTTGTTCTCGATAATCTCTGGAACGGCTGGACTGATTTTGACGGGACTTTCATTGGCAGATAGCTTATGTACTAAGGAGTAACTTAGGCTATAAATTAACCGGGTAAGCGAAGTAGTTCCCTCAGGACGCGGGTGAAACCGAGGGAAACAGCTAGTTTTAAATAATCTAATATATTCAAGCAGGACTGTTGACCCATGGAAGGTAGTTAGCAGTGACTATATGGAGAAAATAGGAGATCGTGCTTTGTGGTGCACCTTGGGGGAGACCTATGTCCAGCAGTGGACTGTAATATTGTGATGATGATGATGATATTAGAAGGCCCCGCAAGTAGGAAATACGCAAGATAGTTCGGCTTGAGGTCAAGTCGAGGCACTACATAGCAGTACAGGTAGATTGAAATGGGAGTAAAAAAGATTATTACATTAAGGCGCTGTGCTAAGCGACTGTTTTGGTAAATGAGGGGTTGAAGCAGGGGAGGTGAAGGGAGCTTAGCTCCGTCTACTCGCCCCCCTTCATTCTCGTCGTGTGCGGCCGTATTCTGGCGACATCCGTATTCCAATATTTCAAAATCGCAAGCAAAACGTTTTAGCATATTGAATTGAGATACTGATATTAAAATTTATATTACATAAATCAATCTGTTTGTACAATATAGGCATAGCGCAAATTTTGTTCTCAGTGCAGCCTGCCCCAAAACTGGTTTACATTAGACGTTATAGGTATTAATAGTTGACGAAAGTAGGTAAATACCTACGTGCCGTAAGATGTTCAAAAAATTAAGTCAGTTCCATGTATGGAGAGGCCATTATTATGTTTGTTTTGTTTTTGTATAAAAATAGTGAAGCAGTTCATAGAATACCTACATCTAATTCCATTCCTGCCAGTTTTCAAATCTGTTTTGCAATAAATTGGCTGTGACATACGGGCGGACAGACAGACAGACATTGCGAATCTATAAGGGTTCCGTTTTTACAATTTTTGGCTACGGTACCCTAAAAAACACAATACTGCTCTACTAAGCGCAAAAGCCGTATCTCAACTAAAGCGAGTTACGAGATAATTGAAGTTTAGTAAAAGTTGATTTCTTTTATTTATTTATGGATGTTTATTGTTATTATAGGTATAAATATTATGGTTAAGGTTTCGAAATACGTCGCCGTTTTTAGGGGTTGTGAGTGATTGGAGAGAGAGGAGGGGAGATCTTGAAACCCCCCTCACCATTTTCACTTGCCAGAAATACTTAGTTTCTCTGAAAAAAAAATCTCCAAACATCGGTGTCATGGCACTGCCAACTTCCACATTCATCACACTAGTTTAATAAACTAAGGTTGACGGAGCCCTGCGAAGGGCTCCTATTTTCGGATTAAGGGTCAAAAGAGAACCTAACATAACCTATTTAGTTACTTATTACAGTCGCACCTAACCCTAGGCACTCGAAACCAATGACATACAAATTTGACATTAGCTGTCAATATGATCATTCCAAGATGGCAGTTTTGCGTTTCGTTTCACGTTTTTCACATAAAACCTAAAAATTACATTTGTAAAACTGTACTAAAGTATAAAAACTATGTTCCGTTTTGCATAATTGCCGAAGTATTTATTAAATTTTCAAAATTGTTTAAAAATATTTAGACGCAACTCCGGCAGCCAAAATTACTTTTAGGGGATTAAAACGAACTACCTTAAGCCCCCTACACTACCAATACCCTCAAATTCAGGCGACTCGTTTCGAAACCCAACCCATTATTATTTTTCAAAATAGATGAAACATCAAAAATATATGTGGATATACCATATTCATGAGATACTGCTATGTCGCTTAGAAAATTATATAATTAGAATTTGAGTTACTGCTTTTTCGTTAGCTCTCGTCATACATGTTTGTATGGAAAAATATAAAAAAATTCTTTCGCTTCAAATATATGTTGTTTCAAAGAAAATTAATATTAAAATATATTTATTTATATTCATTTATAATTTATTAACGAAATACAGAGTTTACAGCTCATCAAAAGTTAGCTGTCTGCTACAACTCGGCAGGTTTTCTTTATTCTCATCGAATGTTAAAGGCAGTGTGTGAGGTGATAAGACTTATTATTTGCTGTTGTTCACGAGGCACAGTTTCATTTACTTTCCTTTTACGGCTTGGTATTGTAGAAATTTCAAGCACTGATGAAACATTTTCCTCTCCGTGATCTCGCAATGCCATCCCTTGAGCTTGACGAGAATCAACAATTTCAGGCAACTGCCAATTCATATAAAACGCCACAAGCTTCTCCCAAAAACATCATCTCTTTCTATAATTTCCATTTTTAGTGGTATACTTTGCCGTGTGGTTGACGGCATAGAATACAAGTGTCACCACCCCCTATCTTCCCGTGGGTGTCTTAAAAGGCGACCAAGGGATAACATGATGCAAATACCATCTTTGCGTAGAGACGGAAAACTCGACATCAAACCCTATACGACTGCCTCGTTGGTCTCGCGGCATAAATGTGCGCGTGGGATCGGGAGGTCCCGGGTTCGATTCCTGGGTCGGGCAGTGTTATTGGGATTATCTGCCACGAAATTCTCAGTAGCAGCACGGAGTCTGGAAATGTGCCCGGTACGGCAATAGGCTCGCCCCTTATTACGTGGGACTAAAGCATATCTGGCGAAAAGTGGGTGTAGAAATATACCTCTGCCTACCCCTTCGGGGATAAAAGGCGTGACGTTATGTATGTATGTACTTTCGCCACTCCACACAGCTAATAAACACTTTTGCTTGCGTGTAACGTGGCGTTGCCCCTGAATTTGGTAATAACAATTACAATATTTGTTTAGACTAGTCAGTTCACTTTTTTATGATGTTTCCATATTTGTATTTTATTTGCTCTTATACTATTCTCCAGGTTATTCTTATAGGCAACTTTGAAACATTAAATTTCCACAATCGTGTTTGGACCTATTAATCCATCTGGCGTGGCACCAATAATCGAATAATCCACAAGGCTCGATTGTTACATTTTCTTGCTTCGCCAGTTGTTGCAAAGCCAGTTGTTTATTTTAGATTCCATGCGCAACTGATTTTACATTGCAAATATTTTATTTGTACAAAATATTTTTGACTAAGTTGGCTTTACTGCTGTTATCTCTTCTTTTTGCCACTATACAAAAATTTCAGTCTGTCAACATATTCTTACGCAATTCGAACCACTCACTGCTATCCCTGTTGTAATTTTTGCTTATCACTACGGAATTTGAGTCAAATTTGTTAAAAAAATTGTATGGCATTTCTTGGCTAGCACTTGAACAGATCGTGTTAGGAATGACTGAAGTCAAATGTGTGTAAGACGTTGCAGAACTGTTATCTTTAACTTCACTGTAATTACAATAATGATAATTAGTTACGTACTTTATTATTAAATAAATACTATATCTTGTGTTTTAGCAAACAGAGAAGTCACCTTCTTACTTATAAATGATTGATTTTAGAAATTAAAAAGATATTAAATGTACTGAGATAAACCTAATAGTATATGAATAATCAATGTTTTACCCGATGTACCTAAAAAGGTTTATGTTCAAAACACAATAATAAAACATTCGTTACCGTTTGTGTGCAGATTGCGGAGCGCCATATTAGCGCTGTCATCGTTATTGTTCGCCGTGGCGGCATCATAGCGCTCCAGGCGCTCTGACAAGCTAATGAATTTGAAATATAGGTACATAAAATGATTCGATTTTATGTTATTACTCTTTCAAAAATTGAAAACTGTGGCATCTATGTATTGTGAGAATAATTTATACAATTATATTATGCATAATCGATAGTATATAAGTAACATAGTTAGTCATAAAAGACTCTTATGAAAATAATTTGTGTAAAATGTTACATATTTCATAATCACTTGGCCATGGATGAATTTCTATTTTATTACGACGCTTTCTTGTACAAATCCTTCGTAGAACTTCATTTCTCTAATTGTCCATATTTTATTCTTCTAATTATATATTTATAAGCACAGAAACAATAACACATTAAACGCAACAAGAGTATAAACTTAGGTCCTAATTATATGTGCCCATAGTTACATGAAAAGCCTATTTGATTCAAAGTATTCAGTCTATAACATAAAACATGAAATTACGAACTCAAATCGGCGTATTATAATAACAAACAGGTTTACGTACAATTTCGTGCAGCGGAGACGCAAGCGACATGACCTATCTCTCACAGGGCTCATAGCCGAATGATGAGGTCTGGGCGGGGCGTAAACTAGCAACTGACACTCAGTACACCGCTTATGATAATAAGGTTTAAATTGCTGAAGCGTTTGATATTGATGGGATCTACCGAGCGTCAAAATCATAGACGTTTGGCAGATTTTATTTAATTTTACAAAATATACACGTATAATATGAAAATAAATAGGGTAATTCTTTAGTTCATTAGATTTCCTACAATATTATCAAAAAAAATATGACAGCTTACGATCAAAATATTGCAAACAGTGAGACGAAAGATTATTTTCTGCCTCGATTTTGTGATTTTTTTACCGTGAGTCTATTTTACGTACATGAAAAATTCTTTCAAAAGTCTTTTGTTCAGACTTTTGACTTTAAGCTCTAATTTTTGCTAGTTTGTAATATGTACCGTTATGGCTAGATGCGCGACGAAAAATAAGGTGTTTCACGGCTTCTGAGGTATAACAGCGCCTTAAATTTATTTATTTTATTTATTTTACAAAGTGATATTATTGATTTTCAAAATTAATTAATTTCGTATTAACTTCCGGTGGCTGAGTTTCTTTAAGTGAGTTTGAAGCAACTTCTGATGCATTTTCTTGAAGTAAATTTGAAGCTGCTTCGTTTGGTGTATCCATCTGAAAGGTAGAAAATACGATAAATTCTAATCTTGAGAGTTTATGTCGGTTACGTGAATTCCACCAAACTATATCTGTATGTATCACCAAAAATAATTTTAATGGAACTACACTGTTAAACAATAGAATTTTCCTCATCATAATAAATTGATTCTTAATATTAAATGTGTATTCGTTTGAACATCTTTCATGTTAAAACTTAAACCAGACTACTGTGATAATGATAGTAACAAAATAATATTAGGCAGTTACATAATATGCATATTGTTACTAACCATTCGAGGCAAAAACAGCGTAGGTACTGCACTACTCATTAGTCGCCGCTTGTTGTTTTTCATCAATAAACAAACCTCAGTGAAATGTTTTGAGAACATGACGCTTTATTTTGAAGGAACCCAATTTTCTCTTTTAGTTAGGTCTATCTATATGTTTTTTATACTACCGTCTTTTGGAAAACTGTAGGAAAAAAACCTTCACTTCATATAAAACAGCATTGTTATCATAGGTATCCAAAAATCATACACGAAAAGAATAATTATTATAAACTAGCTGTCCTGGCAGAACTTTTTCTGCTTTATTTCTCTAAAACAAATAATTTTACGTCTTTTCTCTCCATAAGAATCTTCCTCAGACTTCATCAAACACAAAAAAAAATCAGCTAAATCGGTTCAGCCGTTCAAGAGTTTTTGCGCTTAGCAACACATTTGGCGATTCATTTTTATTTATATAGATAACATTACAAAGTATTACTAATACTAGTAAATAACAAACTCTTTATTGTGCCTATATCTAAATAAGAATGCTAAAAAAACTATATGTTAATACAATAATCATTTTGTGGGAAATTATCGACAATGCACCGCACCGCACTAGTCATTGGCGCCACGAGGCTAATTATATCAGTGATAAGTCACTGACTCGTTGACAGAATCGGGTCGCCTTATATTACGTCTCTATAGGTTAAGTGCTCGTAGGCCTGATATTAAATGCGGCTCAGCGCAAACGGGCAACCGACCACAGCCACCGCTGCACAGTGAAGTGATCAATAAGTTCAATATCATAGCCATCACTAACTAGTAGTAACTAGTGACGCCTCGACCCCAGTTGACGACTTCTTCGTTTCCTTATTATGGTCTTGTGATATTGTATTATTACAAATATCAATTGCATGCAAATTTATTGATGGAGCAGAAGCTATTATCAAGTTAGAAATAGCTGCCTTTGAGTCTGAGATCAAAACCTTATCTCCGACCGCCTAGGAAAACATGTATGTAACAAATAGTTAAGTTCGCCATGATCCATCAGTGGCGGTGATCGGTCGACCTCCGCCTGAAGCCACATCGGCGTTAACGCCACCACTGGTTGTTTGCAAGAACCGTACTAGCATGCATTGACCAGACGACAGATGGCGCGCAAGTAGCAGCGACAACATTGTGGCTCGTTCTACACACATCTAATTTCGTTCTACATTTGCGTTACTTGCCGATAGGTGTTGTTAACATCAACGTGACTGTCTAGCAAGTTACTGTAGCTCATAGAAAGACAGCGAGCGTCACGTGTTTGATATGTAAGGACTTGAGTAATATTGATTTTACAAGATTTGAAGGAAGTAGGTACCAAATTGAACAAATTGCAGGATGAAACATTCATATTGTCTTACGAATATAAAACAGCTCGGTGTAGATTAAGAAACAAGGAAGTACATGTTATACTAGGCATGCCTTTTAAGTTCTGTCGTTTCCATCTTTCCCGGCAATTTTAAATTTAGAACTGTTCAATATTCGAATGTGTTTTAATTTTGAATCTCAAACCAATTGAAAGTTTTAGGATTAATGCTATTGTTTAGTCACAGCGTCGATTGGAATCTGTCAGGTTACGTACGAAAAAAAGTCATTCTACGGAAAATGTTCGTGCAATAATTTTCTAGAACTTAAGAAGTGGCCTGACACGACTTCAATGTTTTGAAGAGCTAACATCTATGTTCAGTGATGAAGCCCCATGTCTGCGGACTGTCGAACGCTGGTATTTAGAATTACAGCGTAGACATACTAGTGTTAGTGACAAATCTCGCGAAGGACGCCCAAAATCCGCCTTCACTGAAGATAACATCATTGCTGTGAGACAACTAATTCTCGAAGATCGTCATGTGTCGTATTGGCCATGTTGCGTCTATTGCACTTGAAGATCGTAGAACAGTAAACGCAGAAGGGTATACCACAGTTTGTTTACCAGAAGTCATCGCCGAACTTCGAAAATCTAACTGAAAGCGACGCATCATCCTGCACCACGATAACGTAAGCTCACACAGCGCTCGTCAAACGATTGAGTATTTGAGGCAGGAAAAAGTAGAAAATCTTGACCATCCTCCATACAGTCCTGAACTAAGCCCTAACTATTTCTTTACATTTCCTCAAATTAAGAAAAGTCTTCGTGTTCAAAGGTTCCAGTCCGGTAATGAAGCAGTCGACGCTTTCAAGTCAGCTAGAGTGGAATAAATGTTATAATAACTGGTTTGAACGAATGGAAAAGTGTATTAAGCTACGTGGTGAATACTTTGAAAAACAATAAAAAGTACTGTTGCGAATGACGTTATTTGAGAATAACGCCATCTATCTGTGAATGAGAGAACTAGAAGAGAATTGATATATCAGTGTTTCATTTACCCTCGAATAGATGGCGTAGTTGTTGATTACTAGAACAAGCCACAACGCTAGAATGTTTCGACTGTTGCGAGAATGTTCGGGAATACGCAAGAATGAACTATTTTGTTATCCGGCCGGTAAAAATACCGCGTGAACGCGCGAGTAAGGACAGTTCAATTGAATAAGTAAAAGCGATCAAGAAGCGAAGAAGCGAGAAGTGCGAAGATTAAGGAAGTCGGAAGTGTTTAGTGGTGTGAAATAGTGTTTTAATAAGTGTGTAATTAAGTTGTATAAAATTGTGTTGTGATAAATAAAGTACAGTTTAGTGGCATAGTGCATTTAATTTATTACCGAACCCCAGCTCATAACAAATTGGTTTCAGAAGAAAGGGATAAATTATGCCGGTTATGCCGAAGAAAGAAATTGAGGGAGTGCGTACCAGGAACCAGCGCCAGCAAGACCTGGACCAGAGACGCTTCGGAGACGTTCCTTCTCCATCGTCGGGTGGAGCAGGTGACAACACAGCTGTAGTGGAGCCTGCAAGCGCAACACACTCCGCGTCGGTCCCCGACATCGCGGCTCTGATGGCGTTCATGCAGGAGCAGGCCCGCCGTCAGGAGGAGCAGGCCCGCCGTCAGGAGGAGCAGGCCCGCTGTCAGGAGGAGCAGGCCCGCCGTCAGGAGGAGCAGGCCCGCCGTCAGGAGGAGCAGGCTCGCCGTCAAGAGGAGCACGCGCGCCACCTGAAGGAACAGCATCAGCGCGATAAGGAGGAGCAGGTTCGCCGTCAAGAGGAACACGCGCGCCGCCTGGAGGAACAGCTTCATCGCGACAAGGAGGAGCAGGCTCGCCGTCAAGAGGAGCACGCGCGCCGCCTTGAAGAACAGCTCCATCGCGACAAGGAGGAGCACGCGCGCCGCCTAGAAGAGCAGGTGGTGCTTATGAAGGACCTCAGCGCCGCTGTAGGGAAAGACCTGAAGGTGGTAAAGGAGGAGCTCCAGCACCACGAGGCTCGTATCAGCGACGTGGAGAAGCTCGTACACGACCAGCTTGACACTCGCGTCGCCTCTATAGAGCAGCGTGTACACGACCATCACGAGACCTGTGTCGCTGAAGTGGAGAGGAGATTGCGTGGGCTCGGATCCAACGAAGTGACATCTGCGACTGTAGCGCCCTCACCTCGTGGGTTTAAGGTTCCACCATTTGATGGCTCGTCATCATGGTCTGCATACAAGATCCAGTTTAAGTCTGTGATGCGATCGAATGGGTGGACCAAAGAACAGGCCTTAACCGCCCTAACCTTGGGCCTTCGCGACCGTGCCTTGACAGTGTTGGAGGCACTCGGACAAGACGTCACCTATGAGAAGGCCGGAGGCGCTGGAGGCAAGGTACGGAGACGCGCACCTCGAACATGTGTATCGTGCTCAGCTGAAGGACAGGACACAACGCACCGGAGAAACTTTGCAGCAGTGGGCTCTAGAGGTGGAAAAGCTGGTCAGGAAGGCATACCAGTCGTCGCCTGCGCTTATTGACGGGAACCTCGTACAGGCGTTTACGGATGGGATCCGGGACCTGGAGGTAAGAGCAGCAGTGAGGCTTGGGCACTTCAAGGACATCAAGGACGCCTTAGCCCACGCTCTGGAGGTGGAAGCAGTGCGACGCGACGATCGAGGTCAACGCATCAGGGAAGTTGTGTCGTCACCTCGGTGCTACCACTGCGTAGAAAGAGGCCTTATCTGCTTGAGCTGCCCAAAGCGTAGGCAGCCTGGTGACACCCTGTCTCCACCAAAGAGGTCGCCTGATGTGCCTGCCAGGCAGCGAGAGCAGGGAAACGAGTAGAAGCCAGGACTGCGGGGCGGGTGCTGGCTGGTAATGGAAGAGCCCCAAGTATCTCGATGTCGCAATCATATGACGGGAACAGCCTGATCATCGAAGGCGAAATTAACAGAACACCATGCAAGCCGACATTGGACACGGGTGCTTCTCGGACAGTCGTCGTTTTCCATCTGGCAAGACGGGTTCTTCGGGGCTGCTTCAGGAACTATGAATGTGTGAATCTGAGAACAGCTACCGGTCAGCACATAACCGTCCGAGGTGAAATGGAGGTGGATCTGAAGCTAGGCAACAAAGTTTACCATCACAAAGTCATCGTGGCTGACATAGTGCACGACTGCATCTTAGGCCTAGAATTCATGCGGAAGTATCGCTACGAGATCGATGTTAACCAGGGAGTGTTGAAGTTTGGCACGGAAGAAGTCTTCATGGAAGGTGCAACTTCAGGAAAAGTGTACTGCCTGAAGAATGTCATTCTTCACCCGCGGTCGGAAACGGTTGAACCAGTTTGTTTACCAGGGAATTCTGGTCGAGGGAACCGCTGCGTACTTATCGAAGGCCTAGAGAAAGAGGCCTCGTGGAAGATTGCACGAACCTTGGTAACGGGTACCAAAGTTTCATCAGTACGCGCACTGAATGCAAGTGACAAGGAAGTGTCGCTCAAGAAAGGGACGGAATTGGGCACCTATGAAGGAGCGGCTTGGGTGCGTAGATGTCAAGAGCAACCTACCAGTGCCAAGGTTCAAGGTGCACGATTCGACGTGTCTACACTTTTAGAGGACTGCCAAAGTACCCTGTCGGAGGAAGAGAAGACCGAGCCTCAGAAGATGTTGAACCGGTTCGCCGATATTTTCTCGACCAGTGATGCCGACATAGGGAAGACCGCACTAGTCCAGCACAAAATAAACACGGGAAGTGAAGCACCGATTCGCCAGAGGCCAAGACGTGTGCCAGTGGCACGGGAACGTGAAGTGGAAGCTATGATCGACGGTATGGTGAAGGGAGGCGTAATCGAGCCTTCGTCTAGCCCGTGGTGCTCTCCGGTTGTGCTAGTCAAGAAGAAAGATGGCAGCATGCGCTTCTGTGTAGACTACTGCCGATTAAATGACATCACGAAGAAGGACAGCTACCCACTGCCAAGGATCGATGACACACTGGATACGCTGACGGGGATGAAGTGGTTTTCTACCTTAGACCTAAAAAGTGGCTAGTGGCAGGTGGAAATAGATCCTCGAGACAAGGAGAAGACGGCATTCTCCACAGGCAAAGGATTGTGGCAATTTAACGTCATGCCCTTTGGACTGTGCAACGCTCCGGCTACTTTTGAGAGACTCATGGAGCGAGTGCTTATGGGATTGATTGGAGACGCCTGCCTGGTCCACTTGGATGACATCATCATCGTGGGGCGCACCTTCCAGGATCACCTTCGAAACTTGGAGCAAGTGCTGTCAAAGGTACGAGGAGCTAATTTGAAGCTGAGTCCGAAGAAATGCGCGTTATTTAGACGGCAAGTGAACTTTCTTGGACATGTGGTCTCGGAGAAAGCTATTCAAACCGACCCGGATAAGATCATTGCCGTGGAGGAATGGCCAGTTCCAGAGAAAAAAACGCAGGTCAGAGCATTCCTCGGATTATGCCCCTACTATCGACGGTTTGTGAAGAACTTTGCTGACATTGCTCGACCTTTTCATAACACCGAAGACAGAGTACAGTTCTGTTGGAATGAGAGTTGTGACGTTGCATTCCAGAAGCTCAAGGAACATCTGTGTACTGCACCTATCCTAGGCTACCCTGACAATGAGCATGAATTCATAGTTAACACAGATGCCAGTAACACCGGAATTGGCGGCGTGCTGTCACAGAGGAAGGGTGATCAAGAAGTTGTTATAGCATACTTCAGCAAGGCCTTATCCAAACCCGAAAGAAACTACTGCGTCACCCGGCGGGAACTTTTGGCTGTAGTAAAGACATTGCAGCATTTCAACAAATATTTATTGGGGCGTAAATTCCCCTTGCGAACCGACCACGCTGCGCTGAAATGGCTACTTCAATTTAAGGACCCAGAAGGACAAGTAGCCAGATGGATTGAACTACTGCAAGAGTTTGATTTTGTAATACAACATCACAGCGGCAAGTCCCATGGTAACGCAGATGCCCAATCGCGTAGGCCGTGTCCCGACCAATCCAAGCAGTGTACCCAACAGGAAGCAATGCAGGCAGCGCTAGTGAGGATGTTCAAGACGGATCTCAGCGACGACTGAAGAGAAGCTTTGCAGAGTGCTCAGGACTGCAGAGGCTGGACAAGGATGTACAGCCGATTCTTGAATGGAAGAAATCAGACGCGCCTAGGCTCAAATGGAGTGATATCGCAGCAATGAGCCCTATCACCAAGAGTTATTGGGCACAGTGGGAAAGCTTGGTTGTCCAGGATGGAGTTCGTTGCCGCAAATGGGAAAACGCTCGCGGTAACCAGTGCCATTTGCAAATGGTAGTGCCCAAAACTAAGGTACCGGAACTCTTGCAGCTCTATCACAATGGTGCTTCGGGAGGTCACATGGGAGTTAAGAAGACCCTTACTAAGATCCGAGAGTGGTTTTATTGGCTCCACTGTCGGGATGACGTCGAGGATTGGTGCCGCAAATGCACAAGTTGTGCGGCTGTCAAGGGGCCTCATACTCGTAGCAGAGGTGCATTAAAGGTGTACAATGTGGGAGCCCCATGGGAGCGCATAGCGTTGGATGTCGCTGGGCCGTTCCCTGAGAGCCAGGACGGAAACAAATACTTTTTGGCTGTGATGGATTACTTCACGAAGTGGCCTGAAATGTTTGCAATCCCAAATCAAGAAGCTACCACAGTGGCCGATAAGCTGGTGCATGAAGTCTTTTGTCGGTTCGGAGTGCCCTTGGAAATCCACAGCGATCAAGGCCGGAACTTCGAATCTGAGGTGTTCAAGGAGACTTGTCGCGTGATGGGTGCACATAAAACCAGGACCACGTCTTATCATCCGCAATCAGATGACATGGTTGAACAATTCAACCAATCCCTGGAAAGGTACCTGACGAAGGTCGTGGAGAGCAAACAAAGAGATTGGAAGCAAGCACATCCAATCATTTCTCCTGTCATATCGCAGTGCGGTTCACGAAACCACAGGAATAACACCAGCTTTAGCCAATTTTGGAAGAGAACTCCGTTTACCAGCAGATTTAATCACCGGTATTCCGCCAGATTCTCCACGTAATATGACGGATTACGCGACCGAGCTACGCGACAATGAGAGCACATCAGGGAGTCAGGACAACAGATGTCTGAAAAGATGAAGACTCGCTACGACCGGAAGGCGAACAACAAAGGCTTCGATGAGGGCGCATTGGTGTGGCTTCATAACCCAGTACGAAGCAAAGGTAAATCGCCTAAGTTACAAGCCAGATGGGACGGGCCATATCGCATAATTACCAGGATGAACGACGTCACCTATCGAATCCAGAAGGGGTCGCGAGGTGCACCGAATATAGTTCATGTGGACCGGTTGGCTCGTTACTATGGGTCCAACGATGTTCGAGACAAACACGTCTAAGAGGGAGGCAGTGTTGCGAATGACGTTATTTGAGAATAACGCCATCTATCGGTGATTGAGAGAACTAGAAGAGAACTGATATATCAGTGTTTCATCTATCCTTTAATAGATGGCGTTGCTGTTGATTACAAGAACAATGGTACAACGCTAGAATAAAAAAATAAAAAAAAATAATTTATTGACAAAGTGATATAACATACAAGTACATGTCCAGTGGCCCCACACTAGGCAAGCCTGTCCTATGGGTGCCTACAACGATTACCAAATGATTTACAAATTGTGCTCGGTCGGAAATAGGGAACTAAATACTAGAAATTCTAAAATAACAATTAAAACAAAAAGGAGGCAAAGGTGGCGTACAAGTATTTCTTGACTTATCCTATGGTTTATAGATAAATATGGATACATATACATACACATACATACATATACATACATATCCATATATATATTTAGTTGGTGTGTGATAAATATAATTACGGTTTGAACCAGAATAAGCATTCTCATGTCAGATAGACCAAAAGATTTTCAGTTAACTCATATGACAGTGTGAGGAGCCAGTTTGTGATTTTGATTTTAGCTTCCGTTACAGTACAACTTTTAATATCACACGAATTGGCAACTCTATTATATAGAAAGTAATCTATAAACGGACTGAAGCGTCTAGCAAACGATGTTTTTACTTTAGGTACATCAGTTCTGTAAACGCAGCGTTTCAGTAGTTTAGGATAGTCCGCGCAATTTATTATGTAATTTTAAACTTGATTTCAATATGAAAAGCTGACGTAAGCTGAGCATTTTGGATTCTTTGTAAAGCTGATTAGTAGGGTAATAATATGGCTTTTTAAACATTATTTTAAGTACAGAACGCTGTGCTCTTTCAACAGTTATCAAATGTGTTTTGGCGGCACTACCCCAGCAGTTTATACAGTATGTAATCAGCGACTGGCTCAATGCAAGGTATTCTGTTTTTAGGACCTTTGTAGGCGCTGAAGTTCGAAGAAGTCGTATGATATTAGCTGTTTTTCGTACTCTACCTGCTAGAGCTGTGATATGTGCTTTAAAATTTAAATTCTGGTCTATTATTACACCGAGATACTTACTATAGATTCCGTCTTCATAATAGTTTGACAGTGACAGTGAGCTTCGTTCCTACATCTATGCAACTTGATGCCCATCGACAAGTCTGGAGCTGAAGTGATTGTTTTATAGGAATTAATATATTTTGTTTTGCTAGTATTCAGCGTCAACAGATTATGACGTAACCATCTGTTACTGTTGTGCTGTGTCTGTTACTTGGATCATCCCTGATTCAGCTTGTCTGAAGGCTTCGGACCATGTGGCACCGACGTAGGTTATAACAGTGTCGTCTGCATAACAAATTATATCGCCTTGGGTAGCTTCATGAATATCGTTCATGTACATTATAAATAAGGTTGGACCACGGATACTACCTTGAGGAATGCCAAAATTAACAATATTAAGTGCACTTTCATGATTACCAACCCTGACGCTTTGTAGCTTTCTGCCTGTAATGTAGCTTTTAAACCAATCCAGAGCAATCCCTCTTATACCAAAATGCATTTCTAACTTCCGCAACAGTATCGGGATCGAGACAGTGTCAAAAGCTTTTGCCAAGTCCAGGAAAACGCCTATACAACATCTGTTCTTATCCAGCTGTGCTGACACAGTTGACGTTAGTAGGTTTACAGTTTCATCTGTCGATTTCCCTCTTCTAAACCCAAACTGTCTAGGAGAAAGTAGGTTACAGTCGTTGATATACTTGACCAGCCTGTTGTTAACAAGTTTCTTTGAGAATGCAGTTATTAATGTTATAGGCCGGTAACTATCAGCTGAGTCTTTTGGGCCACTTTTATAAATTGGAATTATACATCCTGTCTTCCATGCTTCGGGAAAGATGCCTGATCCAAGACTTAAGTTAAATATTTTTGTAAGTTGCGGTGTAATGCTGATCCTAATATCTTTAATAAGAGCATTGGTTAGTCTGTCAATACCTGGTGCCTTATCGTTATCCAGGGACAGTATAAGGGACTCCACTTCAGATTCATCAGTTGGCTGCATAAAGAAAGAGTGCGTCACTAATTTGTTAGAGACTTGGTCTGCCAACTCTTTTTGAGATTTTTTAGGTCGTGCAGTGTTTCGCACGCTAATGTATGTCCAACAGTTGAGAAGTAGTCATTGCACTTATCTAGTGAATGTTTAGCAGAGGTACGAGGTACCAGGTATCGTCAATAGCTCATTAGTTTGTTTCCTAGGACTGGAAAGATGGCATGTACTTTTGATAGCTTTCCACAATTTTCGTGGATTTTTTGTGCCACTGGAGAGTTCTCTGCTGTCGTGATCGTTTTTTAACTTTCTTAATAGATCGTTACAAAAGTTTCTGTAGCGGCAATATATTGCTCGGAGGAGGAGATCGTTTGATGATTTCCGTGTCCTCATATGCAGACGATCTCTGTGTTGCATATACCTAATGAGACCAGGCGTGATCCACGGCTTAATGTCATACTTGGAGTGGCTTATTCTGACTTTCCTTGTATGTTTGCTAATAATTTCCGCCAGCCGTTCCCCAAACCCGTGCACTATAAGATCGAAATCAGTGTTTTCATAAATTCCAGACCAGTCCTCTTGTGAAATCTCATTACGAATAGCCTCTGTATTCCGTTTAACAATGGTTCTATCTGTGACATTATTCATCGTCTGATTAACGGCTAGACCGAGGATGACCAGGTCATGATCTGTAATATCATGTTTCGACTGTTGCGAGAATGTTCGGGAATACGCAAGAATGAACTAGTTTGTTATCCGGCCGGTATAAATACCGCGTGAACGCGCGAGTCAGGACAGTTCAATTGAATAAGTGAAAGCGATCAAGAAGCGAAGAAGTGCGAAGATTAAGGAAGTCGGAAGTGTTTAGTGGTGTGAAATAGTGTTTTAATAAGTGTGTAATTAAGTGGTATAAAATTGTGTTGTGATAAATAAAGTACAGTTTAGTGGCATAGTGCATTTAATTTATTACCGAACCCCAGCTCGTAACAGTACTATAAGGTTCTAGTAGCGTTTTTTCTTCAAACGACAAAACTTAAAAGGCATGCCTATATCTACTTGTGTGTACTTACCGGCGTACTTGTGTAAGTGTTGCTGCGCGGCTTTAGTCCCGACATGCGGCCTCGAAGCCTGTGGATCAAACATTGGCGCTTTAGATACACTTAATACAAAGAAAAAAACTCCTGACAAGAGTATCGGAACATGTAAATCCCGGCACCGAACATACCGAGATCTCCCGGTTTTATTCAGTTACTGAAAAATAACAGGATCCAAAAATGTGACCCAGTAATTTTTAGGACTCGAAAAACAAACGCAACAAGGAACTTTTAAAGACCTTTTTTACCTATCTTTAGCTAAATTTAAAGTACTTACAAAATGGAACTAAAAGCTATTTCAAACTTAATTTTACTTTAAAAAGTGCTCTATCATCGTAACAACCGAAAGACCTCAACTGCTGGACATAAGCCTCACCAAAGGCTCTCCACATGAATCAATCTTTAGGCGCTATGTCCACCCAGTGCCCGCGATTCCAAAAAATCGTCAGTCCACCTTGCAGAAAGGCACCTTGCACCTCTCCTATGAGGTGCGTGGCGGCCCCAAACCAGAACCGTTCTGCTCCAACGGCCATCAGTTCTTCTGGCTATGTGCCCCATAAAGTAAGGATACTAATAGAGAACGCATAAAAATAGCATCCTAACCCAATATATGTACTTCACTTTGACTTATGATTTTTTTCTCATTTAAGAGAAAGATAAATATACAAATAAGTTTCGATCGAATCTCCTTAGGTTGTCAGTGTCACTTATTTTAACTAATTAGTGATGGGCTTTCTCAAAATGAATTTCGATAAAATATCGATACCTAATGTTTGCAATAAATCCTTGGATATGGTTTACTCAGAATAAATATCAATTGAATGTTGAGAAATCCTCAGGTAAAGTAAAATATGTGAATAAATCCAAACTTAAACACCAAGAAATAAATTTCGGTTAAATTTATTTTCAAATTAACTTTTTAAGGTGAATAAAGCAATTGATATTTATTATATCACTAATAATCACTATTCGAATGATAGGGTCAATGACGAGATTTACCACGTAATGGTTTTCAAATACAAAACCAGGTTATTTCTGACTTTTGGAAGTTATATTCTTATTATTTAGACAATTATCACTTGCACGATCGTCAAGTGTTCTTCTAAAATCTTCCAAACCAAATTAGGACTTCTCAAATTGAAGGGATGCCCGTTCCCGGCATGCTCAGCAGGGATGTTACGGATATGGAATTTCTGATAGGATTTCTGATGGATACGGATATTAAAAAAAAATATATCGGTTTCGGATACGGATATGAAATTATATCGGATTATCCGGTAATTTTGGATAGTTTCGTTACGGATATTAGATTGTTAAGGAATTACAAAAGCATCATACAAAGAGATAATAAAATGGTTTTATTTAAACATAGGTCATCATTTGGTAGGTACTACAATCAGTATATGAGTTAAGTAAATTTTGGGTGTTATCTAAGCAATCCAAAGGACGCGCGAGGCGTGTGAATCGGCCGATCAAAACCAATTTGTCTTAACGTGTCTCATTTAGACTCGGACCCTATCCGAAATTATCCGAAACATTTATTTTGGATCGGTTACGGATACGGATATTTTTTTGATTCGGATATCCGATAGTTTCAGTTACGGATATGGATATCCTTAACATCCCTGATGCTCAGTTACATAATTATATTAAATCACCAATCGACAGTTAGACAAGCTGCAGTAATAAGTGAGTTTAGTTTAGAAATTGTAACAGGATTTAATTTACCCCGAGCTCGATAGATGGCGTTGTGCCGCCCGGCTGAATCGCGCTTCTCAAACCAATTCATTGAAATTGCGACTCTTGCTACTAAGCAACAAAGTGCAATTCAGCTCGCATAAGCACTCAGTGCCTAATGCGATATTGACCTAACCGTTCCCGCTCTTTTCTAACATATAACGCTGTCGCTGTCTGGCGCGGAGTGACGCGCTAGCTGTCGCGCTAGGGTTGTCGACTTGCCGCTGCTACTATAATATTTATTCATCGTCTATCTACCTACTTGACCACGTACCTAAAATAAATAATCATCCTATAAGTATCCTATCCAACTATTTGAGCTCGTAGAACAAAAACCACAAAAAATCTGGTCGTTTACATTTTCACTATATTAATTCTTAGTTATTTCCTAAACGCGTGGACCGATTTACATGATTCAAACAGATAAAATGGTTTTTGAGCTAGATCTTTAATTTGACACCATAATCGTTGGGATATCTCAACAAGCAAAAAATCTAATTTTCAAGTTGCTCTCGTAAAATAAATAAAATCAAATTTTCAAGTCGACAACCCTTGCGCGACGCGTCGGACGCGGGCTTGGAAGCCGCGCGAAAGTGTAGGCACTTATCGCTGTAGGTACGGCCGAGTGAAGGAGGCCTGCTATGGTTTAGTTCACAAGTCAACTATATAAACTCGATCATTTTAAATAGTTCCTCAAAACCTCTATAGATGGCGCTGTGCTATTCGAGCTGCCTAGCTGAATCGCGCAAGCGTTTCGTTCACATACTAGTATATAAGCTTGGCTATATTATTTTGTTGTTGCACTCTCCTAGATCACTGAGACGTATCCTCTTAAAGTGTCATCTTCAAGCAACTGCGTATCTATTTGCTACAAAATAAAATTTAATTTCAACAATCTTATACTAACATATAAAGCTGAAGAGTATATTTGTTTGTTTGTTTCGTTGAACGCGCTAATCTCAGGAACTGCTTATTTTATTTTATTATATTTATATATTAGTCCAGTTTATAAAATTATTTCAGTGTTGGATAGCCCATTTATCGAGGAAGGCTAAAGGCTATATTACATCACGCTATGAGCAACGTGAGCAGAGCAGTAGCCTTAAACACCGCGGATGTTGCCGCGGGCATCCCCTAGTTTTTAAATAAATCATTTTACACATGTTACGAATGGCGATATTTGAAAATAATGCCATCTATCGGTAAATGAGTGAACTAGAAGAGAATGGATATATCGGTAGTTTTAAAGTGTTTCATCTATTCTCTACTAGATGGCGTTGCTGTTTCGTTCTCTGGAAATATCGACTGTTTCCGACTGTTGCGAGAACATTCCCGGGAAGACAAGAATGGACTTGCTATGTTTTCCAGGCCGGTATAAATACCGCGTGGACGAGCGAGTCGAGACAGTACAGATAAATAATCACAGCGATCAACAAGCGAAGGAGTGTGAAGATTAAGTGAGTCGGAAGTGTTTTTTAGTGTTTTAATTGGTGTTTTTAGTAGTGTGTAATTTAGGCCCACTTGCACAACGATTCTTAAATTGAATTAAGATGTATTTAACGAGAAAAAAAGTATTAAACACCACTAGCGACTTGCACAACGAAAAATTTGTCGACTAACATGATTTAAGAACTGTCAAAATTCATCATCATCATCATATCAGCCAATCGACGTCCACTGCTGGACATAGGCCTCCCCCAAGGTTCTCCACACAGACCGGTCTTGAGCCGCCCGCATCTAACCGCCTCCCGCGATCTTGACGAGATCGTCGGTCCACCTTGCGGGGGGCCTACCTCTGCTGCGACGTCCGGTACGTGACCGCCACTCCAGAACCTTTCTGCCCCAACGGCCATCGGTTCTTCGAGCTATGTGCCCTGCCCACTGCCACTTCAGCTTAGCTATCCGGAGAGCTATGTCGGCGACTTTGGTTCTACTGCGGATCTCCTCATTTCTGACTCGATCTCGCAGGGAAACTCCAAGCGTAGTTCTCTCCATCGCCCTCTGAGTGACCTTGAGCCTTCTGATAAGGCCCATAGTGAGCGACCACGTCTCTGATCCGTACGTCATCACTGGCAACACACACTGGTTAAAGACTTTCGTCTTGAGACACTGCGGGATATCGGACGAGAAGATATGTCGTAGCTTCCCGAACACTGGCCAACCGAGTTGGATTCGACGATTGACCTCCTTCTCGAAGTTGGACCTACCTAATTGGACTACTTGTCGACAACTTCGAGCGTAGAGTTCCCAACCTGAATAGGAGCAGGTACAACATGGACATTTGACATGATTTTCGTCTTGACCATGTTCATCTTAAGACCTACTTGTTGGGAGACTCTACAGAGGCCATCGAGCATTGTGCCTAGGTCTTCCATGGTCTCAGCCATGACTAAGATATCGTCTGCGAATCGAAGGTGAGTGATGTACTCGCCGTTGATGTTGATGCCGAGTCTATTCCAGTCCAGAAGCTTGAAAACATCCTCCAGCGCAGTGGTAAACAATTTCGGGGATATGACATCCCCCTGTCTCACCCCTCGCTGGAGTTGAATAGGTTTCGAACTCTGGTCCTGGAGGCGGACTGACATAGTGGCGTTTTCAAACAAACACTTCAGCACTTCGATATATCGGTAGTCAATCCGGCACCGTTGGAGAGACTGTAGCACCGCCCAGGTTTCGATCGAATCGAAGGCTTTCTCATAGTCCACAAACGGCAAGCATAGGGGCTGGTTATACTCCTCGGACTTCTGTATAACCTGCCGCAGCGTATGTATGTGATCTATGGTACTATAGCCTTTACAGAAACCGGCTTGTTCGGGAGGCTGGAAGTCGTCTAGCTTGCTCTCGAGACGATTCGTGATGACCCTCGAAAACAGCTTGTACACGTGGCTCAGAAGTGTGATGGGTCTGTAGTTCTTTAAGAGGGTTTTATCCCCTTTCTTAAAGAAAAGCACCACCACACCTCTGTGCCACGCCTGTGGCGTTTTACCCTCGAGAATGACGGAATTAAATAGCTTCCGAAGGGCTCCTCTAGCGGGTGCACCGCCGGCCTTCAGAAGCTCGCTCGTAATTCCGTCATCACCCGGCGCCTTGCTGTTTTTGAGCTGTTTGAGAGCCACACTAATCTCGTGCATGCTGACGTCCGGGATATCTTCGGTATAGTGTCGGGTCAATCCAGCTCTAGGGTCTGACGCTGGAGTACTTGCGGGTTGTTGCGTTGTCGTGTATAGCTGTCCATAGAACCTTTCGATCTCCTCCAAGAGCTCAGGCTTGGACGATACGATTCTGCCATCCTCCGTCTTCAGCTTTGTCGGCTGACTCTGCCCAACAGACAGATCCCTCTGGAACACTTTGGATCCCTTATTCTGCTCGATCGCCTCACGAACACATTTTGTGTTGTATTGGCGGAGATCGCGAGTCAGAGACTTAGAGATCTGTCTGTTGAGGTGCCGATTTCGGCATGTCGTCGGAGGATAGCAGAACCATCTTGCGCCTTTCCTCTAACAGCTCGAGGGTCGGACCCGAGATCTTGCTGGTTCTCTTGCTTTTCTGGAGCCTAAAGAATTTAGCCCCTGTTGTATGGACAGCATCCACGAACCCGTTACTTTACTCGTCCACATCTACGCATTCGCCCAAGCATTCGAAACGGTTCTTGAGTTCGAGCTGAAAGCTCTCGGGGTTTTGGATATGAACCGGTGCCGGTCGGAGCGTGGACTTTATCAACCTCGACCGTTCGAGGCTTGTAAAGATATTCAATGTGCCTCTTACCATTCGGTGATCGCTCCCCACTTTAAGCGAATTGATCACGGAGACATCATTGAATATCTGCCTCTTCGTCGACATGATAAAGTCGATCTCATTTTTGGTGGCACCGTCTTCTTACCCAGGTCCACTTGCGGCATTCTCGCTTCTTGAAGAAGGAATTCATCATATAGAGGCCTTCCTTCTCCATAAAGCTAGCCAGCAAGTGACCCCGGGAATTCCGATGCCCATAACCAAATTGCCCCACTCTCAGCTCATCACCGTCGCGTTTGCCCAGTTTCGCGTTAAAATCTCCCATGACCACGGTGTAATGGGTTTTGAAGCCATGTATAGCCCGAGATATATTCTCGTACATAGCTTCCACCTCCTCATCGGGGTACGTCGAGGTCGGAGCGTATACCTGTATGACCTTCAGCGAATACCGCTTGGATATTCTGAGTATAAGGTACGCTACCCTGCTCGACACACTCCCGATATTTACCACGTTGGCCACGAGAGATTTGTGGACGATGAACCCGACACCACCTTGGGACTGTTGGTCGCCCTCCCGGTAGAAGAGCAAGTTACCGGAATTGAAAACTATCGAGTCCTCCCCCTGTCTTCGGACTTCAGATAGGCCTATGATATCCCATCGCAATGTGCTCAATTCTTCTTTCAGCCCGACAATCTTCTCGTCGGTCCGCAGTGTGCGCGTGTTCAGTGTTGCCAGGGCCAATTGTCGTTGGTGGTGGTAGCCCGATCTCTTCCGGAGATTCTTCGCACCACTCGCCCCGCCGTTACCATGGCCGCTACCATAACCACGGCTAGCGGGGCCGCCGGGGACTAGGGGCCGGTTTTTATTGGTGTGTTTCATTTATGAGGGGATTTGCCATAATCGCCACGCTTGGCAGGCGTATTGGCGATCGCAGTGGCGTAAGTTTTTAGTGCTGGACGCTGCTGCCTATCTAGCATCTTGGCATTTACTTCCGCCAGTTTCGGATGGTTTGACCGCAATCTTTCGGTTGACTGCTTGCGCTGGGGGAGATACTATGACGAATAGCTACTCGTCAGAGTAACTACCCCAGTGGGCGGTGGGGTCGTCACGTCCCGACGCCTTTAAAATTCGCCTGTCAAAATTAATTAACGAAAATCGCGGCCGTGGTGTACTTGCGTACAGTCAGTGCCTCAGGTCAGGTGAGGGTTTCCCTGATCATGGCGAAGAGCAAGATTGCACCCCTTCGGACATCTCTGACCATCCTGAAATTGGAGCTCTCGGGAGCAGCCCTACTTGTACGCTTATTGAACCACGCACGTGTCTAGTACTTTGGGTAAAACGATTTGTATTAAGGGGACCTACGCCTGGACAGACAGCCAAATTGTTCTTTGTTGGTTGAAGGCTTCTGTCCACACCTTGGAGGTATTTGTCGCAAATCGCGTTTCCCAAATACAAAAATCTGAAGTCAAGCTTGTTTGGAGACACGTGCCAGGTGAGCTCAACCCCCGCGAGTTGCTGATTGTGCCTCGCGCGGATGCTTGATGCCTAGTTTGATAGGTCATCCGCTGTGGTGGGGTCCGGAATGGTTGAGTCGACCAGAAATTTGGCATCGAACACCAATTTTAAATACTTCCAATTTGCCGGGTCTACGCACACTCGCTCTTGAGAAGGTGGAATGCGCCTTCGACCCCGATTTCTTGTTGAAACGCTACAGCTCCCTTGACAAGTTGTTAGAGGTTACTGCTTGGATAAAGCGTTTTGTTTTTAATTTTAGGCACCCACAACAGAAACGACTGACACCGTTTCTCTCACCACAGGAACGACAGGAGTCTCTCACCTTTTGGGTTCGTTCTTTGCAATTGGCGCATTTTGAGAAGGAGATTGCTATCAGGGAAATTGAAATTATCGGGCGCGGTATCTAAATTGAACCCCTTTTTGGACGATACGGGTCTCTTGCGCGCTGGAGGGCGTCTCAATAACGCCAACCTCCCTTACGGGGCACTTTACCCCCTTTTGTTACCCAAGGACGGTAATTTGGTACGCTTGTTGGTAACTGACCGTCACCTTAAAAATTTGCATGCTGGTTGTAATGCTTTGTTGGCCATTTTGCAACGCGAGTTTTGGATCTTGTCTGCCCGAAGAATTATTCGGAGTCGTCATTATTTTGGCCAAAATTATGAGAGTAATCTTATAGGTCCACTCAAGAACATCACTAGGATATCTAAGGTAAGTTGAAATATAATCACTGTGCAATCACAGTATAAGTGTTTAGATCTTTGCCCTGGGCTAATGTCTGGATGAATTAATAGCTTCCACTGACCTCTGCAAACCTTACCCAATTTTAGCCCAGACTCTAAACATAATTTCTGGTAGCAGAGCGTAGTTGATTGTACTTAGCCGCTGATGTATCTTGTAGCTTCCACTGACCTCTGCAATACAAACCTTACCCAATTTTAGCCCAGACTCTAAACATTTGTATTGGTATATATTTATTCAGTAAATCTGTTATAATAGCAATGAAAATTTTATAATTACAATCTATAATTTCGGTTTCATTTATAATTTCATGCCATTTTAAATCGGTTAGTGACTTTTTGAATTCCAAAATTTTGTTATTCGTAAATATTCTTTTGTGGACATAGCACGTTTTTTATTGTTAGAGCCTACAAATTGGTGTCAGAAGAAAGGGATAAATTATGCCGGTTATGCCGAAGGAAGATAGATAATGAAGGAGTACCATGAAATGTAATAACTAAGTGAAACCAATACATCGCGATAAAATCCGTAAACTGTAGTTAAATTTCAATGTGTAACATTCGCGTAAACCCAAGAAGATACTATACAGTGTGTTTCATAACGCCCTGTCCGATCCCGAAATCACATATTACTGACTTGCCAGGCATACTAAGAAAAATAATAAAAAAGATCCAGGTCTTCATAAAACATCACAATTTATTTCCTTAGCACAGTATTAACGAGAAACATTACCCCGAAATTAGGGAAAATTCCCTAAACTAGCAACACTCAACTCAGCGGCGGTATCCTTTATAATTCTATTAAAATATTGTCGGCTTTTCGTGTCAAAGGGCATGCCGCTTTTAAAATAGTGCAATTTTACCGCCAAACGAGCCGCTCGACACAACACCGAAACGCGGTAGAGATGTTTACGTTCGATAGCAGCTAATATCGATTTAATGAATTTTAACATGAAATGTGACACAACATTCATTTTTCAAAGAATTATTACATTAATAATATAACGATATCGAGACATAACGTAAACAAGACTTAAATAATACTTTTGTGTTACAGAACTTAGTAGATCATAGACAAAAGACTATGATCTACTAATTTCGGTAACCTAAATCAAATAAAAAAGTTACATCATTTTTATCTTATAAAAATAATTTAAAAACAAACAACAATTTTGCGTAGGATACAAGCCCATCCATCTAGTACGGGGACAATAATAACATATCGATAAAAACAGAACTCCAATAAGTATCATTGGTTACATCCCTAGCTGGCTATTTTTTACGACTTCAATTTGCCTACTGATCACTCAGTCTTGCGCTAGGATTATTTTCGTTCGGACTTCCGAAATAACTTACGTTGTGAAATAGTTACGTCGGTCGTATTCAAACTCTGAATACTTTAACAATTCGATGTGTTTAGGTAGGAGTGAATGCAATTCATGCAGGTGCACGTGGTGATAAGGAGGAACAGTTCGCCGGACCACGAGGTCTGCCAGTGCCGTCGGAGCGCGTTGTTCAACAGCTTCACCACCTCGTGAACTACAGTGTGCTAGTTAGTGTGCTTTCAAATAGGTACCTTTGATGCAAAGGTACCGTAAGTGTCTTAACCTTTACGGTCGACATATGGAGCATGATCGTCGTACGCAGCTTACAAGTAAGTTGATGTTTTTAGGAATTAAAGGTAACTAGCCTAAGATTTAAAAAAATTGTAATTACCGTAAATACTGCAGCGCTCATAGCGTGACTAAGCTTTTGGATCGTAATAGTTTGGCAAAGTTAAGCAACGGTTCCACCAGTCATCACTTAGATGGGTGCCCACGTACTCAGAAGGCACGTAAAACTGAATCTAAGAATCGTAAGGCTATGTCGTAAGCCTTCGGGTGATCTGAATACACGGTTACCAAACCATACCAAAATACCAAAGTTGGCTACGCACTCTCACGAAACAAACAAAGCACGTAAACAATACCTTCCATTTTACCTAATACAGTAAACCAGCTATTGTAAAAAACTCATAAATAAAATCGGTATACCTACCTACCTAAAATGATGGCACGTGTAAAGTTGACGTTCGGCTTTTGTCAAAGGATTAGGTAAAGACGCGGCCGCCGACGGCGCCGGCCGATGCACTCAACGACCTTTTATGAACTTTAGGTAGATACCTAGTTATTACGATTTATAAATCTTCAGTGTTGCCATGGCTAATCTGATATGATATTATTTAAAGTTAATTAAATTTACCAGGGAACATTTTATCTTGAATTTCCGTGAATTAATGACAAATACCTCATCATTTTACTCTACCCTAAAACCCCTTCATTGATCGGACGGAGGGTTATGAAACACGCTGTATATCGCGAATGAGTTGGCAAAAAAATGATAATGATGATGTCTGATGTCCAGACTAGGAAAAGTATAAAGAGAAACTTTTCATTTAACATACCAGTATAATGAATGAAACATAATACGCAACGCCAGTACATACATACAAGAATGGACATTCTCCTTCAGTACTAACCGAATGTATGAATCCAAAAGGGTACGTAAACATTCGTTAACGTAGTACAAAGTAAGGTGCCTCATCAACTAAACTTAAACTAAAATTAAATGGTTGTACAAAAATTGCATAATTTAATACTAAGTGTGGCCTCCTCTATTATTGAGAACTTGCTGGCACCGATTATTCATAGAATCAATGAGATTGTTAATGTTATCCTGCGGCAATCGCTCCCAATGAAATTTTAGTAAGTCCATCAATTGTTGGGTTGTTGTCACTCCATCCAAGTCCTTTAAAACACGTCTCTGGGGCATGCCCCATGCATGCTTGATGGGGTTGAGGTCTGGCGATTGTGCAGGCCAAGACAATGCCAAGATGTTTTCCCTTGCCAAGTACTCCCGTGTGTGCAAAGCTGTATACGAACGCGCAGTCTCATGCATCAACATGAAATCGGAACCAAGCGTTTGTGCGAATGGACGGACATAAGGCCTTGGAACATTCTCAACGTAATTTACAGCGTTCATGTTACCATTTACAAAAACGAGCTCAGTTCGTCTGTTCTTCATAATACCCGCCCATACCATAACTGTTGAGCCATTGTATAGATGCACTTTCTGAACACACCTGAGTCTTTCAGTATTTCCAGGACGACGGTACACTCTTACCCTTCTAGTATCAGGCTTGAACCCAATTCGAGACTCATCGCAAAATAAAATTTTATCCCATTGTTCCCAGGTCCATGTAATGTGTTTCCTACACCATTCATTTCATTTCGAGCGCGATTCCCGTGACGTATCGGTGGGCACCTAATTGGCCGTCGCGCTCGTAGGCCATACTCATGCAGTCGATTTCGCACAGTTTGGCAGCTAACAACAACACCACTTGAATTTTGTAGCCTTAAACCTATCTCTCGGGCGGTTAACATCGGCTGGCGTCTTGCAGTCAGTTGTATGTATCGATCTTGCCGTGTGGTTGTACACCTAGCTCGAACTGGGTGCTGCTCAGGAGGATCTCCCGTATTAGTGTAACGCTGATGAAGACACCAAATAACGCTTCTGTTGATACACTCGGTATTTTGGTATCAACAGAAGCGTTATTTGATTGACTTCTTCCCGCTTGCAACATCCCTACAGCTTTTTGCATTTCATCTGCGTTCAAATAACGTCGCTCCATGACGTAAAAAATTGCAAATAACAAACAAAATAAATTGAATATGTAGGCGAGTAACTAGATAGTTGGCGATACTTTAGAGTTCCTACTAAGTGGGCGCAGCTGGATTCTTGCGCATTGAATACACACTAACTAATATACACTAACTACTTTAAAACACGAAAGGCACTATCTTAACGATTATAGTCTAACACTTTTCACTTGCAAGTCTTTTAACGAACCGAGGACAGATTCATGGTGTACTGTCAACGAGGCGACCCGACCGAATGTGCCCGAGCCCGCCAGTCAAGTCCACACGAACACCGTCAGTGCCCCCACCAATGGATAGCAATACGTCACAAACGGCCGAAAGCACTCTCGACTCGTTTAGAGACTGTACTAATGACGTGATGACGTTTCATCACATCTGCAATTTCCGTTCCGACGTGAAATAATAAAGAGGCGTTGGTAATGCGCCGTCAAATATAACATTTCAATTTATTTTTTAGATTATTTTATAGAATTTAAAGTTGTGACGGACCTCTAATCAATCTAAAAGTGCTGGTTTAACACTCTTTTATCTAATGCAACAACAACTACTTACCATAATTTTTTACTGTCTACATCTGGGCCAACATCTCTAAGAAAAATGGGCATTGTTCTTTGTTCAAAACTTTTTTAAATTATTGTTTAAATCATAAAATTGATACAGAATACAAAATTTTAATAAACATAGAAAACGCTATAAAATTCGAACAAATGCATTCGCTTTTGAATTTGTGAAAAACAAAAATATCATACTCGTTTTTTTTACAACCAGCCAGTATGTCCTCTAGATCAAAAAAATTTACATAGGTATTACCTACTTGATAAGAAATGATAATATAATAATTGTTGAATAATTTGAAATAGTATGTCGATACCTCTGGGCTCAAAGGTCGTAAAGTACATTTGGGCAAAAATGACTTCTTTTTTTGTTTTACTCAGTTTTTTATTCTCTATCGATCTGTATATTCTGTTTTACGAAATTCGCAAAAAATGCCTTTACGACCACATAATTTGAGACGTTAAACATAGTTTACCCTGAAAATATGGATGTAAATACCACTTAGTTACCAGAGTGAACTCATTTTGGTAGTAAAGAAAAGTATAAAACAATCTTTGGGCGTAAAATACATAAATAATAACAATTGTCTTATACCACCTTAGGTGGTTAATACAATTCACCTCAAAAATTTGGATGTAAAGGACATCACCTTTGCAAATTGTCCTGTACACCCTTACAATTTAAAATAAAAAAAATACAAGTGTCCTTTACGACCTAGTTTCATTTTATTTGCTTCCACTAAGGGCGTATATAAATGTGAGGAATTGTTCCATAAATGCTAAAAGATTCAAAACACAACGAATTTAATCTAAACTTACTACCTAACTTAATGAAAATTAAATCATTTACACAAAACTACAGTGTGTCCAGTAGGAAAGTTCAATTTTCAAATTTGAATTACGAAGCAACGGTTGGCGCGGTGAAGTGGGGAGGGGTCTCAATCGACGTGACAGACGTGCGGGTTTAATAGTCGCGATGGAGCGTTGGACCGGAGCGCAACGTGCTTTTGCTGTCGAAGCTTACTTTAAAAATGGTGACTCGTGCGCTGCTGCGCTTCGGAAATTTTGTTCTCAATACAATATTCGCCGCCCAAGAGATGGCCCCAGTGTAAACCTTTTAAAAAAATGGATCAAGAAGTTTCGTGAAACAGGTTCGACACTTAATCAACCCATTACGGGCCGCATACCTACTGTTTCAACAGAGAAAAATGTGCGCCGTGTAAGTGATTCAGTCCTTGCAAATCCACGGTGCTCTTTACGGAAGCATTCGGCTGTTTTGGGAATCTCTAAGTCAACAGTTCATGTCATAGTTAAGAAAAAAATGCGTTTTCATCCCTACAAAATACAGTTGGTACAAGCTTTGAAAGAAAGTGATTACTTATTACGGAAATCTTGTGCTGAAAAGATGTTGGAAGTTTTTCCTACACAACGTAGACTCAATAACGTTGTTTTCAGTGATGAGGCCCATTTTCACTTAGAGGGCTATGTAAACAAAACAAAATTGCAGATACTGGGCACCAACAAACCCAAAAGAAAGACATCAACGACAGTTACATAGTCCAAAGGTGACCGTTTGGTGCGCCATAACCTCAAGTGGGGTTATTGGGCCCTTTTTCTTTGAGAATGAGAACGGTCATGCTTTGAGTATCAATTCGGAGCGATATAAGAACATGATCGACCATTTTTTGACCGTTTAACAGAAACACATGGTTCCAACAGGATGGAGCCACATCCCATACTTCTAAAGAGTCAATGGACACGGTGAGGGCACTTTTTCCACGAAAATTAATCTCCAGGTTTGGAGACATCTGCTGGCCACCCAGATCGCCCGACCTCACTCCATGTGATTATTTTCTGTGGGGCTATTTAAAGTCAAAAGTTTATTCAAACAAGCCACGAACTATAGCTGCGCTGAAAGAAAATATTCGCCAAGAAATAAATGATATCTCCCCGCAACTCTGCAAGAAAGTGTTTGAAAATTTGCGTGTCCGATTAGAAGAGTGTGTACGAAGAGATGGCAAACATTTGGACGGAATATTATTCAAAAAATAAAACCCGCTGAGTTTCTTAATATTTGTATGTTAAATAAATATTTTGTATTAATTATCTTAGTAGTTTTTTCCTAAATCAAAAAGTGAACTTTCCTACTGGACACCCTGTATTAACTCACAATTTTGTGAAATGTATTATAACGATTATCGAAATTACATGATGTTCAAGTTTAGGTATCCACTTCTTTATCGTAGAATTTGATTTCTGTACACAAACTTTCAAAGCCTACCTTATTAAAATGTTTCTAATACTGGTTATACATTACTTATATTCAAATAGCCTCTTGTATTGGCTAGTTTGTAAATAACTAGTATTTTATGAAGTACAAAGTGCAGGGGAGGTCAGCTCAAAGCGGCCACCTTAACTTAAAGTTTTAAAAAAATCTATTAAACGATAGACTTTTGAAGATAATTTAATACTAATAGCCAGAAAATTTATTGAAGTTTTATGGTGCGAAACTCAAATTCGTGGAAATTTAAAAATGACTATGTGATATGTGAATTACGAAAACTTGTCTAAAAACCGCTTTGCCCGAGTGGCCGCCCAAAGCGGCCATGGGGGTAAGGGCAATGTGGCCACTCCAAAGTACACATGAAAGTATTGGAAAAGTATCGTACCTGACGAAATAAAAATACAAAAAAAATGAATAATTAATTCTTTTTATAAAATAATCAACCTTTGGTGCTTTCTTATAACATATTTTGATCACAATCAGTCTTGAGAATGGAAAGTTATTTGCTTCAGCATATTGAATCACGAGCTGCAGGAAATCTTCCATCGTGAGGCCAAAAAAGAGGTTGTACATATGAAACAAGTACGAGTTCTTCTTCCTGCTGTAAATACCTGTACCTACATGTACCTATTTGATTGCGATACCATTCACGAGGCATCACATTTTCTTCTCATGACACTTGGGTAGATTTTCTAGTTGTTTACGAACTAAACAAAATAATTAAGCACTATCTATCAAATTACAATGATTTATCTTAGGGCAAAGCGGTCAGTTGGCCGCTTTACCCGAGCCGCTTTGCCTTTTTCGGCCATTTTGTTTCAATAACCAACTATTATCACATTATTTATTATCCTTCAAAGAGAACAGAATACAAAATTAGCTAAATAGGTAGGCAACAGTAAACATGTAATAAACTAATTGAAATATAACGAACTTTGACCAAAGCACGTAGCCGTTACCTTGCATTTTATTAACAACACATCCAAAATATTATATTTACAGAGACTTAGACATCTATCTATTCAGACGCCGATATTTTGACATGTTTCATTCCAACGATCGTTGCACGTTAGTGATGGATATATTAGCAATCACATTCATTTTAGCATGCGAATATTAATTTAGCATTTAGCAAATGACTTATTGTTGTTATACATTTCGGTTTCGGTATGGAAATCTCATTGGTTAAAAAAAAAAATACCTATACCTAAAGCTTTATACTTTGAAAAACACATTCATAATGGCTTTATGGGTGCGTTTCCTATGTTTAAAGCTCAGATTAGTGAAGTATCAGATGGAACGCGCGGCACAGTTGCGTGCGGCCACTAAAGCAAATACAAATTCAAAAGCGAATACAAACAACTCGTCTCAGTGCGCTACAGCATCGTGACGGACAAGCATCGTACAGTTCACACGCCACGATCACTTCAACTTTTAAATTCTCAAAATGCCGTCTTGCGTTCTTAAACACTGTAAAAGTTGTCCCCAAAAACAAAAACAGGAAAATGGAAGATATTCCATTTTCCTGTTTTCCCATTTTCACAGGTAACTAGTGATAATTTGACTGTTTCCTAATTTAATTTCGATAAAATTCGTATTTGTGCACGAAATATGTAAGGGTTGCCAGTTTTTGTCGACGCCGTTCTGCCTGAATTAGGGAAAATGCACTTGTCAATTGATTATGTAATAATGATTGTCATGTTAATGAAAAATACATTAATGTATTATAAAAGTATATTGTAGATATATCTTCTTTCTTATAAATATAGTAATAGAATTTCCATTAGTATATACCTTACATATATTGTTTAGAGTTCGATCCCCAAACGATCCAAATATTCGTGTACACCCTGCTACTTACTCGTCAAGCTTATATACTTTGACCTTTGTACCGTTCTTATGGCGTAGGAAATAAGTATCAAAATAGTACAGCAACACATGTGTACATTTTTAGCTAAATAATATTATAGGAATTATAGGAAGCAAGCCTTTTGCAATTAACCAAACATTTCCAGATACCATACTGAGAATTTCTAAACAAAAAATAAACAACATATTCGCCGATCTAAGATCTGAACCTCATGATTGGTATTCGTAAATATATGTAAGTAGTTGGTATTATATATTTCTCCTGGATCGAAGCTATGAATCACAAAACGTATTCTATTCATTTCTCAATTTACGAATTAGTTAAAACTTAACTCGGTACCTACATTTAAGAAATGTATTTATAAAAGCATTAATTAAATCCATGGTAAATTCTTCAAAACCGCAAATGAATATAAGAATATTACATAACTATATGCAAAATAGTGGGAGATTATTCATAATATGGCAACTTTACACAGCCGCAGCAACTTTGTACAGTGCCTGTCGCCAAATGTCACGCACACATAGCTGTCAACGTGCCACGCTTAGTTGGACGAATGCGTTCCATCTGATACTTCCATAATCTGAGGTTTAAAGCATATTAATTATTCGTTTATTATAAATGGTAATACTTTAATCGAAGGCTTTGGGGCCGAAAGAACCTGGAGTGAAGTGAGAAACATCTCAACAGAGATAGGACGCAACGTGGACCGACGATCTTAAAATATCGCGGGAAGCGGATGGACCTACGGCTCAAGATGAAATACTGCGGTCAACGTGGAGAACCTTGGGGAAGGTCTATGTCCAGCAGTGTTCTTTTGGCTGATATTGATGATAGATGATGATGAAATAAATTACTGAACTCCACTTTGGAGGCGCGAAGGTTTGACACTGGTGATTTATTTATTTATTTATTTAGGACAACCAGTAGTTGTTACATTGTCATAAATTATAAAAAAAAAACAGAATTAATAAGATAAAAACTAAATGCATAACATTTTAAGGTGTCACAACAAGCACCAAAAGGTAACATTTACGTATTGGTATAAAAGAAAAACAGACAATTAAATATTAAGGAACTAAAAACTAAATTGAAAAACACAATGAGAAAAGAAATGAAAAAAGACAATTAGACAATTTTAACAATAAACTTAAATTAATCTTAATAACCTTAGAAGTGTTGTTTTAAATGTGGAGAGCTTGTCCGCAAATATATCAACTTTACCCGATATGGCATTGTATGCTTTGGATACCTACATTACTAAGTCACGCCTAGGTACACGGCGAGGGACACGTAGTTTAAATGAATCCAAGAGGGATGGACAATCGATATCGCTTCTTAATAGTTTGTAGAGAAAAACCATATCGTTAACTTGTCTACGACATGACAGGCTATCTATTTCAAAGTACCGTAGCTTATCACTATAGGATGCCAGTTGTTTATGCAACTTACAAGAGAAGGCTAGATGCCTAAGAAATCGCTTTTGGACTCTCTCTATTCTTAATTGATGCACGGTGTATTGAGGCGACCAGACAACTGAGCAATATTCCAGATGACTCCGTACATAACTATTGTATAATACATTTTTAGTGCTTGGTTTGCGAAAAAGTTTACCATTGCGTATGATGAAGCCGAGCATTTTAGAGGATTTGTATACTGTCAAAGTGCGGTAAAAAAGTTAATTTGGAGTCGAAAAGGACTCCCAAATCCCTCAAAACTGTTTTTTCCTCAAGTATGGTACCATTGATTCGATATTGTGTTTTAATTACATTGTGGTTGCGGGTGAACGTGACGGTAAAGCATTTATTAATATTTAAGGACATTTTGTTCAAAGCACACTTATGGAATCAAGGTCCTTTTGTAGAAAATCACAGTCCAGTGAATCTCTTATAGTTTTACATATTTTTAAATCGTCCGCAAATAGATAAACGCTACTAAATTTGATGGAAGAGACTATGTCATTAATAAATTAATTAAAGAGCCAGGGTCCCAAATGGGAACCTTGCGGAACGCCGGAAGTAGATGTATATGTTTTGGAATGAAACCCCTTAACTACAACATATTGCTTTCTGTTTGATAAATAAGACTGAAACCACTTCAAGAGGATACCGCACACACCATATGAATCCAACTTTTTTATTAGCACTTCGTGGCAAACTCTATCGAACGGCTTAGCAAAATCCCTATAAACAGAGCTCACTTGAATAGCTGCGTCAACTGCATTCGTAAGCTCATTATGATACGCCACGAGATTTGTATTTGTCGATCGAGCCTCTATGAAACCATGTTGTTCGTTAACAAAAATATGACGTGTATGTTTTTTCAAATAAGGGTATATTAAAGCTTCAAATAATTTAGCAAAAGCCGAAAGTATTGAAATAGGCCTGTAATTAGAAATTACTTCATTACCGCCAGCCTTATAAATAGGAACCACTTTAGCAGTTTTCCACACAGTTGGGAAGGTACAGGTTAATAAAGATTTATTTATAATAAGATAAAGTGGATAACCTAAGGATGAGGCACATCTTGAGATGAAGTACGGCGATATTCCATCCGGTCCAGCACGCTTATGAATGTCAATGCCTTTCAAATATTTAAAAATGTTATCTTGTGTAATGTGTATTTTTTAGTGTTAGTATATTGACAGGTTTCGATAGGCGGTGTACTTAGACTAGACGAATCGTTAAATGTGGAAGAAAAGTAAGTTGCAAATAAATTACATATTTCTGAGCCGTTTGATGAACTTGTGTCATTTAAAGACATAGTTTGAGGTATCTGAACTACATTGCTACGTTTACCTTTTAGATATGTATAAAAAACTTTTGGGTCTTTTCTAATACTGTCCTCAACTACACTTTTGTAATTGTTGTAGCAAGCCGTTACTAACTTTTTACATCTTTTATTGAAAATTTTTTAATGATATTTCATCGAGCGGATTTTTAAAAACTCTGAATCTATGTAACAACTTGCTTTTTTCACGTGTTAGCTTAATCAATTGTTTGCTGAACCAAGGGGAATGTTTTCCTCGGGTGTATTTAATTTTAGGTACATATTCATTAATTATATTATTTAAAATTTTGTAAAACACCTATATCATTTCGTCAACGTTTTGGGATTGCCGGAATTCGTTATCCCAGTTAACAATATCCAAATGTGATTTGATTTGATCATAATCTGCTTTGTAAAAGTTATGTCTTAAAAAAGGTTTACTTTTTAACGACGCTCTTTGGATATCCTCAATAGTTATTTCAACAGGTATATGGTGTGGATCAATATTTACCAAAGCGTTCAGAGATGCGTTAACTGTTATTGCGCTAGCCATATTATAGAATCTTACCATGAGATACAGCTCAAATTGAAATCACCAATGAGGCACACACTTTCCATATTGTCGGAAGCACAGTTAAAATTATCTAAAGTGTTCCAGTATATTTCTATTGAATGGAGGTGGAAGGTAAACTGCGCAAAAGAAGATATATTTATTTTGACTAACCTCCACTTTTACAAATAGATCTTCGCAGTGGCTTTCTCCTTTTTTTCTTCTTGATGGTAAGATTCATTAAAGAAGCCTCCCCCTCTCCCTCTTCCACCAGGTTACGCTCCTGTTTTTTATTTTATTCATTAAGATGCTAAATAAACACAATAAAAAACACAAAAAACACATTTCAATAATTTGGCAAAAATACGTATAAAATAGATATTTCTGTTCTGAATTGCAACGTAACAACAGTGCATACATCAAAATCAAAGTAACAAATAATACAAGGGCTCAATTATAGAAAGTGGAACAAAGAATCGAAGCTTAATTGGACGCTACATACATTTTTAACCGACTCCAAAAAGAGGTTGTCAATTCGGCTGTATTTTTTTTATATTTGTTACCTCATAACTCCGTTATTTATCGACCGATTACCAAAATTCTTTTAAAACGGTGAAATAGGGGTTGAAAGTTTTTATGCGAAGTCAAAGTTCATAGACTCGCTTCTGATTAGAAATAAGTGATCATGTATTTACGCGTTTTTGGAAATAGGGGTTGAATTTTCATATGGAAAGTCCGTCATTACGCGCGAGCGAAGCCGCCAACTGCTAGCTTATACATGTAATAACTTTGATTATAAATCACAGAATAACTTTCACCCGTACTAAATGGAAGCGTTTTCATCTAGTACGGTGCGCTTCCAGCGATCTTTTCTACCACGAACGTGTAGGCTCTGGAATGAACTACCTGCTGCGGTGTTTCCCGAGCGGTATGACATGTCCTTCTTCAAACGAGGTTTAAAGAGAGCATTACTTTCACGGTAGGCAGCGGCTTTGCTATGTATACCCTGACAATAGCGAAGTCCATGAGCAGCGGTTACCGTTTACCATCAGATGGGCCGTTCGCTCGTCTGCCACTAGCAGCAATAAAAAAAGTAGTTTCATTTAAACGGCGCTGTCTCATATGAGCAGCGCGTTTAGTAGGTCCACCCATCTTTAATTTCGATAAATCAGATAAGTGCAGAAAGGAAAATTCACTAAAAAACAGGAGATAAAAAGAAATACAAAAAATGACCGCCTCCAAAAATCTGGAAAATATGTGAAAATAGCACTAAAAAGTAAAAAACATATTCCGTTATTTTTACTTCAATTTACTTATAAACATCACCTATTCAACTGAATATTATACAGGGTGGCGCTATCATAGGGGCACTTTTTAAACAGAGGCATAGCTTACAACATTCTGAAGCCTTGTACCAAAAATCAATTAAATCGCTGCAGTAGTTTAGCCACAATATCGATTTTAAGTTCCGCAATTTTTGCACATGCTTTGAATTCCACACAGCTGGTACAAAACGGTCAACGACCCTACATTGTGCGCCGCGACTCGCTACGACGCAACGCCTCGACGTCATCCGAAGTTAGGCTCAGCGCAGACAGAACGGAGCGCAGCGGAGAGGATTTTATTAACGCACTTGAAAATAAACTTTTTTTTTTACAATAAGGTGCATAAATGCTTAAACCTGACAAAAAATATTCGCGCGTCCTCGAAGATACGCGGGAATTCCCGCGCAGCGTCGAGTCGGCGCCCGCGTCGTACGCGTACTTTCAGTCAGTGTTGTTACTGAGTTTAACGAACTTTCGCGACAAAATATTTACTGTAGAGTGGTAGCATTTATGCACCTTATTGTAAAAAAAAAAGTTTTATTATACTTTTTTTTGAGTCGGTGCCAGCCAAGCGTTTTAGTAAATAATTTCTTGATAATGTACAAAATGTATGAAAAGCTGTATTGATACGATAATTTAGCAAAACTTCATCAAACTTGTAAATAATTTACAAATGACGAGAAATCAAATCAACAAATATAAATCAAGTTTTAGGAAGTTTTCTATAACACAAAATATATGTAAAGTTACATTAATGCCACAATATAGGATCTAAACAAACCTATTTTGCAAATAAAGAAAACAACGCAACCTGGCAACAGGCGCGACAGCTCAGTTACAAATTAATCTAAATACCTATTTACAATTACCTGTCTAACCAAAACAAGAACTTAAAGCGATACTTGGAACAAATCAAATTCTGAGAAGGTTTTACAAAAAGATCTCAAAATTTGAAAAACAAGAAAAATAGAAGTATGTAAAGATGCAATACTAAAATGCAGCAATACCAAATCAAACCTATTTCATTAAACACAGATTTCGTGTAAAATAACTCTAACGGACCACAATCCATTGCAATACAATAATTACCTACAAGCGCACAGAAAAAATGGATTTCGGAGACAACCGTCAACAACGTTTGCGGCGTCTGCCCTCTCGCGTCTGCCCGCGTTCGGGTCGGTCACTTACGGTCATTTTCAATATTCGAACTATAGATAGATCTGTAGATTTTAAATTCGTGTTTGACGTATATTATTTCGTAAGGAGCTTATGTAAAAAACGAATCTAAAATCTACAGATCTATCTATTATTCGAATATTGAATTCCGTAGTTAATCATGTTCCCCCCTGCCGCCACGGTATAAGCCCACCGCAGCGAGCCTTGCTGTTCAAGATAATATACTCGTACTTCGCAACTTCATAATTACACGACTGCCAAAAAAGAGCGTAATGTTTTATTAGCGTTCATGTATGTACCTATGTAAATATGTAAGTACGTGAGTTTCTTTATTCCGCCATAACTTCTGTATGCCTAAGCCGATTCGGATGTGCGGCATATCGTTGAAATCCTTACAATATTAATTTAATACCCCAAGTGATATAGGCTATATTTTTTTACATCATAGTTCTTAATTGATGGCAGTGGAGATTTATTAATTTTGTAATAATTGTTTATTTAATTCTTAATCTCAGCTGGAGTCGGTCTCCAAAAAATCTTAATATATAAAATCCTTGCGTTACTGACTGACTGACAGACACGCTACAGCCAAAACTATTGGGCGCAGGAAGCTGAAATTTGGCATGTATGTTTCTTGGGGACAGTAGGGGTGCACTAAGAAGGGATGTCCCGAAATTCCCACGGGATCGGCCAAAACAGGTAAATTAAAAAAAATGCAGGCGTAGCTGCTGGCGTCCTCTAGTTTATAATAATTGTACTTATATTATAGTCCTAATAAAATATTTTTTCTAAGTACTTAGTCCAATAATATATAATATAGGTAGACTGGGTACGGTTGTAACAATTTTGCGTTGATCGTTCGTACAAGTCGCATTAAAAGTAATAACAACTTATTAAACTTTTGAAATAAAAGAACAAACATTCTTCAAATAAACATTACAATTAGAGATCAAGAGGCAATAGTTTCCAGATAAATACAGCTTACTTAAATGTGGGTTACTGTTACAACTGACCCCCATACCAGGGGCGGTTGTAACAGCGAGTGGGGTCAATTGTAACATACTCAAATAATCATAATGCATGCATTTAAATCACGTTTATTGCTTATAAACCAAAATCAAGTACTTATACATTACTTAAAATCAATATGGCACCTTTTTAGGCACATTTTAAGCAGTATTTTAATCAGTCTGTAACATTTTCATTTCAAAGGTAACATCGTACATTAATCTGCTGACCGAGTCAGGTATTTGGCAAGCTGTTGTTCACGTCTCTGCTGTAAAGACTCTGATATGAGCTGTTTACCCCATTATTATATTTTCCACCTCAGCTTCGGTCGCTGCATCTCTCTTTCTTAGGTAACACCCTGCTAGGCATATTTAATACCGTGGGTATCTGCGGCTTGTTTCAAAGAAGTCCCAATTTTAACGTCATCGTACATACATACATACATAGTCTCACGCCTATAACCCCGAAGAGGTAGGCAGAGGTGTGTTTCTACACCCACTTTTCCCCAGATATACTTTAGTCCCACGTAATAAGGGGCGAGCCTATTGCCGTACCGGGCACATTTCCAGACTCCGTGCTGCTACTGAGAATTTCGTGACAGAAAAACCCAATAACACTGCCCGACCCAGGAAGTTCAATTAAGTAAGTACAAATAAACTATCTCAATTTGATAACACAAATGTATGTTTTATTTGTATAATTATGTTATTTAATTTTTTTTATTTATAGACTCACGCCTGTATGTTATTTCATGAATATTCGTAAAGAAAATACAGTAGTATACACATAAATATATACAAAATTACATAATCCATTTAATACTTTTGTTAAATTATTAATGTCTCCTTCTTCTTAGAGCCTGTCCAGAAAGCACGATTTACGCGCGCGTCCACTCGCGCGTTTTGATTTGTATTGCGTCCAGATGCGGCGTTTCACGCGCGTTCTTACGCGCGCATGTGATGAGACGTATTTGGACATTTTCATTTTAAGGCGCCTAGTACAGCTACTGAGTTAAGCTGTTGCTGTCACTGTCGGATTGTATACATAAGAAAGAGATGCGCGACGACGACGGGACGTTCAGAACTTTAAAAAACATGAAATTAATTAATTACAGAAAATGTATTGATTGGATTAAAAAAATAAAACAGTATTTCGTTAGTATATTGCTTGTTGAATAATTTGTCAAAAAATCAGAATGATTGTATGTATTTTAATATGGTTTTTACTCGTTAAAATATTTTTTAGAGGTATCTTTGTGATTTTTTTCTATTGATTAAAGTTAGTTGTATTGTGTTTTCAACACAGTACTAACTAGATTATATCCTGAAGAATATCATATTATTTTCTGATTGTGTTAACTGCATTGAATCATATACTTTAAAGCATTATAAAACTCGCGTTAAGCTCTAGTAGTCCCCTTAAATGACCCATTGCTGTTTTAGAGCTGTCCCAAGGAATATGCATTTTTAATAAATATCTATTTAACTAATAGTTTTGGTAATGAATTGAACATACATTGAAAATATACGAAACAGGCTAAATATCTGTTTTTGATATTAACAATAATATAAAATAAAACAATTTTACGTAAAACATATTTGAAATTTCATGAATTTTCAGTTTCATTCTGTGGTTGATTGTTAAGATTGGATGGAGATTTTAATATATTTTTATATGATTAATTTGTAGTGATGATTTTAATGCTTAAAAAAAGCTAGTTGTTTACTTTAACACCATTTTTAAATCAATAAATAAAACCATTTTATTATAATACTAGAGGACGCCAGCAGCTACGCCTGCATTTTTTTTAGTTTACCCGTTTTGGCCGATCCCGTGAGAATTTCGAAAAATCCCTCCTTAGTGCACCCCTACGGTCCCCAAGGAACATACATGCCAATTTTCAGCTTCCTGCGCCCAATAGTTTCGGCTGAAGCGTGTCTGTCAGTCAGTCAGTAACGCAAGGATTTTATATATTAAGATTTTAGTGCGATATGACAAGACGCTTTTTAACAGACCACGGATCAGAGGAGTAAATAAGTTGTCACCGCTACATACATACTCTTTTCAATTAATATTATGATATTTATATTAATACAGAATCGAATACGTCCCCTCGCCACGGACACGCGCGTAGTACTGGACGCAGCAATGGCGCCAGAGTATTTCGACTCGCGCGGCGCTCGCGCGTAAAACGAGCGAGTCGAAAGTCCCGCTCATTGCAAGCGTTTTACGCGCGTGTGAAGTAACGCGCGAGAGCATCTGGACGGGACGTATGTAGCTCTAGTATCTCGAAAACGCGCGAGTGCCTACGCGCGAGTGGACACGCGCGTAAATCGCGCTTTCTGGACAGGCTCTTAGCGTGTGAGAAGAATTGAGAAGAATTTATCCTTTCAGAATACCTTAGCGGCTTATCCTTAAGAACCTAAAAAATATTACACTTGTCGATTATTTCATTATTTTGTGTAGTTTTGTGCAGTAAAGTGGATTTACGCCCTTAGGTTATCATAGGGTGAACATTTGAAGAGTGTAAAGGACTTTTATTTTTAAATTTATGGTCGTAAAGGAAATCTATCTCGGTAAATACAGCACTAGGGTATTTTTTGAACACTACGCTAGATAATACAAGAAATTCTAAACACTTTTTGCCCAGTTTTCCAAGAAACAAAAAAGTTAGATTAAAAATAATTTTCATTTTTTCGTTTTTTGCTTCTCCTGAAAAGTCGTCCTTTACGACCTTTGAGCCCAGAGGTATCGATGTGTTGCTTAGACCTTTTTGATGTGTGTATAATTGAAATTTATTTTAAACTAATTTGCATATAAATAAATTTCACACTTCATATACAAAGTTAGTATTAAAGCTCGTCATAACTAGCAATTAGCATAGCAATAGCAATTAGCATGATAAGAGTCACGAGTTTGCATGCTAATGAAATTTATGCGAAATTGCTTTAATTACCATCACTATTGTACGGAGTGGCATTTCGGTTCTCTTGGTCCCAAACATGCTGAATAATTTCGATACGATATAACTAGCAAGCAGCCCCAGTAGGCGTATGTTTGGTAAACCAATTCGATACTCAATATTTTATTGCACTCCATAAGTAACATAAAATATGTTACAACATCACAGTAAGAGACATAATTCCTTCGCACGTCACTAGTCATGCAACCAAATTCATAACATTTGGGGATGGAGCTTATACATCGAGGAGATTGTAAATGCATTATCAAATGCGAATGTTCAATTTGTGGCGTGCTGGATAGACGTCCTTCTAAATAATCATTGGACCTCACAAAACTCAAAAGTTGTGTCGATTGATGAACCAAACCCCCTGTATAGATAAGAATCAATCATGTCACTGACCTCTGGCTGTTCCATCTGTTCCTCATGTTTCATATTTGAGGCACTTATTAGTACAATCGGTTGATGTATCCATGGCTCGCTTTCGCTGATATCATCTGCATTTTCTTCCCTATAAGAGAAATTTATTATTATTTAATATACTTTATATACTTACTTACTAATTAAAATCATAACAGACAGTTATAAAGTTGACATACCAATTAGGTAAGAAGTGTTGAATGCTTCAAGCACACAGACATACATACATACAAGATTGAGCAATCTCCTAAAAGCTGTTAAGCAATAATTATGACCGAAAACATGCAAAAGAGAGAACCTTAGTGTTGTGTTAAATGTTGGACTAGTAGAAGTTAAAAAACATTACAGTATACTCCTCTAGTTTTTTAACACTGACATTAGTGTCCCAATCACAAGCTTATTTGAATTTAATTTAATTTAATAATTTAATTCAATAATGTTTTATTTATGAATCTAAGTGTTCTTTGTGTCAATTAGACAGACTTTATAGTACAAGTCTGTGTGTATATGATTACTATTCTGTGCTCACCTGTGTTCTTCTTCCGCAATATTAGCTTCATAATCAGAGGATATAGGCTCGTCTTTAACTACTGCACTCTCTGTTTCAATAATATTGGTCAGCGTGTCACTTTCATATTTTATTGTATTGGTTTGTTTCTGCAGCTGAAAATATAATTATTATTTTTCAATCTTCAGATCTCCACTAGACTATTGGGTACTTTTATGCCATTAGTTAATATAACTTACTTGTATAGCTTGAGTGCTTAAAATCTCATAGTACTGAACATTTGTGCAACTCAAGTGGCTCTGGCTTTTGTCAGCTTCAAACTGAGAACAAACATAATCCCTTACATAACAATCAAGAGATTGCTCATAGTACAGAGCTGGCATGTAAACATATACTTACCGGAACACCCTGCAGCACATACTGACACAACATGCCGTGTGATCTCAGTACTTTACTTCTGAATCTGTTATATTTGTGTAACAATGCTAAACATTCATAGCACAGCCACTGAGGTAGTCCATCTGTAGGTGAGATCTGAAATAAAGTGTTTGTTTTGTCATTCAAAGAATTGTGTTTCAATTGAATTGGTGCTACATTTTATAGTTTCAGAAAGTTAATACATTTTGTAAATAATAACTACAAATATACAATAAGTATGTGTTCATGAATTGAAAAGTTACTACAAATATTAAGAAGGACTGGGTTTGTTAGACCCATTAGCAATTCCTTAAATATTAATAAGGGCCAAGGAAATTGTTGTTTTAACAAAATTTATTTCTCAACTTTAGCAACATTTATGAGGCTAAGTTGACGGAGCCCTGATTCGTAGGTCTTCTATTTTTGTGTCCAGGTCACAAGAAAACCTAACATAACCTATTAAGTTCAACTGATGCCGACCTTCATTATCACCCACTGACCAATCAGAGAGCAGTGTGTTATTTACAGTATTTTATAGAAGCGTAAAATTAAAAACACCAAGCGACATCCACTCGTTGACCACGCGGCGTTCACTCGTTGACCGCGCGGGGTCCATTGGATGTTCGCGCGATGTTTTGGTGATAATGCGGCGTCCACCCATGGACCACCTGTCGACAACGAGTGGACGCCGTACGACGAGGCGGTGCAAGGTGGGTGCCGGGTGGCTCTAATAAGCTGTGACCTTTATTAGAACGTACGCTAATAACTATAACTTACAGAAATGCCGGTCAAATCTTTGAACACAGCTTCCAAACGCGTAGGTTTGATCATACGACGCTCAGTCGCCAGACAACCTCTACAAACGCTCGAGATCTGCTCATAACTCGAGCTCAAGTTTGCCATCGCCTCACTGGGAACTATGCCTATTGTTTCCATTTAGAAAGGTAAGCGTTACAAATAAACAAATTGATTATTGCATTAAAACAACAGAACTGATCAATAAAACATTACATTCGGTGACAGACAGTTGACACTTAGCTCTGCTTGCTTGACATTGACAATTGACAGCACCGATCTCTGAATAAAATGGATTGGACATTCCCACGAAATTAGCGTGTATACCTACGAAACGTTGGGCGAAGGTGAAAAAAATTGCTGCCGTTTGGGTTGTACTCTAGAATATGATCGATATCGACATTGAGCCGGTTAGAGGTGCATTACATACATTGTAAATTTAGAAAAAATATGTAAATTGGGGTTGGATTTCGAAACGAGTCGCCTGAATTTGAGGGTATTGGTGGTGTAGGGGGCATGGGATTTAGTTTTAATCCCCTAAACGTAATTTTAGCTGCCAGAGTTACGTCTAAATATTTTCAAACATATATTTTCAATATTTCCTAAAAATTCTTAAATACTTCGGCAGTTATGCAAAACGGAACGTAATTTTTATACTTTAGTAAGTACAGTTTTACAAATGTAATTTTTAGGTTTTTTGTGAAAAACGTGAAACGAAAGGCAACCCAAATGATATTGACAGCTAATGTCAAAATACGAATCCAATTCAACAATATATGTCCAAACCATTGACATAGTACACACGGCGCCAAGTCAAGCTAGACAGTTGCAGTACGATTTTGATACTTATTCCCTACGCCATAAGAACGGTACAAAGGTCAAAGTGTATAGCTTGACGAGTAGCCGTGTGTACATATATATCGATGGTCCAAACTATATTTTTATAAAACATGAGCTTTAAGAATAAACAGTTCGAAATATGTTACATAACGGTAGCCATAATAACTTTTTATCTCCAATTTTACCATAGCGTGCAAGTTATTATGTACTATAGTTGTTCCAATCATCAAAAATAAAACTGGGGATGCATCAGATGTTAACAACTATAGACCGATCTCTCTAGCCACGATAGTTGCTAAAGTGCTGGACAATCTGCTTGGTCAGCACCTGGGTAATCACGTTTCGTTGAACGACGCACAGTTCGGCTTTAGGCCTGGGCTTTCCACCGAGAGTGCTATCCTGTGCCTCAAGCGGACTGTACAGTACTACACAAGTAGAAAGACCCCAGTGTATGCATGCTACCTAGATTTAACGAAAGCTTTCGATCTAGTATCGTATGATGTTTTATGGGGTAAATTAAGGGGTGAAACCTGTTTACCTAATGAAATTGTACTTTTGTTTATGCATTGGTATAAAAATCAAAGGAATTTTGTGCGATGGGCAGGCTCTGTTTCGGAGGATTACGGGCTGGAATGCGGGGTGAGGCAGGGGGGGTTGACCTCCCCTACACTGTTCAACCTGTACGTCAATCGGCTGATCGATGAGCTCAGCAGCACCGGCATCGGGTGTCATATAGATGGCGTGTGCGTGAATAACATCAGCTACGCTGATGATATGGTGCTGCTGAGCCCATCGATTGGTGCCTTACGAAGGCTTTTAAATATTTGTGAGTCCTACGCGGTGACTCATGGGCTCAAATACAACGCGAAAAAAAGTGAAGTAATGATATTCAGGCCGGACAACAAACGATACACATTCGTTCCGAAATTCACTTTATGTGGTACAGCTCTAAACAAAGTCGAGCAATTTAAGTATTTGGGCCACTGGGTCACTGAGGACCTTAAAGATAATGTTGATATTGAAAGGGAGCGCAGGGCGCTGTCTGTCCGCTGTAACATGTTGGCCCGCAGGTTTGCACGGTGCACGGGGACTGTCAAATTAGCGCTTTTTAAAGCGTACTGTCAGTCCTTTTACACCTGCAGCCTGTGGGTTAACTATACTCAGCGGGCTTACAGTGACTTGCGCGTTCAATATAATAACGCGTTCCGGGTGCTAATGGGGCTGCCGCGCTACTGCAGCGCCTCCGCGATGTTTGCGGCGGCTGACACTGACGGCTTTGCGGCTATCATGCGCAAACGGTGCGCTTCCATCATGCGCCGAATGCGTGACAGCCCCAATACTATCCTGTGCGCGTTGGTGGACCGATGGGATTCTCCGATGCTGGCTCGCTGGATCCGACTGCACGCAGTCGTGTAGTAATTAGCAGCCAGCATCGCAGTGTCCACCCGGAATTTTAAATTAAATTAATATTGATTTTTTGATGATTTTTTGATTTCTTGATGATTTTTTTATTATTGTATAGTATATTATCTATTATTTTATTAATTTAATCTTTCTATATTTGGCAATCAATCACAATCACTATTACTAACATTAGTTTATAAGTTCGTTTTACTAACATATATGGATGTATTTTTTACTTATCTGAAATAAATGATTATTATTATTATTATTATTATTATTATTATTATTATTATTATGTATATTAACACGTGTAGTCATATGTTTACATAAATTAATTATAATGAGCGGTCTTTCGTTTATTATGTAAGAATAGGAAGAAAATGTTTTATGTAAAATGTTGTATGTTTTTGTCCAAACTTGTTACTTACATGCGTGAAGAGTACATTTGTGTTGAATAAAGCTTTATCTTGCACTGCATAGTTTAATTCAACACTAAAGCATGATTTTACGATCCCTGGCAAAGCCTGTTGCACTGATTCATCTGGTTTTTAAACATATTTATGAACAAAATCAAAATTATTACGTTCGATACACAACGATTTTTCAAGTCACAAGTCAAAATTTTTATCCATTGGCCTAGAACTTAATCCCAGTAAATGCGAATTTTTTATTAACAATAACTTAGACCAATAAAAAAAAACATATACTTTCTAAATTTCAATATCTGGCTCCCAATATTATTCACGTTAAAAAAAGTTCTCTTCGCCTCTTTGGGTCCCCAATATTAGGCGAAGGTTTCGATTCATTTATACAGGAAAAAAATCAAAATTTTAGTGATATTTCAGACCGGTTACTCAAAATTAATATGCATTCGGCTTTTACTATTATCAAGTATTGTCTTTTTGTGCCTAAATTTACACACGCTCTTCGATCTTCCCCTTTTTGGAAATACCCATCTCTACTCACCCAAATTGACAATCTTATGCAAATTACCCTTCGCAAAATTCTAAATCTGGACTTGAACGACCGAGTGTGGCTACGGGCGTCTTTACCTATACGCCTGGGCGGCCTTGGCGTTCGCAAAATTTCCGACGTAAGTTTACCAGCATTCCTGTCCTCGGTCCACAGCACTGCAGAATTGACCAGGAAAATTTTAGCACCCACACTGGTCGATCCTGAGGTGCCGTGTAAGATCGATGCCATGAATGCTTGGAGAATGGCTTGTCCAAGCACCGAGTTACCCCGAAATCCATCTTCACAGAGGCAGTGGGACGGGCCGCTTTGCAGCGTGGTACGAGAAAATCTCTTAAGTACGTCGTCCAATGCTGCGGAGCGTGCTCGTTTGCTGGCTGTGGGAAAATGGGAGTCGGGTCTTTGGCTTCAGGCACTGCCATCGTCCAACATAGGTACCATGTTGGACGATATACGACTTTCCGCATAGCTTCTTGCCTTCGTTTAGGTGCGCAATGTGTCTCTCCACATCGCTGTCACTGTGGAGAGGCTGTCGACAGCCTTGGTCACATGGTCTGTCATGCTGCAGGAGTGCAGGTCGTATTTCACGACACGCCAACCTTAATGACATACTTCGCCGGGCTCTTGTCACCGCTGGCGTTCCAGCCCAACTTGAACCTCAGGGTTTGGCGCGCGACTATGGCAAAAGACCAGACGGTATGTCTTCACTGCCGTGGAAGCTGGGTAGGCCTTTGGTGTGGGACGCAACTTGTGTCGACACCCTTGCGCCATCTCGTCTTCCTAGCACAGCGGGTTGTGCGGGCGCTGCTGCAGCTACAGCGGAGACTCTCAAACGGCGCAAATACATAAATCTAATAGGAGATTATGTATTTGAGCCGTTTAGAGTAGAAACGTTGGGACCATGGGGTCCAAGTGCGCGATCTCTCAAAGAGACTGGTCGATGCCGGGCGTGACCAGAAGGCTGGCCTGTATTTGGCGCAAAAGAAGCATTGCCATACATCGTGGCAATGCTGCCAGCATTCTGGGCACGCTCCCAGTTGATGGCGATGTGGAGGATTTCCATGACGCCCTCTACATTTTCTTTTCCTTTCTTTTTTTTATGTATTTTTTAGTTATTTAAATACAGAAATTATTGTCTTATTTTATGTGTAAATAGTCATTTAAAAAAAAAAATAAAAAAAATAAAGAGAATGTACTCTTCACAAGTAAGTAACAAGTCATGATTTATATTGCTGAATAGGATTAGTATTTGTACAAAATATTGTTACAAGAGGTTCTTTTTATAGTTAATTTAACAGTTTTTAGCTTCGTTATGGCCTAAATGTTGTTATTTTCGTAGTTTGGAATTTTCCATATTTACGTTTTAGAGGTTAGAAGTGATGTTACTGCTAATGTCGATATGGGTTATCGATTTATCCGTAATGTATAGATACTTCCACAAACGATAACATTGTTAAAAATATCTCGCGTCTGTAAGCGGAAATAAATGAAACATTCCACCAATTTTGTCTGTACCTAGTAAAGGAATGGATGGAAGGATGCCCACCGGCATCAGGCACAGGGACCAAGCTACCGGTGGTTAGGACTCCAGAGAAAGGAACCTCCGTACGATGCGTGTCGTGTCCAGCAATACTGCCTTCTGTATAGAGGACTTGATCCAGCCGTCTAACGAGAGCCTCTTGAGGTGGTGGTCGAGGCTCTTGGCAATAAGACCATTTACGGTCACCACTATCGGTACAATGATCGCCGAGTCAACATCCCACATGTCGACAATCTCGTGAGCCAGGTCCAAATATTTCATTTGTTTATCTTTTTCGGCTTTCACGAGATTCTCGTCATGGGGTATGGTAACGTCGATGATCATTGCAAGGCGCTCTAATCGGTCTATCACCACTATGTCCGGCTTGTTAGCCACGATAGTTCTGTCAGTAATGATAGACCGATCCCAATACAGAGTAGCACGACCATTTTCAAGAACTGGGTCGGGCACATACCTGTAGTATGGTATTTCAGAGTCGACAAGTTGGTGCTTTAAAGCAAGTTGCTGGTGGACAATCCTGGCTACTTGGTTGTGTCTATGCAAATATTCGCCTTTGGATAGACGAGAACAACCGGATACTATATGTCTGAGCAACTCACCAGGCTGGTGACATGCCCGACATATGTCGACCGTCCCATCCCTCAGAATATACTTCCGGTATTTGTTCGTCATGATAACTTCGTCCATAATTGCAAATACAAAACCTTCTGTTTCGGCGAAAAGATCGCCAAAACGCAACCAGGACACCGATGCTGGAAAATTTACGTCGGGCCCATGCAAGGCCCGGTAAAATCGTCCATGCAGATCTTTACCTTTCCATACCTCCCTGCGCTCCTCTACACCAAGTACGACAGGTTTGCGCCAGTTCTCTCTGGCCAGACCCAGCGGGGTAAGCCCGCTGTCTACAGCGACCACATCTCGGTGCACACCCGCGTCAGTGTGGAGAAAGTATTCTCTGAGATTGCCCACCTCGCAATTGTGGAGGGTCTTGGCACTTAGGAAGCCGCGACCCCCACACTTACGTGGGATGTACAATCTCATCACCGACGAACGCGGGTGATGCATCCGGTATGTCGTGAGCAGACAGCGGACTTTCCGATCCAAGGCGTCCAATTCTGTTTGAGTCCATCTGAGTATGCCGAAGGAGTACATTAAGACCGGCATGGCCCAACCGTTACAGGCACGCACCTTATTTCCGCCTGATAAAAAGCTTTTTAAGATTTTCTTCAGGCGGCCAAAGAACCGTACCTGCAACGCCTGTTTCATGCCCGCGTCATCAATGCCTAATGCCTGCGACATACCCAGATATTTGTAGGTTTCGGTCGCAGAGAGTGATCTAAGTTGTGTGAAATCTGAAAGCTCAATACCATCAGATTCCACACTCCTGCCTCGCTTTACATGCATGACCGCACATTTATCCACACCGAACTCCATCCTAATTGAATTACTAAAGTTTTCAGTTAGCTTCAGTAACTCCGTTAATTGGAGGTCAGTGGGGGCGAATAGTTTTAGGTCATCCATAAAAAGGAGGTGGGAAATAACCTGACCTCTACTCTGCAATCGATAGACTAGCCCTGAACTTTCGAGCAAAGTGCTTAGCGGGTTCAGTGCTAGGCAAAACCATAGTGGACTCAAACTGTCGCCTTGGAAAATACCCCGCTTGATCTTTACAGGTACGCCATACCCGCAAGGCTGTCGGCACCCTGGATAGCGAAGCACCGTACTCCACTGCCCATACATGCCCTCAAGAGGGCGCATAGAGTTGCATCTACTTTGTACAACTCCAGCACCCTCAAGAGCCACGTATGTGACACAGAGTCATAGGCCTTCTTATAATCTATTCAGCATGTCGCCAGATTCTTTCGACTACGGCGAACCTGTTGGCTAATGGCCATGTCGATAAGGAGTAGCTCCTTAGTACCACGTTCCCGGCTTCTACATCCATTTTGAGACTCAAATAAAATTTTGTTATTGAATTTTTTGTAATTTTTAGGAATATACATTAAATAAACATAATTTTATAATCTACATGAAGCTTAATCTAATCTTATAGTCTAAGTAGTAATTATGTACAAAAAAAACGTAAAAGGAGATTAAAAATTGAAAATATTTACACGGTTTAGGCGTCGTAAAATGCCTCCGCATCAATGTCATCGGGTAACGTGCCCAGAAGGCTGGCAGCATTGCCACGCTGGATGGCAATGCTGATTCTCTGAGCAAAGAATAAACCAGCCTTCTGGTCACGTGAGACGTCGATTAAACGTTTCGAAATTTCCCGGAACAGTGAACGAGCGCTCGGACCCCATGAGCCTAGAGTTTCCACCCCAAACGGCTCAAACACGTAATTACTCACTAAATTACTGTATTTGCGCCGTTTGAGGGTTTCCGCAGTAGCAGCAGCAGCGCCAGCTTGGCCTCCCGTGCTTGGAATATGTGATGGCGCGAGGGTGTCTACGCAGGTTGCGTCCCACACCAAAGGCCTACCCATTTTCCAAGGCAACAATGACATACCATCAGGTCTCTTACCGTCGTCGCGTACCAAACCATTTGGTTCAAGTACAGCTGGTACGCCAGACGCGACAAGAGCACGACGAATTATGTCATTCAGATGGGCGTGACGGGGAATTCTACCAGCGCTTCTGCTGCAAGATAGCCCATGGTGTCCGAGGCTATCGACGTCTTCTCCACAATGACATCGATGCGGAGAAACACACGGAGCACCTAAGCGAAGACAAGTGGCGATACGGAACGTCTCATCGTCCAACATGGTTCCAGTGTTGGACGATGGTAGTGCCTGAAGCCACAGACCCGATTCCCATTCTCCCACAGCCAGCAAGCGAGCACGCTCTGCAACATTAAAAGTTGTATCTAAAAGACTTTTCCTTACAATGTCACAAAGCGGCGCGTCCCACTGTCTTTGGGAGAATAGGTTGGTAGGCAAATCAGCGCTTGGACAAGCCATTTTCCAGGCGTTTACAGCTTCGGTTTTGCACAGCACTTCTGAGTTAACTAGTGTAGGTGATAAAATTTTCCTAGTTAACTCTTCCGTGCTGTGAACCGAAGATAGAAACGCCGGTAAACTGACACTAGAAATTTTGCGTACACCGAGCCCACCCAGACGTATAGGCAATGACGCTTGTAGCCAGGCTCGGTCGTCCAAGTCCACATTTAATATTCTCTTTAAAGTACTTTGGATAATTTTGTCGACTTGTTCTAAAAGTGCATATTTTTTCCAAAGTTGGGAAGATCTTAAGGCATGTGTGAATTTTGGGACGAAAAGACAATATCGAATAATAGTATAGGCCGAGTGAATATTAATTTTGAATAGGCGATCTGAAACTTCACAGAAATTTTGTATCTTTTCCTTTAAGAAAGAATCGAAAGATTCTTCGAATTCTGGAGAACCTAGGAGGCGAAGAGATGTCTTATCAATAATTTTGATGTTTGATGCCAAATTATTAAATTTAGATAGTATCGAAAGTGTTTTTGTAGAGTCTGTTGTATTTATAAACAGCTCACATTTACTAGAATTTAGTTACAAGCCAATAGATGCGAATTTATTTTTAAGAAGAGCTAAATCTTGTAATACAATATCTGGATCCCCTCCTAGGGTCCCGTCATCTAAAAACCATACATTAAATTTAGAATTTACTTGCCGAATAATGGGGTGTATTGCTAAACTAAAAATGACTGGTCCAAGAGGGTCACCTTGTTGACACCCAACTGCTGATTCCAAAAGCTTATCCTGATATAATAATTTTGTGGGGTACCTGTAACATTGCCAAAGAAATTTAAAAATTTTAGGGGTTTCTAATTTTGCTTGTGCCAACAAAGTGTCCCTATTCACTGAATTGAAGGCGTTTTTCAAGTCAACCTTCAAAATGACCTCTCCATCACCACTTCCAAGGTACGTAGAAAGGGCATGTATAGCAGCCTCGCAACCCCCCTTGGAACCAAAACCTAGTTGGAGGGGTTGGAATTTTTCCGAAAGCTCCCTGCTGTAAAATTTACAGCATATCTTGGCTGCTATACGCCGATATGTGCAACCCACGGCAATGGGACGTATGCCACCATCCCTCTTGTTAAGGGCGCACAAGTTCGCCCCATACAAGATGTCAACGATGGCATCGTCCACATTACCGGAGAGCATAATATTTATTAGCGCAGTTAACTCCCTCAGAAGTGTATCGCCAGCCACCCCAGCACTGGCACACACAAGGTCTTTCAGGTGCTGGGGCGTCAGTGCATCGAGGCCCCCTGCCGAGCCACTCCGGAAGGAGCCAACCGCTGCTAACACGTCCTTGGCTGTGGTGATCAGATGTTCTGATTCCCTGTCGGGAGCTTCAGGGAAGGAGAGATCATTAATAGGCGCTGGATGCTTGCTCTTCAGACCCGCAAGCGTGTCTGGAGAGCAAGGCGCCACCACATCGCTACTGAAAAGGAGTCTAGAAGCGCCCCGTATATCGCCCTCCCTTAATTTAGATTCTACATATTGATACAGCGACTTCTGCTTGTTAAATGTAAATTTTGAATCTAAAGAGTGTGCCGAAACTTGACAATTATATTTAATTTGGGATGTCAACGAATTTTGGCCTGCCTGATTTTTATCAACATGTAGAATCCTTTAAGGGAAAGTCAGTAATTGCTCCCAGGCTGTTTTTGAGTTCTCCCTGACGACAAGACCAATACATTCCGCTAATTTTTTGGATACTGTTGGTCTTGCCCCACGGGGAACTCTTTTCACAACCGGGATCGAATGTTTTAATTTTGATAGCGTTTGCCAAAAAGGAATTTGTGTGGTGTCTCCTAATACAGGTTGTGAAGATATTGTGGAGCCAGAAAGTGCATTTTGGGATTTATGTACTTTACCAAAATGCACTTTCAGGCCCCGCTTACCTTTGAAAAAACGGTCCTGGGAGCAATCCGGACAGCGCACCAGACCAGTCAACGATGTGGTAGGTTGACTAGCACTCACGTCCACATCGCCAGTGCCATCACAAGATTGCATTCGATTAATTAGGTACTATATAATATTTACAAAATAAATCACAATAGTAAATTCACATTAACAATATTTACAAAACAAACTGTCACATGTCAAGAACTGTCACGAAGGCAGAGATAATTATCCTTAAATAAACAATTTTGTTGAGGCTTTTGTTGCTCGGCGGCGGCATAAAGACTCAAGTGAACACTTGCTTGCTGTTGAAGCCTGGGAGGCGACCAAGATAGCGCGACCAGCATACGGTCGCTTAAATGTACGAAGTGAGGCACGGCTGGCAGCTTGAGGAATTTGCAATTTTAATCCGCTAAGTATTATGTAAATGTAAAACAAAACCTCTTGTTCGACTAGGAACGATCTTGAGTTTGTAATCTCGTTCGGATCAGGCAGAAATACTTAATTATTTTCTTAATTAAATTATTGAGCACGCCGACATTTTTTTTTTTTTTTTTTTTTTTTTTTTTTTTTTTTTTTTTTTTATATTGAATTCGTTATTGAATATATGTGATTCCAATTTTGTTCTCAAAATGGATGTAAAAACTGTATATACAACCTTCGGTAGGCAAGTAATCGGCCTATAGTTCGTAGGCTCCGTGGTACTACCAGATTTGTGGAGCAGGTGAGTAACGCCAGTTGTCATAAAACTTGGCAGCGATCCTGAATTCAGAGCTGACTGGAATTGGGATGCCAAGCGAGCATGTGCACTTCGTAGCCATTTTAACCAGAAATTGTGCAATCCGTCCGGTCCCGCCGATTTCCAATTGGCTAACGGACGGACTGCACAATATACATCTATGGCATCAATGGCTACGGGCTCCATGGGAGATATTACCTCACATGATCGCTTAACATCCCTAATCCAGCCACATTCTGTATGGCTGACGGGAGTCGACCATATGCTGCGCCAGAACGCAATCGTGTTCGCATCATCTGGTTGACACCCATCATCGATCGATCATTATTATTATTATGTCGTTTATTAAATATTCTTCTCACAGTCACATTTCACATACTTAATAAATATCACACTAAGAAATAAATTAAATATATAAAATGGGACCACGGAGACCCACCGGCATCGGGCACAGGGACCAAGCTACCGGTGGTTAGGGCTCCAGTGAAAGGAACCTCCGTACGATGCGTGTCGTGTCCAGCAATACTGCCTTCTGTATAGAGGAATTGATCCAGCCGTCTAACGAGAGCCTCTTGCGGTGGTGGTCGAGGCTCTTGGCAATAAGACCATTTACGGTCATGACTATCGGTACAATGATCGCCGAGTCAACATCCCACATGTCGACAATCTCGTGAGCCAGGTCCAAATACTTAATTTGTTTATCTTTTTCGGCTTTCACGAGATTCTCGTCATGGGATATGGTGACGTCGATGATCATTGCAAGGCGCTCTAATCGGTCTATCACCACTATGTCCGGCTTGTTAGCCACAATAGTTCTGTCAGTAATGATAGACCGATCCCAATACAGAGTAGCACGACCATTTTCAAGAACTGGGTCGGGCACATACCTGTAGTACGGTATTTCAGAGTCGACAAGTTGGTACTTTAAGGCAAGTTGCTGGTGGACAATCCTGGCTACTTGGTTGTGTCTATGCAAATATTCGCCGTTGACAAGACGAGAACAACCGGATACTATATGTCTAAGCGATTCACCAGGCTGGTGACATGCCCGACATATGTCGACCGTCCCATCCCTTAGAATATACTTCCGGTAGTTGTTTGTCATGACAACTTCGTCCATAATCGCAAAGACAAAACCTTCTGTTTCGGCGAAAAGATCGCCAAAACGCAGCCAGGACACCGACGCTGGAAAATCTACGTCGGGCCCATGCAAGGCCCGGTGAAAACGTCCATGCAGCTCTTTACCTTTTCATACTTCCCTGCGCTCCTCTACACCAAGTACGACAGGTTTGCGCCAGTTCTCTTTAGCCAGACCCAGCGGGGTAAGCCCTCTGTCCACTGCGACCACATCTCGGTGCACACCCGCGTTGGTGTGGAGAAAGTATTCTCTGAGATTGCACACCTCGCGATTGTGGAGGGTCTTGGCACTCAAGAAGCCACGACCCCCACACTTGCGCGGGATGTACAATCTCATCACCGACGAACGCGGGTGATGCATCCGGTATGTCGTGAGTAGACATCGAACTTTCCTATCCAAGGCGTCCAATTCTGTTTGAGTCCATCTGAGTATGCCGAAGGAGTACATTAAGACGGACATGGCCCAACCGTATTATTATTATTATATAAATCATGACTTGTTACTTTTGTGAAGAGTACATTAATTGTGTTGATTATAGCTTTATCTTGCACTGCACAGTTCAAATCAACACTTAGGCATGATTTTACGATCCCTAGCAAAGCCTGAAGCACTGATTCACCTGGTTTTAAGACATATTTATGCACAAAAACAAAATTATTATGTTCGATACACAACGATTTGACAGAAGATGTACGATGTACCTACCACACAACTTGTCGAATACCTGGGCACGATTGAAATTTTTAAGAAAATATCGTTATGATGAATGTATTCAGTTGACTGTGCTATGGCTATCTCTTTTTTCTGACAGGGATATCCCTAAGACAAAACAAGAAAACACTATGTTTGGTGACTTTATGTCGATTTCGTATATATTTCTATAATGAAAAGTATCTATATGTACTATTTGTCGTCTCCATATAATATTCTTTTTTCAAAGCATGTATATCATTATACAGCGAAAATACTACAGATCTATAATATCTTATCAATAATTACAACTAATAAATTTAGGTAAAGGTGTACTTTGTTGAGAAAATTATTTTGAAATGAAATGAAATTGTTTATTTTGCGATACATGGGTAAATAGATGGATACAAGTAAGGTATTGTGTCACCATGATCATCCGTGCTAGAGCGGCATGCAAAATGTATTACCGTTTATAGGTAGTAGAGCCTTGCTGATTTCAGCGTGAATGGACCGGCTCGACCGGGGAAGTACTACCCTCTCACAGAAAATCGACGTCAAGTAACGGTAACTAAACTGTTGCGTTTCGTTCGGTGAGTAAGAGTGCCGGAGGCCCTATCCCCTATTCCTTCCCCTTCATCCCACTCCTCATCCTATCCCCATTCCCAACCCCAAGGGGCGGCAACTCACTTGTGACTCCTGTGGTGTTGCTTGTGTCCATGGGCGGCGGTAATTGCTTACCATCAGGCAATCCGTCTGCTCGTTTGCCGCCTATTAACATAAAAGAAAAAAAAAGAAAAATACCTTATAGGGAATAAAATTTTATATGAATTTAATACAATGAAAGAAATTAAACAATACATTTAAAAACATAATAGATTTGATGATGAAATTACCACATAACATAATTTTAGTCAAATTAAATATGTATGTCAGTATATAGTAATTACAGGATATGTCAAAAATTTAAATTAAATTAAGAAATTAAAAATATCAATACAAAATAATAATAAATTAATAATTTACGACATCAATATTACTATTTACTAGCATGATTCTAACATTATAATTATCACAATTCAATGTCTTCGAAGTAACTTGCAATGGAATAGTATGATTTTTCAATTAAGAATGCAAATAATTCCTTTTTAAATTTGCTAACACTCTCTGCTGTTCGTATGTATTTTGGAAGATGATTATAAACTTTTGGGGCCATTACAAAAATGCTATTATGAAAAAGGCTACTTTTACTCGGTACCAAGCGTAGTTTGTCAGCCCTTCTTTGGCTAGTAACTTTTATGAATTTACTCATATTGCGGCGCACGAACATGGCGGTTTCATATAGGTATAACACAGAAGAATAACTGAAGCATGGAAGGAACGATATTTTTAAGAACAAATTGAATATAGCTACACTCTTCACTCATATGATAAATTAGAGTTGCCAGAAGAAGATGGCACTATGTTTGTCAGTTAGGGCTAAAGACAATTTGAACACAAATATCGTAACTTTTTAATTTAATAGTGACTGAGCAAATCCCCTATCGATATCGATTAAAGTTTCAATATAGGTTCAAAATCAAACGGACTTGTAAAGTATATTATTTATATGTTATACATTTTAAATTCCGTAACTTTATGTCCACAGCAGTCAGAACGCTAGTTGATGGACAGTCTTTAAATAATTGGACGCAGTTTCTGAAAAACGTTCCAACCCACAATCTGTACAAAATAGAGTTATTGGTAGCAAAAGAGTCACGTGATTGCTATTTACTAACTGTCAAAATTTGGTAGCCCTACTGTCATTTTAATAATGAAATTATGATATGGCAACCCAACCCACATGTATGGAGAATAGTAATAAATATTAAACTAAAAGAGCTCAAGCTGTTTGGAACAACCCAAATATAAGAAAAACTCATAAACAATTTTCTTAAATGTGATCCAAGCTATCTGAAACGTTTTTGATTTTTTTAAATCTAAGGGACTTTAGTAAAATATATTTTTCACTAAAACGTTCCAACTCATCTGAAACGTTTTTGATTTATTGAATCTGAACGACCTTTGAAATAATAAATGTTTCACTAAAACGTTCCAACCCACTTGAAACATTAGTGTTTAAAATAATAATGTGCACTCTCCGTAGATTTAATATTTTATTAAAATGGACCAAACCAAGGGTCCAAACCATTTGAGACGTTTTTGATTTAAATAAATGTTATCCATCTCGAAAATACATAATTATCACTAAATACTTGATATCAGCCAATTGGACGTAGTTTCTGAAAAACGTTCCAGCCCACAAGCCATTTTGAGATAACTGCGATTAAAGTTCAATCTTGTATTACTCTATGAAATTTTATTTTATAACTACCGATACTTTTCTATGTTAAAGTGGACATGAATTAGTTTTAATTTGACCCTATTTTAGACTTCCAATGTTACTACTTTTTTCAATATTCATAAAAATATGGCTGTGGAACGTTTTTCATTTATTGCAATATTCAAGTTACATTCAAAATTTAAATTTATACAAAACGTTCCAAGTTACATGTATGACAAGAAAAATTATAATAAAACAAGATTAAATAGAAATAAAATATTAAATTTGTTGTGAAAAATATCTATGATTAATGTTCTTCTTCATCATCTTCAAAATCAAAGTCTTGTTCACCAACAAATCCTTCAATATAATCGGGTCCTTCCATGCCCTGCAGGTTTTTATAAAAAGACAGACAATCCGCAGGAATTAGACTAAACAGTGACTTTAAATCCTTTAATTTAGCCTGGGTAATAGGTTTTCCGTTTTGCCAGAGTGCAACAAGAAGTTCTGAGCTTAAAGGTAGCACACTTCCTTTAAAATTTCGCCCGTTGTACAGCTCTTGGTATTCCTTAATATCAACAGCTCTCATGAAAAAAGAGTGTATATTATTTTTACTTATTTCGATGTGTTTGGTCTTTAGCCATTTAACCTTAACTTTATTATTGAACATCTTTCGGTTTGTTATATTTTTTTCAAATTTCTCAGTGCTCACAAAGTCTTCTTTTTCCATCTTTATAGGCACTAGAGGATTCTTTTTTGTGCAAGTCCTTATCACATTCACGTAATCTTTTGCAGTGTACAAACTTTGCAAATGTTTTAAATCACTTTCAATTTTACTACCTATACCTACTATAAAAAAATACTATGTTTCGATTTTGACTCTGCAACGGACGGATTATTTCGTTTATAATTTTTTTAAAACAGGAGCCAACTTCTTGTGCTCCCCTACCAGCTTGACCCTCAACCCAAACAAAACAATATCCTGTATTTGTAGAAGACACGTGAATGCCGCAATGATAAAACCAGAGTTGTCTTTTATAAAATATCGCATTCGTTGGAATACGTGGTAAAGGCAGCGTCTTCTCCATGTCAAATCCATGTCTTAAGGTCCCGAACGAATTGTCAGTAGAAAACAGAAACCGAGAAACCGTTAATTGGCTAAAGACCAAACATATCCAAATAAGAAAAAATAATATACACTCTGTTTTAATGAGATCTGTTGATATTGAGGAATATCAAGAGCTGTACAATGGGCGAAATTTTAAAGGAAGTGTGCTACCTTTAAGCTCAGAACTTCTTGTTCCACTCTGGCAAAACGGAAAACTAAATTAAAGGACTTAAAGTCAATGTTTAGTCTAATTCCTGAGGATTGTCTGTCTTTTTTTAAAAACCTGCAGGGCATGGAAGGACCCAATTATATTGAAGGATGTGCTGGTGAACAAGACTTTGGTTTTGAAGATGATGAAGAAGAACATTAATCATAGATATTTATCACAAAAAATATTTTTTTTTCTATTTAATCTAGTTTTATTATTGTTTTCCTTGTCATACATGTAATTTGGAACGTTTTTTATAAATTTCAATTTTGAATGTAACTTGAATATTGCAATAAATCAAAAACGTTCCACAGCCATATTTATATGAATATTGAAAAAAGTAGTAACATTGGAAGTCTAAAATAGGGTCAAATTAAAACTAATTCATGTCCACTTTAACATAGAAAAGTATCGGTAGTTAAAAAATAAAATTTCCTAAAATAATACAAGATTGAACTTTAATCGCAATTATCTCAAAATGGTAAGCTTGTGGGCTGGAACGTTTTTCAGAAACTACGTCCAATTATTACACAAACTTGCATTTTTAAACTGAACTTATATATTTTTGTTTCAAATGGGTACTCAGTAGCACATAATCTTTCGAGGCGTTATTTTCTAATTTTCATGGTATTTTTCTTTACGCATCAACAGCCTTTTCAAGTCCACTGCTGGTGGTGGAGGTTTGGCCTACTATAATACCACACTAGCCAGACGTATTCGTATAGGGTTTTATTTCGAGATTTCCTTCTCTTGTTTCTCTTAGTCGCCTCATACGACACCCTCGGCATAAATGTTTTTTTATACTTATTTTTAGTTAGTTTTTCAGCTGTAATGAAAGCTGTAAGTGGGATTAATAAATATTAAATAAATAAATCATCACCCCCTACTCTCTCTCTAATCTCAATAACATATTTTTATTAGAGAAAGCAACTCATAGCTTGTCCAATTCATTAAAGCATTATATAAAGATGTGAACGATTTACAATAAACCAGTCTCAATAAACATATTACGCAGAGAGGACGTTCGTTTTTCTATTCAACAATAACACCACTCCAGTCAATAGCAAAGTGAACCCTAACACCTTAAATATATGGTCTAAACGAACCGGATCATTGATTGGAGTGGCCGGCGGACTCGGTCGCGCGAAAACAATAGATACCTTTTAATTGAATGCAAACTTGTTTACAAGTCATTAGTGAATACATTTTATAACATAATAAAGACTTTGTGCATAAAAACTGATTATAAGAAATTGAAGTGAACGTGTTTCTGTGGAATTTGGACATTTTTTGGTTGCAAAATGACGTCACCTACTCCGGAACAGGCAAAATATTTATCGGCTTTAGAAGATGCGGCTGGTATGTTACAAAAAGCGCAAGTTAACATGAAAAAGTGCCCGAAACACCGACTGACGGAAGGTTATATTAAGGCGAGAATAAAATGTATTGACGAGTATTGGGATTCGTTCAAGCAAACTAATAACAATCTTATGAAGATTACTCCACGTGAGCAGCGCGGCGTGTTGCCTTACTTTCTCAATGAAGAATTTTACACGTATGAAGAAATGTATCTCTGTTTACATGCAGATTTATCCGATCTGTTATCAAGCATGCAGTCAAAACAGAGAATAGCGGAAACTTCTAATACGTCTAATTTATCACAAAATGACCAGCTACCGTTCGCGAAACTACCAAGAATACAATTACCAACTTTCTCAGGGAGATATGATGAATGGCCCACATACCAAGATTTATTTACAGCTCTTGTCCACAATACTTCCATTAGCGATGTACAGAAACTTCATTATTTAAAGACAAGCGTTTCCGGCGAAGCTGAAATGTTATTGCGTCACATCCAAATAACGGAAAACAATTATGCACAAGCTTGGGAGTTACTTAAGGGACGGTTCGGCAACAAAAAAATGATTGTGTCATCTATCCTCAAAAGATTGTTTAGTCAAAAAAAGATAACCAATCCATCGGCTAGTCAAATAAAAGCTTTGCTAGATACCATGGTTGAATGTATCAACAACCTACGTAATTTGAAAATATGCACTGACTCTTGGGATCCTGTAATCGTTTTTCTGGTTGGGCAGAAACTGGACTCAGAGACATTGAAATGTTGGGAGGAGCAAGCTTATAAGGACAATAGCGACGAGTTATCTACGTGGGAGGAGTTTAAAAAGTTTCTCGAGTCTAAGTTCCGTACGCTCGAACTCATAGCCCCCATGGCTTCTACAGTTACAAGAGAGAAGACACAACATCACAAAACATATCACGTCACAGCAAAGGATAATGCAAACGGTATATTACAATCTGCGCACACCAATGTCAATTCTTCGCTGTCATGTACATACTGCAAGGGTGAACATTATATATTTAACTGCAAAGAGTTTGCAAAACAATCAGTGCAACTGCGACGTGAATTCGTAAAAAATAATCATCTTTGCTACAATTGCCTAGTACCGAATCACAATGTTTATAACTGTAAACAAAGGAAAACGTGCCGAGTTTGCAATAGGAAGCATCATTCTCTTTTACACCAAGCTAAGGAAGCAACACCGGAGAGTGATAAACAACAAGAACAACCAGAACAAAGGGTTACGAGCGCGCACTACTTCAAGAAACAACCTGGTCGTCAAGTGTTGTTGGCTACAGCACAAGTAAATGTCATTTCAAGCGACGGTAACACACATCTACTTCGTGCATTGATCGACCAAGGCTCAGAGGCTTCATTCGTGTCTTCTAGAGTAGTTGAACTCTTAGGACTGACGAAGGAGAGAATAAATGGTGCAGTCTCAGGGGTTGGAGAGGCAAATATGATACCCATCAAACATGTAGTTGACCTGACTATAACATCGCGCCATGAAAGGGAGAAGTTTATTCACGTGAAAGCTTACGTATTAAAATCGGTGTCTACAACATTACCTTCAAAATACGTCGTAATGAAGTCGCCCGAACTCCAAACTTTATTACTGGCAGACCCAATGTTTAACAAACCGGGTAAAATAGATATTTTGCTCGGCTCAGACATTTTTTGTAAAATAATAGAAGTCGGTTTGATGAGATTGTCAGATGGCATAGTAGCTCAGAAGACAACATTGGGTTGGATACTTTCAGGTCAAAGCGAAGACAAATCAATTAAAGACAAACACAACATTACTACACTACACATTACGAGCATGGTGTCAGATGACAACAATATGTTAAAGAAGTTCTGGGAAATCGAGACGAACTTATACAAGAAAAGGAGTGTACTCACACAGGAAGAAGAACAATGTGCACAAATATATAGAAACACTACTAAAAGAATCAATGAAAGATATACAGTACACTTACCTCTAAAACAGAATATTGAAGAGACAGTGAAGTTATGTGGAGACACAAAACAAATAGCAATAAATAAATTTAAACAATTAGAAAGGAAATTCACAAAATCATCAAAGTTAAAGACAGAATACACAAAGGTCATTCACGAGTACATAAACATGGGTCACATGGTAAAATCTACTGAAGACAAACATCTTTGTCATCACGCTGTTATTCGTGATGACAAAGAAACCTCTAAGGTTCGTGTAGTTTACGATGCATCTGCGAAGGGTTCTAATGGACATTCTCTTAATGAAGCTATGATGGTTGGACCCACTTTACAGCCCGATATTCGCAGCCTAATCATCTCTTGGCGTACCCATAAGATATGTGTGGTTGGAGACATCGTTAAGATGTACAGAATGATCAAAATGACAGAGGAGCACATGAGCCTTCAAAGTATAGTCTGGCGTGACAACCTTGAAGAGGAATTACAAACTTACAAGTTAACTACTGTTACTTTTGGAACGGCGGCAGCACCATACTTGGCTGTACGCACTTTGAGCCAGTTAGCTGATGACGAGGCTTTGCATTTTCCTGAAACAGCACCGCTTATCAAGAATTCTTTCTTTATGGATGATCTGATGCTGGGACATGAAAACACAGAGAAGACAATAAAAATGTGTAAAGAAATTAGAACAATATTAAGAAGAGGAGGGTTTCAAATGCAAAAATGGTCTAGTAATTCTGAAGAAGTTTTGAAAAATCTACAAGAAGGAAATCAATGTACAAAGGACAGCATGGTTATAAAACTAGATCAGATTGTAAAGATTCTTGGTCTAACATGGGATAGAAAAGACGACATATTTAAATTTACTGTGCACTTACCTGAACTCAGGAGCCCGATAACAAAAAGATCTGTTCTTTCTGACGTTGCCCGTCTATTTGATCCTTTTGGTTGGCTATCACCAGTGATTATAATAATGGCTAAGATTTTGATTCAGAAGTTGTGGTTACTTACTTTAGATTGGGATGATGAACTGCCGGCTGATGTAAAACAAGACTGGTTGAGCTATAGAAGTGAGCTAATACATTTGCAAAACCTTACATTACCACGATGGTTTAGAACAACACCGGCTAATTTCAGGATAACAGAACTACATGGCTTTGCAGATGCGTCCACTCAAGCATATGCAGCTGTTACATACCTCAGAGTGATTGATGATGGCAGAGTCCATGTCACGATGATTGCGTCTCGATCTAAAGTTGCCCCATTAAAACAACTCTCAGTGCCAAGACTAGAACTATGCGCAGCAGCCTTATTGGCCGAATTGATAGCTGATATAGTAGATGTTTTGAAGATACCTAAAACCAACATCTACTTATGGACTGATTCTACTGTTGTCCTGTCTTGGCTACAATCATCGCCTAATCGGTGGCGTACCTTTGTTGCGAATAGAGTAGCAGACATAACACGAATATTAGACAAAGAGGCGTGGAATCATGTTCAATCCGCTGACAATCCTGCTGATATTGCAACACGAGGAATCAAGGCAAGGGAATTAGCATCACATGAGTTATGGTGGACTGGGCCTGACTGGTTAAAGGAACAGACTATAGAAATGGCTAGATATGATTATCCAGAGACTACACTAGAGCTTAAGACAACTTGTCATGTTACTTTAGAGGAAAAACCTATCTGGGAGAGATTTTCGTCTATCTCAAAGATGAAAAGAGTTTTGGCATATTGTAAAAGATTCGTAAGAAGAAACAAATTAGAGAGAAAGGAAACTTATTTAACAGTGTCAGAACTTAACACTATATTAGAAGAGTGTATAAGATATTATCAAAATTTAATTTACCAAAGAGAGATTGAAGAATTAAGAAAAGGTGGAAGAGTAAAAAAGAAGAGTTCTCTTATTACCCTCTCTCCATTTCTAGACGAGTATGGCTTACTGCGGGTTGGAGGTCGATTGGAAAATGCATCTATACCGGATGACAATAAACATCCTCTGATTATACCTGCAAACCAGCATATAACTAAATTGTTAGTTTATGAAGCGCACATACGTACGCTACATGGTGGCATTCAAGTCATGATGGCATTTTTGAGAAACAAGTATTGGATTATCGGTTTAAAATCGGCTGTAAGGAAGTGTGTTCATAACTGCAAGACATGTATTGTCGATAAGGCCAAAGCAAGCCATCAATTCATGAGCCAGTTACCAGCTGTTCGAGTAACTCAAAACCGAGCATTTAAGAACAGCGGGGTTGATTACGCTGGACCCATATTTTTACGAACTTCTAAAGGTCGTGGTTACCATGCGACTAAAGGCTATATATGCTTGTTTGTGTGTATGGTCACACGAGCCATTCATTTGGAAGCGGTTACAGATCTAACCACACAAGGATTTATTGCAGCGTTTCGCAGATTTGTCGCAAGAAGAGGCCAGTGTTCACACTTATGGAGCGACAACGGGACTAATTTTGTTGGTGCTGCTAAAGAACTGCGAGAGATGTTTCAGGCAGGCAAGGACAATGTGGCTAAAGAAGCAGCGGCGCTATTAGCAAATGATGGCACAACGTGGCATTTTATACCACCAAAGATGCCAACCTGTGGTGGTTTATGGGAAGCAGGAATTCAGTCGGCGAAACGACACTTAGCCCGCATAAACAAAGACACCAAGCTGACATATGAAGAAATGGCCACCCTTTTGTCACAGGTTGAGGCAATGCTCAATTCCCGTCCTTTGTGTCAAATCGAAAACAGTACCGAAACGCCGCTAAAACCCGGTCATTTTTTAATAGGAGAACCACTGATTGGAGTTCCGGATATTAGTTACGAAGACAATAAGATCAGTCTATTAACAAGATGGCAATTCATTCAACGATTGACACAAGATTTCTGGTCGCGATGGCAGTCCGAATATGTCCATACATTACAACAGAGATATAAATGGCAAACTAAAGTCCTATCGCCTAACATTGGAGACATACTGATCGTCAAGGAAGAAAATTTGCCTCCAACAAAATGGTTACTTGGCAGGGTCATACAATTGCATCCCTGTGCAGACGGTATGGTAAGAGTGGTCACTGTTCAGACTGCAGGCAACAATCAGTTAAAGCGACCTTTGTACAAATTAAAACCACTGCCGAAAGAAGCAAAAGATAGTTGAGAACGGTGGGCGGTTAGGTGATAGGATTAATGTATATTTTGATTGTTAACATAATTATGAAATGATTACAGTTGTCATTTTCACGTGCATTGATTGTCATATACATCTATTGTTGTTGTTACAATAATGATGCCTACATAGTTAATTCATTCGATACTTGTATTGTTACAGTCCACTGAAGATTTGTTAATAGGTAAATTAATATTTATAATACAACTATATTGTAAATTGGAACTATGGATTCGGAATAATTTAAAAACTGTTGTTTTTGGTGGGCGGTATGTCCAATTCATTAAAGCATTATATAAAGATGTGAACGATTTACAATAAACCAGTCTCAATAAACATATTACGCAGAGAGGACGTTCGTTTTTCTATTCAACAATAACACCACTCCAGTCAATAGCAAAGTGAACCCTAACACCTTAAACATAGCTTAAGCATTATGATAACTGAGAATGGCATATCCAAATTAATTCTTTACAAGGATAGGAGATAGTCGACATGGATTTTATCAAGCAAAAAACATTAAAATTTACTTAAAATAGATAAATCAGACAAAACCTTGAATAGTGCCCAAAGGTTTGTCATTAACAATTTATTGAAATTTTCTCATTACATAGTGTAGGTAATACAAATCTATGTGTAAAAAATGTATGTGCGGGATCGGACACTTTTCGGTCATACATGTGACACACAGAATATTTAGAGACAAAAAATTGTGGCTAGACTAGCCCTTCAATTTTATCTTGGGATCGGCACATTATTAGTCCACTAGTCGAAAAAGAACAACCAAGTTTTGGTCTCTGGGTAGATGACATTTAACAAAATTTCTTTCAAATGAAGATTCCCTTATTTTGATGCATATCCACTCAGTAGTCGTGACTATGAAAGCAGACAATTCTTATCAAACCTTCAAATTACTGTCCTTTAAATATGATGAAATATTACTGTCTTTGTAAAGAAAGATCAGATTTTTTCTATAGGTGCATTAATTTTTTTTGTAATATGATGGATTCTAACAAGCTTCGGAATTCATTACTGTTGCTGATAGTTTAAATAATAGCAAGTAATTATTTAAGCACTCACACTGATATGTTTAGAAGGGAGGAGCCATTTGTCATTACTATAAAAACATTCCGCAGTAAAATGCTTGGAACAAATTCTATGGTGCTTTCTAGGCACCCAATTTTCTCCACGACATACTGCAGCAATCCACTTATTTTATAAATCTTTATCACGTGCACATATAATCTAAAAAATAACGAGGTAAAAATATACGGTGGATAGACATATCGATAAGATTTTTTACAACACTTGAAAAGTCGATATAAATATTATACGACTAAATTCAAAATCATGATAGAACTGTTATAAAAGAAAAAATCACGAAGGTTATATAATTTGATGGCATAATATTGTCTAAATTGTATCTTACACGTCAGTTGACTGTGTTCAATTTGGGAGTACTAGGACGGTCTCTATGTATATTATCCAATCTCTTTGAGGTATAAGCAGGGCATAGTTAAAATTTTCAGCTTCTTGAAATATGGCTTACAAGTGTAATCCCTTTGTAGATTGCATATTGCCCTGATGCAGCGTTTCTGCGCAATGGAAACTTTTTCTTTACCCGTAGCATTACCCCAAAATATTATGCCATACCTAAGAGATGAGGAAACTAAGCCATGATATGCAGTCAATAAAACCGACTGATCCACAGTTTTGCTTAACCTGTATAGTGCATATGACTGCTGATGTAATATAGTACATACCTTGTCAATTTGCTCATGCCATTTTAATGTATTGTCAATATAAAGCCCTAGAAATTTTGTTATGTCAGTTTCATTAATTCTTGTACCCTTATAATTAATATTTAAATTTAAATTATTACTATTTAATTGATGTCCAAATTGCATAATATACGTCTTGTCAAAGTTTATTCTAAGATTATTCAATGTCAGCCAAGTTACTACAGAGTCAATACTTTGATTTATATCATTTTCTAGACCTGGTACATTATCACTATTAAATACCAATGTACTATCGTCAGCAAACATAATCATAGGATATTTTGTAGCTGATGGAAAATCATTAATATAAGTAATGAACAATAAAGGCCCTAAGACACTGCCCTGTGGTACACCATATTTTACTTGTTTCTGGCTTGATGCATACGTAATATTTGTTTTTTTTATGGTTGATTGTATTTATGACAGTTATTTGCTGACGATTATTCAGATACGATTTTATTAATTTTGATATATTTCCCCTAATACCATATGAATAAAGCTTTTTTATTAATATATTGTGATTCACATGATCAAAAGCACGCGTCATATCCATGTATAGTCCTAAAACTGGTAGCCTTTTATCAACTCTAGCAGAAATAAGATTCAAAAAATCATACACCGCTATATCAATTGACTTATTCTGTCTAAACCATTTCTGATTGTCAACCAATAGATTCATTTTTTCCAAATATCCATATGGACTACTATATATTACCTTCTCAATTTTAACACAATTAATATTTTTTCCTCTCTGTTTTAACACAATTAATATTTTTTCTGTATCTTCGTAGGACATATTCAGAAGGATATTGTTGTCAATTTTGTTGCATTTGAAGTAGTTAGGTGCAAGGAATTAAGTAGGTTAGTTAATGCGTTTAGTCTTTTGTAAAGTAGCGGCCCCAGGAATATATAAAATTTGGATGTGAATGCGTGTCTTGTTTGCATTTTAGTCGGAAATATTATATTATGTCGCCTCTTGTTGGTAGATATAGTGCTGTAGGGAAGGGCTGTGTGTTGCTTTAATACGATACTCTTGATAAATAGTTGTCGAACTGTTAATACTTTACAAGCTTGGTATAAGGAATTAGTTGGATATAGGAACGGTATGGAGGTTGATACTTTAAGAATTGCTCGCTGAGCTCTTTCAACAGACAGTAACAAAGTTTTTCCTGCGCCCCCCCATTTCGTAATACAATATGTTAATAATGACTGGCATAGAGCAAAGTACACTTGCCTTATTAATGTTGGGTCAGCAATATGTCGCATTTTCTTGAAGACATAAATTAACTTACGTATTCTACCGTTTAAACACTCGATATGCTCTTTGAAGGAAAGTGTTTCGTCTATTATGATACATAGATATTTTATTTTATTTGTGCCATTAATACAAGGACACGCACAGGGAATTCCAGGAGAGGCGCCACAGTGATGGGCATACAGTGGTGTGTTGTTTGTTGTGCTGTTAATATGCGTATGGTATAACATAGTTGGTTTTCTCTGCATTTAGTGTTAGTAAATTGTGCTGAAGCCATTTATTAACACAATTAAAACCATGTTGCGCATACTCGAAAAAATCTTTTTCTGACTCAGCGGAATAAAGTAGAGCAGTGTCGTCAGCGTATGATATGATAGTACCGTGATTTATATGTAGACTAGAGGACGCCAGCAGCTATGCCTACAATTTTTTTAAATTTACCCGTTTTGGCTGATCCCGTGGGCATTTCGGGAAATCGCTTCTTAGTGCACCCCTACGGTCCCCAAGGAACATACATGCCAAATTTCAGCTTCCTGCGCCCAATAGTTTCGGCTGTAGCGTGTCTGTCAGTCAGTCAGTAACGCAAGGATTTTATATATTAAGATTACAAAGGTCATTTATGTAAATGAGGAATAGCGTAGAGGCTAAGATGCTTCCCTGAGGGACTCCGAAAGATGTGTTTTCTTCATCAGTGCTAACTATATTACCGATTTTTACGCATTGCGTGCGGTCCTCTAAGTAACTTTTAATTAATTCTAACTGTTTACCTCTTATACCAATGTTCTCGAGTTTACGCAACAAAATAGGGACACAGACGGTGTCAAAAGCCTTAGACAGATCCAGAAATATTCCTATTGTGTGTTGGTTACCCTTGTCAAGTTCTTGCACCAAAAAGTCAGTCAGGTGATGTACGGCGTCAGCTTTCGATAGTTTAGGTCGAAATCCGAACTGTGTCTTAGATAATATCGATTTGTCCTCTAGATACTTTATCAGTCTATTATTAATATTTTTTTCCAGTATTTTTGACATACAGGGCAGTAGAGAAATTGGTCTATAGTTATTTACTTGCTCTTTATTACCGGATTTATTCACCGGCACTACCACAGATTTTTAAGGCACTTGGGAAATATACCACTAGACAAACATTTTTGGAAAATGTTGGTCAGCGGGGGAACTAAGACATGCTTGAATTGCTTTATGATTTTGTTTGGTATATTATCCCATCCAGCGGCACATCTGTCTTTTAGGGACATAATTATATTGTTAACTTCAGTTTCGTCAGTGTCAAGTAATACGAACGATGTTAAAGATGTGCTATGAGGAGTGCTAAGGTATTGTGATTGACCCGGAACCTTTTCTGCGAGACATTTGCCAACATCGACAAAAAAAAAAATATTTGCAATATTAGCAGATTCTAGGTGTGATTAGGTGTGATGAGTGCGCGCGTAATAAACTTGACGATGACTCATGTTGTTAATTAGTGTATGTCGTCTTTTTAATACATTGCCAAATCTTTTTGCTATTTTTACCGGCTTTTTCTAATAGACTTTTGTCGTAGCTTACCTTTAGTTTTTTAAGCAAATCATTACAAAAATTGCGATATCGTTTATAGGATAATTGTATAGTTGAATTGTCTGGATTTAATTTAGCCTTCATATGCAGTTTATCTCTATGTCTCATACATCGTAAAAGGCCTGTAGTGATCCACGGCTTAGTGTTATAATTTTTGTTTTTTAAACATATTTTTGTTGTGTTTTTCTGAATTGCAATTTGCAGATGGTTTATAACATATAACATACCAAACTGCCGATCACTGGAATTATAAACTGGGCCAAAGTCAATGTTGCTTATGTCATCTTCAAGTTTATTTATATTTAATTTAGAAATAGTGCGAACGTGGTCTTGTTTGGGTAATTTACAATTTAAGGTAAGTAGGACAGCATTGTGATCAGCTATTGTAGAGTTCATGACAAATGTAAGTGATGGAAACATTGATTTTAGTATGATATGATCCAAACAAGACCCGCTTTCGTGTGTAGGAATCGTTTGTGCTGGAAGTAAGCCATGGAAGGAGCAAAGGTTGAGGTAGTCGCCGCGTATCGACTTCGCGCTCCAAAAGGACGAACATTGGCGCGCGTTCCAGCCGCGCGAAATTGTTACCATTTTGGAGCGCGCGCCAATGTGTTTGTTGGAACGCTCGAACATGGAGCGCCCCGTTCCACCTAGAGTCGGTTTTTTACCGCGCATCAAAGGCAACTCAATTGTGGCGCGCGCGCCAGTTGAGACGGGCGTGATATTATTTTGTGTGTTCGTTACGTTCCGAGCGATGGATAATCAAAGTTGCCGCTCAGAGAAGACGCTTGCAGGGAAATAAGTTGTGAAACAACTCTTTCATCCACCAACGCACTTTACGTTTATGTTTTTTCTTCTGTATAATACTGTGAATATAAACATTAACGCAGCTGCTGCTCGTGCACGACGGGCCTGTATGTTGAACGACCGAACTCTGGAACAGCTGCCGCGCGCGCCATGGCGCGCGGAGTTGATATCATTTAAATATTCGGAGCGCGTTCCGTGAACGCGCTCTCGGCGCGGGCGTTCATGGCGCGCGCGCCAGGAGCGCATAATGGATACGCAGCTTAATACATTCGATAGCTGAAAAACAAATCACTTTTCGACATAACCTAAAAATGTACGATTAGGGTAACCATGACTTCTAATTACAATGGAATGGCCTACCTCTTTAATTTTATTTCTGATATATTATTTTGAAAAAATGACAATCCACGGCCTTTCCTGGACAGTCTATTAAATAAAAAGTTATTTTATGAACACTTAATATTTTCACCATCATAAATTCAGCCAAAAGATGTCCACAGCTGGACCTGGCTGGCCATATCAACATCATCAGCCTTTACCAGTCCACTGCTGGACTCGGCCTCTCCTTTGAAAGGAGGAATTGGCCTACTATACCACGCTGGCCAAACGGGTTGGTATAGGGTTTGTATCAAGTTTTCCTTCTCTTACAGTGCTGTTCTCTGCATAATATGCTCCCTCTGTCGGCTCTTACGACACCCATGGGATGATATGGGGTGGCGACATTCCGTATTCTTAATCCGTCACCACACGGCCATATATTATGTAGATTATCATAAAAATATTTTTCAAAAGAATCTCAACCTCTTGAGTGTTCGAGTCAGATTATAGAAATACGTGTTCACGATTTCAATTAGTAATATTTCCAATTGCACTGATCATCATTGATGTCTGCCCACCAATTCCTCGGCGTTTCCTGCTCTTCCCTGTAACCACGTGAAAATCAACTGCGCGTTTAGAAGTATCTATCATAAAATAATCCTATCTTTTTATTAATGTTTGTTGTTATTTAATTAATAACGATACGGGAATTAAAATGTGACCACGGGACGTGCAACAGTTCCAAAACGTCAAGCCTTCCAAGTTCCAAGGTAACTATGTAATTATACCAATTTTTTTTTTATTAATCATGCAACCGGCAACGCAAAAGTAAAAAAGGTTTTTGTAATATATTTATTGTTGTTATTTATTTTGTACTTACTTTAGTTTCATAATTATAATAAAAGCCATGATTATGTTATCGATTATTAGAATTAAATCGTATTTTGCTAATTTCTTTACCTGGTAACACCTATTCACTAACTTCAATCTAATTTATAATTTTATTGTAAATAAACATAACAAACGTAGGATATGACATTGTTTGAGAATAAATTGAATTCGTGTATTGTTTCTCGATCGTTGGATTCTGTATTAATAAGAACTGCTCCTCGTGACGACCCCACTTTACTCTTGGACACCAAATCGATGTGAAATACAATCAGCAACTGAACAGGAGATTGCTCCCATCATAAGCAGAGATAGGTACTTACTGCATACATTTATGAGAATGCTTGTGTATTTTAAAGGATAAGAGTTTGTTGAATGCACTAACTTTTACTCTATGGCGCTAACCTCAGGAACGACTAAATTAATTTATAATTAGTTTTTATAGACAGCTCAATTTTGGTTTTAGTTAAGGTTATGTGAAACGACACGAATGACGAAAGTTGGAATCAAGGAATGAGAGAAGAGAAAGATTGCCAATCGAGTAGGATTGGCGAGTGAGATCTATATTACTATGCATATAATCAATGTCTACTCATCAAGTCATCATACAGATTACTCTTTATGGGAGCAATCTGTGACTCAACATCGTGTGATGACTGATGAGAGAAAAAATATTCAAATTAGCCAATAAATAAATCAATAATGTGAGACAAAATCAGAGGTTTTACATCTTTGAAATAATGTTAATTATTTGTTTTAGGTGCTTGTTCCAGAAAATATTTATCAACAATGTGGCAGATAGATGAAACCACACTAGCTCCAGCAGTTGTTAATGTACCAGTGTTGAGTAAAATTCAAGAGCACTAGTCAGTCAACATCAATCTTACCCACACTGTGACTGACTGATGGAGAATGAATTTATTTTTCAGTATTTGCGGTGAATTATATACAAATCATACATTAATATTACCTAGGTACATAAATTTAGGTCAGCTTCAGTTGTTAAATATTACACTACAGGCCCAATATAATATAAAACAGTTAGAATATGTGATTCAGATTATATGCAAGTTAAAAACCTATAATCGTTTTAATTTATTCTCCTACTCGAACATAGTATCATCTTAAATAGGTATTATTCCATTTTTAGGTAAGTTATGGTCCCTGTACCCGACACTGGTGGGTCTCCGTGGTCCCATGTACGAGGGTCAAACTGAAAGTTCTTAGAAAATCAAAAACTGATTACATTAGCCAGTTATTAGTTTTATTATATCTTTTCAAAATATTGTCCATTGACGTCAATACACCGCTGCATGCGATGGAACCACTGGGAAAAGCACTTTGCCCACTCGTCCTAAGGGGTCTCTTCAATGGCATCGCGATACGCAGCCACCGCTTCTTCAGCATTCATAAAACGCTTTCCTTTAAGTTTTTCTTTAATTTTTGGAAATAAATAAAAATCACAAGGCGCGAGGTCGGGGCTATACGGCGGGTGACCCAGTAATTCAACGTTTGATGTCGCCAAATAGTCGATCGTTCGCTTGGCGGTGTGCGACGAGGCGTTGTCGTGGTGAAGGAGGATCCTACTGCGAGGTCGTTTCTCTCGAACTTTTTCCAAGACAAGTGGCAAACAATTGGTAGTGTACCATTCTGCAGAAACTGTTTTTTGATCCTCTAACACAATTGTTGCGAAATGACCTATCCTTCCAAAGAACGAGGCCACCATTTTTTTTCCCGCACTTCGATCTCTCTTCACTTTAGTTGGCAACTCCTCGAAAGGAAACACCCACTGAGCAGATTGTCTTTTGGTTTCAGGATCATAACAGTAAATCCAGCTTTCGTCACCTGTTAGTATGTCGAACACAGCATTTGAGTCACCTCCGTTAAATCTTTCAATAATTTTACGGCACCAATCCACACGATGGAGTTTTTGAGCCTTAGTCAAATTATGAGGTATCCACCGGGCGCAAAGCTTCCTGACCGCAAAATGTTCGTGGAGGATTTTGTGCACTTGACTCATACCGATGCCTAAGCTTGTCCGAATCTGCTGATAGGTCACTCTTTTGTCAGTCTCTATCATACGCCGCACAACACAGATGTTATTTTCAGTCGTCGCCGTAGAAGGCCGTCCCTCACGTACATCATCAGTGAGATTAGTGCGACCACGTTTAAACTCATTAAACCAGTTGTAAACAGTCGCACGAGATGGGGCTTCATCGTGAAAGGCCAATCGTAGTCTATCATAACTTTCTTGTTGACTTAAATGACATCGAAAGTCATAAAAAATCATTGCACGAAAATTTTCTCGTGTTAAATTCATGTTGACGTGACACAGACAATTTTCAATTTGCCGCCAAATCGTAAAACAAATGACAAATGAATGAAATATATACTCAGTAATATTGGCAAAGAGTTCTATTTTCAAATTTTAGAATATTTTTTTTATTATATTGTTTATAAGTGGCCAGTTCTAAGAACTTTCAGTTTGACCCTCGTATATTCTCAAATGAAATTTTCTTTTTTATGTAATGTAATTTAAAAATATTAATGAAACCATGAGACAAGTGATAAATGAAGAACATATTTATTAGGGAAACTTTCCATAATCATACAAGCACATTAGTATCAGAAAAACAAAACAAAATACATTTGTGACCTTAACATTCGAAAAAAATTAGTGTCCGTGTGCAACTTTAATTGGAGCCTTTTTTTAAGAAAATAAGAACAGACTAAATATACATAAAACTTTAGCTAAAAAGCCTTGTACCCAAAAAAAGTTTTATATTACGAGAACGATCACCAGTTCCACGTCTCAAGAGGAAGGCGTGCCTGACAATATTTCTGCAGGCTCGCCGTTGTATAAAATATAGGGTGAAAAAATACCCTTAACGAAAACTGAAACCCCATATTGTACCAATCATGACGAACATTTTTTACTTGAGCACCATACCTGGGAAATGCCTGGTTCAGGAGATATTGTGGCTCAGTGACAACATTTTTTGGTAATTATTCCAAAATCGTGTTTCCAATAATAAATGTAAGCTTTCTTCCAAATAAACATAAACAAAATTTTCAATATTTCCCTAAAATAAACGGCTTTAAAGTTCCATCAACGCAGTATATGCGCTACTATACATCAGCTGGAGGGGATTTCCCTCGGCCACGCGACCACGTGATCATAAACTGCCGCCGTTAGGGCGGTTTCAGATTAGAGTTTAATACACGCGTATAAGCTCGTTTTTAGAAGCGCATTTAGTCGTGTTTAGGCGCACCTTTTTGGCACGATGCATTTCGCGTGCTATACATTGCGGCTAATAAAATGTGCCTATGTGTTTAAGCTTGAAAAAATTTCGTTTCTCAGGTATTCTTTTCGCGTAGTATGACTTGGCATGATGTGCAGAACGGTAGACTTAGGCTTGGTGATGGGTCTTGTGACACCCTGTATAATCCAATTGTAGGTACTTCGTAGTAAATAAGGCAGTTTGAATAGCAGCGTTATTAAAACCGTTGTGGCATTATGTTCGAGGGCATTCGTCTAATGTTTGTGGTACAATATAGGTAAAATTGAGTATCCGTGTACAACTTTAATAAACTTTAATAAACCGGAGCCTGTTTTTATTAAGCCACTTTTCGCTGAACCGGTTTCATACAAATATCACACTTATATGCTGGTCACAGGTATGCACTCGCGTGTGCTTGTTTAAACCATGTTTTTGGCCAAAAAATTTCATACATACATCACACTTGTATGGCTTGTCACCGGTGTGCACCTGCATGTGCGTATTTAAACTTAGTTTTTGGCCAAAACATTTCATACATACATCTCACTTGTATAGCATGTCACCGGTATGCACTTGCATATGTGCGTATTTAAACTTTGTTTTAGGCAAAACATTTCATACGTACATCACACTTGTATGGCGTGACACCGGTGTGCACCCGAATGTGTTCCTTGAAATCAACTTATTGTCCAAAATATTTCACACAGGCATTTGGCCACACACAGGCATGAATTTTTTTTTCTTTTTGTAATGGAATTTGTAACAATTTTATGGATCTATATCTGAAATAAATGCTTATTATTATTATTACACTTGTATGGCTTGTCACCGGTGTGCACTCGTATGTGCTTGTTTAAATCATATTTTTAGCCAAAACATTTCACACATACATAACACTTGTATGGCCTGTCACCGTCGTGCACTCGCTTGTTTAAATCACATTTTTGGCCAAAACATTACATACGTACATTACACTTTTATGGCTTGTCACCGGTGTGCACACGCATATGTTTACTTAAACTGCTTTTCTTTTTAAAGCATTTCATACATACATCACACTTGTATAGCTTTTCACCGGTGTGCACACGCATATGTTTACTTAAACTGCTTTTCTCTATAAAACATTTCATACATACATAACACTCGTATGGCTTTTCACCGGTATGTACACGCGTATGTCTACTTAAATTGCTTTTCTTTTTAAAACATTTCATACATACATTACACTTGTATGGCTTGTCACCGGTGTGCACTTGCATGTGCATATTTAAATGCACTTTTTGGCCAAAACATTTCATACATACATCACACTTGTATGGCTTGTCACCGGTGTGCACTTGCATGTGCGTATTTAAAATTTGTTTTTGGCCGAAACATTTCATACATACATCACACTTGTAGGGCTTGTGACCGGTGTGCACACGCAGGTGCTTGTTTAAACTTTGCTTATGGCCAAAATATTTCATGCATACATCACACTTGTATGGCTTGTCACCGGTGTGCACTCGCATGTGCGTGTTTAAATTCACTTTTTGGCCAAAACATTTCATACATACATCACACTTGTATGGCTTGTCACCGGTGTGCACTTGCATGTGCGTATTTAAACTTTTTTTTTGACTAAAACATTTCATACATACATCACACTCGTATGGCTTTTCACCGGTGTGCACACGCATATGTTTAATTAAACTGCTTTTATCTATTAAAAATTTCATACATCCATCACACTTGTATGACTTGTCACCGATGTGCACTTGCATGTGCGTATTTAAACTTTGATTTTGGCCAAAACATTTCATACATACATCACACTTGTATGGCTTGTCACCGGTGTGCACTTGCATGTGTGTATTTAAATGCACTTTTTGGCCAAAACATTTCATACATACATCACACTTGTATGGCGTATCACCGGTGTGTACTCGCATATGCATGTTTAAATTACGTTTTTGGTCAAAACATTTCATACACACATCACATTTATATGGCTTGTCACCGGTGTGCACACGCATGTGCTTGTTTAAATTTACATTTTCACTGTCGTCTCTATGCATATTATATTTGAGCTCCTCTTCGCCGTCATCGCTGCGTCGCTTTGAAGTAGTATCTGCAGGATATTGTCTCGCTGTATGATGTCTAGAAGTTCCACAGGCATCTATAAAAGCGTGATCAAAAATTTAATAATGCCAGTATAATTTCTATCAATGTTTAACCCTTGTTTTAATAATTTAATTGTTATCTGAAGTATACTTTATAACACTATGGGATAGTTAGCGTGAAAAACCTAAATTAATTTTATTTATATTAAATGCGGGTCAGGGCAAACAGGCAACCAACCACAGCCACAGGTGCACAGTGAAGTGATCAATAAGTTCCCTTCTGTAAAATAAAATTGTATCGTCTGATAAATGCAACCCCAGACGTAACTATTCAATGGACTATAAATACTTTTGTAATCGATTGTACTCAAGACAGAGAAAGTAAAACGAATATTAAGGTGTGACGACAGAGACACATTATATCGCACCGAAAACTTCAAAAGTAAAAAAGAGATGTCCAATGTATGTGTTTGATGCGCAATTTAATCGATTTTTATTGATATCGATTAAAATTAATTAGAATAATATACGTGTATTCAAATACATATAAAGATTGAAAATGTCTATATTCGAATGTGTTTAAATTTTGAATCTCAAAACAGTTGAAAGCTTTAGGATTAATGCTATTGTTCAGTCACAGCGTCGATTGGAATCTGGCAGGTTACGTACGAAAAAAAATAATTCTAAGGAAAATGTTCGTGCAATAATTTTCTACAACTTTAGAAGGGGCCTGACACGACTACAGTGTTTTGAAGAGCTAACATCTGTATTCAGTGATGAATGTCGAACGCTGGTATTTAGAATTAAAGCGTAGACATACTAGTGTTAGTGACAAATCTCGCGAAGACGCCCAATTTGCGCCTTCACTGAAGATAACATCATTCCTGTGAGACAACTAATTTAACTCAGGGACAACCATCCAGAAGATCTTGTATGAAGCGCTTGGTGTTAGAAAGCTAGTTTGCCGTTGGATACCGCATCTGCTCTCCGACGATCACAAGGCGGCCCGCGTCAGATGGTGTCAGAAAACTGCAAAGGACATCATCAGCGGTAACGAATATTGGCCATGTTGCGACTATTGCACTTGAAGATCGTACAACGGTAAACGCAGAAGGGTATACCACAGTTTGTTCACCACAACTCATCGCCGAACTTCGCGACGCATCTTTCTGCACCACGATAACGTAAGCTCACACAGCGCTCGTCAAACGATTGAGTATTTGAAGCAGGAAAAAGTAGAAAATCTTGACCATTCTCCATACAGTCCTGAACTAAGCCCTAACGATTTCTTTACATTTCCTAAAATTAAGAAAAGTCTACCTGGTCAAAGGTTCCAGTGCGGTGAAGAAGCAGTCAACGCTTTCAAGTCAGCCATTTTAAACACCCCTACTTTAGAGTGGAATAAATGTTATAATAACTGGTTTGAGCGAATGGAAAAGTTAGAGTAAGATCCCAGAGCCGCCAGACCTACGTCATTTTAGCAAAGCTGAAATTTTGAGGATAATTAGTATAAAATCTTGTTAAGGTATAAGGTATGCCGACCCACTAATTTGAATGCTGGGCCATTTCACAGGTAGCGATAAGTAAAGGTACCAAAAAAACATACTTACGTTAAAGTATCAAAGCTGGTATTCAAATATGTGTTTAAAAATACTGTCTAAAATTGAAATTCATTATTGCCAGACACTTTCCGTGGGCCATTACTTCGGCCAAACGCCTTGAAAGTTGCTTAAAGATTATGTAAACTACGTCATTTTAGCAAAGCTAAATTTGATATATGTTACTTAAGATACTATTTTAAGACCCTTCCTAAGCAGCCAGACCAATCCGAAGGGCCATTCGTCTAGCCAGACTCCATGAAACTTTCCCTGTGAGTGCGAGCGTGCGGCCATTATTCATACGCATGAATGCGTGTGAGTACACTACCTTGTCCCAAAAGACTGTAGGAATATTATTTTGGGTATTATTACAAGAATAAAAGTGTAAAATATATTTTTCACAAAAAATATATTTGTAGCGGCAAGCTACGTAACGCATAGTACCTAGTGTGTCTTAGTAGTTCCGTCATCATTGGGTAGATGGCGCTGTGATATGTGTTATGTAGCTTGCCGCTACAAATAAATGTTTTGTGAAAAAATATATTTTACACTTTTATTCTTGTAATAATACCCAATAAATAAGTGTCTATAGTTATATTGCTGCAAGCCTATTTCAACTGCCTGAGTGAATAAGTTATTGTGCACCTGATACCTACCGGACCGGACTCTCCGCTTTCGCTCGCACGCACCTATCTGTCTCGCTTTGCCAGCTATTCGCAATTTAATTTACCTATCCGTTCGGACAAAGGCGGCGCGGCGGCGCAGCGCAGGCCTCGGGCTCCACGGGTCAGACGCGGTGCGGCGCGCGCGCGCTTGAACCGTCACGAGTCCCGGCTCACATCGTCCTAGCTTAGCCACATGAAGTAAACATTACATCCTATATAAATATTGAAATACTTGCTTGCATTGATGCTTTTATATGATGCAACTACACAGGTAATCAATGATAAGGAGGAAAACTGGCTATTGACTTATGTGCAGCACCACAAAAGGTACCTTTTAGTGGAATGACAATAAATATTTAATCATAAATGCACTTTAGTTGAATTTAGGCACTTAATATAATAATATGTATAAACGAGTTTGTCAACATTACTTTTGTTTTCGAGAGTGTTAATAAATACTCAACAATACACTTTGAATATAGTTAGAACTTAGTATTTAAACGAATATATCAAAAATTTTTAAGATTACAAATACACAACGTTGCGATTTAACCGATAGTAAGAATAATAGCCAAGCTGAAGTGGCAGTGGGCAGGGCACATAGCTCGAAGAACCGATGGCCGTTGGGGCAGAAAGGTTCTGGAGTGGCGGCCACGTACCGGACGACGCCGACGCAGCAGAGGTAGGCCCCCTGCAAGGTGGACCGACGATCTCGTCAAGATCGCGGGAGGCGGTTGGATGCGAGCGGCTCAAGATCGGTCTGTGTGGAGAACCTTGGGGGAGGCCTATGTCCAGCAGTGGACGTCGTTTGGCTGATACGATGATGATGAAGAATAATATCCCTTCATTGTTTTTAGCTTGAGTGATTATTTTGCGTTTGGGTGATAAGGCGACAGCACCGCAGCACCCAAGGCACAAAACTCAATACAGCCATATGCGAATTTGATATAGCTACCTCTGCCCTACAAGTCATGGCCAATGTTTAAGTAGGTAATGTATTTATAAAGTTTTATTTAGTTAATTATGTTTCTGTTACTCGATGAGATATTTCTTAAAGTTGATTTTGAATCGTGTTTTTGTTTTTAGGGATCTTATAGGAGGAGGTATATCGTTGCAGCAATGACTGGCTGAGAATTTAAGAGCGTATACGCCTCGAGCGGCGGCTCGAGTTTAGGTTTTTATAGTACCGCGGTCGCCCGCGCACCGCGGATGCGAGACCCGGCGCACTATGACGGTGTCGCGTGGAATAATAATCTTGATCCTTCTTGCCATACATGAACAGTATTCGTTTATGTAATAGTCGATTATCATATGAAAGTATTCAAATTAATTATTTTCAATGCACATGCATTTAAAGGTATCAAATAAAGATAGATATTACATATTTGTTTAGTAGGATGATGTTCCTCAGGAGAACAACGACTATTTATGATAATTTGGCGCAGTTTTATTATATGATAGAAATAATTTATAATTGTCATCTACATAATTGTTACATTTCAAATATACATCTATTTTGTTATTAATGCATGAAAACCCACGAATGACACTAAATACAAAACCAAAAGAGTCGGGTAAAAGAAAATACTTAATTAATTAAAAGAAAGAAAAAAATATACAATATGTTGATTTGTATTTACAAAATATTGTAATTGTACAATATATATTCACCTAAAATTATTTCACACAGTGTGCGATGATATAAATCCCTCTTTTTATAAAATTTTACATAGATAAGGCCAATTCTCGTATTTTACATGACATTGAAATTATATTTTGAACGAAATGAGATTAGATTTTAAATTGACTCAGAATAGGGTATTACACCATTTTTTGAAAAGTGTCTCAAGATGATCCTATGACTTTAACCCGGGGTCATGGGGGTGGAAAAGTGTTAAAAGGACGTTGGGGTGGGTCCCACAGACCCGTTTATTAGATATTAGTTATTTCAATACTTTATTAATGAAAAAGATTATATTCATTAGTGTTCAGTTTTTTAGGTATTTATGTAAATAAATAAAAGAAAATATTATATTATATCATGTTTTAATCAGGTTTAATGGACCATTTAAAAATAAACGACAAATGTTAACAAAATCTTTCCCTTCTACTTAAATGTTACTCTTTTATTAATTAACAATCAGTCTTAATATTTTAATGTCACTTATTTGTAGTAAACTAGATTATCTCTAAAAAAAGCCGTGAAAAAAGACACTTGTAAAATTGACAGTATATTATGCTCTCATTCTTCGTCTTCTCGGTCCATTTTTTACTAGGTACCTACAAAAAACACAAATAAAATACTTTGAAATGTATATAAGCAACTTAAATCGAAAACAAGAACAAACAAAAACAAATACAAAAGCATAAATACACAGTAAACAACTAAAATAATATGTATACAAAATGGCGCGAAATTGTTACACTACCTGCGGGGATGGGTCTCACATACCTTTTTGAAATTGGTGCACGTATAACTCTCACTACCGCTGCCTCACGTCTAATGTGTTACCTGCGACGCATAGATCAACTCAACAGTTCTAGCTACTGAGAAGAGCGGCAAAGTCGCACGCATAGTAAGTGAACTACAAGCGAAACAAAATGTTACGGGTCTCACAGACCCAACCCCCATGACGCCGGGTTAAGAAAGTAGTAGAAAAATTACAAAAAATATATTCAGTTGATAAGTAGTTTTTAAACAACTTTTAAATTTACATTTTAAATGTTCGCGGTTTATCAGACAAAAACGTTGGAAGCCATCTTGCTTTCGTAACATAATTAGTAAACAACGTTTAATGCTTGCATTTTTGACAGTCACGTGGTTTAGTTGTTTAAAATTCTACTAAGTTTATGACGTCATTTGACGTTAATGACATTCGTCATGGCGGCTGCCGTTTTGCGTGATTAAATCACAGATACTAAAACGGCATTCTTTAAAATGATTTTAAAATTCTATTTATTCATTTTATGAGCTATAACTAATATATTCCGTATGTTTTCCAGGTAATACTATCTTAAATATACGTTATTATATTTTTTTCACATGGGGTAAAATACCCTATTGGTATTCTTCTAATTTAAATATCATTATCATCTAGAGTCCGTGCCACGAGAACATAGACATTTTGTAAACAAAGAATTTTTACTAAGTGACTTAGCGATAGTTCTGTCAAAAACAAATAATTTCAAATCAATGAGCGCAACGGTACATATATACGTGTCATTGGAAACTAATATGTCAATGGATCGGGTTTTTATCGATATTATGCGCTGTCAACAGCACATGAGTAGATAAACAACAGGATCTTTTAATGTTTTGAGGTACTGACGCCTAGAGTGTCAACATTTGGCGTTAGTTCATTGAAATGATACATTCTTGGGCTTAACATCTTTTTATCGGAGGACAAAATTATTTTTTTAGTTATCAAGAAGGGGTTGGTGTTAAGTTAAATACAAGTTTATAGGATCGCAACGCTCTTCTCGCTGTCACGGCATCTCGAAAAAGCGCGTGCAGAATATCAGATGGCAGAAAATTATTTATACCTAAAAAAGAAATTGCGTTTTCAGACTACCGTAACGTTTAATGGTTTTTGTTTAAGTTCATTCTGATGATTTCATTCACAGACAACGTAAAATCTCTATGCCTAGAAATGTTTATGCAATGTATTAGCTAGTTATCTGTTATATTATTCACTGTTGGTCAATAATTTAATATTTTAGAATAGATATGCTACTTTGAGCAATATTATTTATTGCGTATTGATTTTTTAAAAATCGTGTCAATAATAAAGTAACATGTATGTACTCTATAATTAACATATATGGTACTCTATTTTTCATTAATTTACAGATTATAACGTGTAAAACAACAAAAAAATCGGCCAATTTATGAACATTCGACCATTAAAACACAAAATCAAATATTTTTATTTCAGTAAAATTTAACAATATAAATTTAAAAACATAGTGACATAATTAGGCATTGAAAAAAAAGACTGTTCAAAAGCATAAAAACTAAAACGCAACTGTTTGAAAAAAGGTTGTGAAGCTCTGAATGTTTGTTTACACAAAGTCTATCCTCTCGTGACACCAACTATAATTTGACTTCTATTGTTCTCACTGACGTTGACACATTGTTTAATTAACAACAGGCAGCGATAGCCCACTGGAGATACCAACGGACTGCTATGCAGGAGGTATCGGGTTCGAATCCACGGTATGCTAGAACGATGATGATGACATTGTTCAATTAACGATCTAGTCACGATAACATTCCAATATCAGTTTATTTAGGAGAATACCATTTGTGACATGAGTATGACACTGACATTAGATCGAAACTGCATTTTGAACAAATATAGTTAGAAGAATTGAGTCTCAAAATAAACTGTTAACTGGTGCAGAATAAGACTGCACAGTAGGTACGTGGGCTTGTGTGTGTTAGATACCTGCAATGCGAGCTCGTGGGGATCAGCTGAGCTGCGGCGGTTTGTAAGATAATATTCGATTCAAGTGTGTTTTTAATTGCATTGCATAGTACGTTTTAGGTAAATACCTATTACATTGGTATCATGCTAACGGCAGCGCGTCCTAGCTTAAAAAGAACCATAATTTTTCCCCCCTTAAGAACCTTATACATCGGCTCTGTAAATTCATCGGTCGGTCACCCATCCATATTATGACCGTGATGTCAATTACTTTACCTTAACTTATGTAGTTTGTACGAAAATAAACCTGCGATATAGGCTCTGCAAGCCAATCCCATGGTCACCCATCACAGATCAAATGCGTCTAACTACTGTACCTGTTTATACTGTATATTGCCACTTGATTTTTGCAGCAAGGTATTATATCTAACGGTCCGTTTCTGCCAGCCCCTAGTTGACCGCGCTACTATACTAACCAGTAACCACTAGACTCCAGATGTCTTGACTAACACACTAGTTTAATACGTAATACATAAATAAAGTTAAGTACATCAACTTTTCATATTTATAAAAAAAAATACGTTGAGAAAAAAAATAAGGATCAAGAAGCTTTAGCCGCGCTATAAACGTTTTGGAATGCAATATTTACGTAAAATGGCGGACGCGGACGTGAGCGACAGGTCCGTCCTCTGAGAGCGCTCAGCGCTGAATGGCGGACATAGCATCGCGCTTCAAGCTTTATAGGTCTTTTTAAAAAAATTCATATTAATTAGAAACGAAAAGTTTAGATTCCAATTTTTTTATATGACTTAAAATGAATCTTAAGGTTTCTAAATATGTATATATCTTTTTAATATTCACAGTAGTTTTTTAGATATAAATGCAATTTTGCGGGCTAAAATTAAGCAAAATGCACTGTTTTGATCTCCGATTTTCTTGAAAATTATGAATGAAAGTACAATTTCTTTTTCAAGGACTCGCTTGTATAGCTTTTGCTCGTACAGCTTACATTTACAGAATTATAGAACGATAAGTTTTCATAGCACTAGCGACCATTAATGCTGGCCTAAACTACTAGTAGTTATGGTTTTGGATACACGTAGTGAGGTAGGCACTGTATAATATAAACAGAATTGGTCCCAACAAGGATCCCTGAGGAATTCCTCTAGGAACCACTCGTGGAGAAGATGTCATTGTCGAACCGTCCTTCTTACGTAACTCACCTTGCTGTAGCCTATTTGTGAGATAGCTTTCGAACCACAGTATTACATTTCTATCAAATCCGTAGTATGCAAGCTTTGATAATAAAATTTTTACATTTATAAAGCGCGGGAATAGTCAAGTAGCGTTAGAATGGTCCCCTCCCCACGATCTCGTGCTTCTAGAGTATTATTTGTGACATCTGCCAGTGCTGTGGCTGTTCCGCGTCCCTTTCGAAAACCCGACTGTAAGTCTGGTAGGATGTTGTTACTTTCCAGAAATTCAGTCACCTGCAGATACACAATCCTCTCTAGTACTTTAGATAAGCACGGTAATATGCTTATGGGACGTAAATCCCTAAAACTTTGCGGGTTGTTATTTTTAGGCAGAGGCCGCACGATAGCTCTGCGCCACAGTTCCGGAAAGGTGTTTGTTATTATTGAGGTATTTATAATATGAGTAATAGCTTCGAGAGACTGTGGGAGGGTGAGCATTACCATCTCCTTAGATATACCATCAATACCCATGGCATTTGTGGCAATGTTTTTAATTATACCATGAACAGTGTTCGAATCGGCGGGTTTCAATGAAAATATTGAGGAGCTGTGTCTATTGAACTCAAAAAAAGTTAGCTGGGATATAGTAACATTTGCGTTGCCGGGAATATCTAGGAATGCATCATTTATTTTTTCTGGATCTTCTAAGTGGCCTGCAAGCGCCATGTCCTTGTTATTCATCGGCAAGACGTGGTTTTTCAAATTGTGCCATAACGCTTTGGAATTGCTCGCGTTGTCATTGATGTGCTTAGTAAAATAAGTTTTTTTTCACTAAGTAAAGCAGTTGCAGAGTGGTGTTTCATGTCCAAGTAATACCGTTTATGTGCTTCGGTTCCTGTTTTACGAGCACGACAGTGAGCCTCATCGCGCAACCTAAACATTAGCTTAATGGTGTCCGTTATCCAAGGGGTTGGTTTATCATGTAGCATACTCTTTTTTATCGGCGCATGGACATCGAAAAGACGTAACATATAAAAGTTAAGCAGGTAAACCATGTCGTTAATGTCACTCAGACCAGATATGTCATCCCAAGGGATCCTCTACAAGTCTTTTGTGAATCGGTCTAGCTCTATATCTCGGAGTGGACGATAAGTGACCAGTCGCCTACTAGGTTTATCCCCTTTAAAGCTCAATTCACAGGTAATGAACGCGTGACGACCCAGCTCAGCTATACTATCCACAGTTACACATCTATGCCTAGCATCCGTACAAATTAGGTCTATCAAGGTGGCACTGTCACCTATAAAATGTGTTGGTTCAGAGACAATTTGGTCAACATTACTGTAGTTTAAAAAGTCTGCGAATTGTTTCGCCTTAGAATTATGAGTATCAAGCAAATTGACGTTAAAATCTCCGAGAAGAATCACGATATCATATGGTGATAATGCGCACATGCTCTCTGTAATAGCGTCTAGAAATGTGTCTAAGTCCAACCAGGACGGACGGTATGCATTACCGATCAATAATTTCTTTGTTTTGATAGATATAGTCATCCACATTTGCTCCAGCGAAGGATTATGAGGATGGGATCGTATACGCGTATGAATACCGGATTTGATATAAAATGCGACACCCCCACCACGCCCAGCACGCGTGGTTGCAGGCCGCGGGACGTGCCGAAGTCTATAGCCCGGTGTGGTTGGGGCTCGCCCTTCCCCACCCTCTCGCAGCCATGTCTCATTAATAGCCATGATATCAACTGAGTGCTTATTCATGGCGATGAGAAATTCATCATGGTTTGTTGCCAGAGAACCAGCGTTAAGCAGACCGAACTGTAAGTTCTTAGACGGTGTCATTTTTTATTAATACAATAGAATTCACTTTAATACTCTCTGCATGGTTACTTGATGTTTGAAAATGAAAGGATATTAACATATTACATGGTTTGATAATTGAGCCTATTAAGATATAGTAATGAAGTAAATAGTAAATATTTAATCTATATAGTTGAACTGATATACTATAAAACAAGTAGATAAAGATTGTTGATAGTATTGAGTAAGTGTAGCTATTACATTTCTCAAAAGTATTCTTATCCTTAGTAATACCAAAACTGTGCTCACACCCGTAAAACAATCGCGCAATACTCATTAACTGTAATATTAAACACTGTTCTAAGAAAGTACAAAAGTTAAGAAGCGTGACTAATTGACTCTGTTGTGTTTTTTCCAGCCTCCGGTCCAAAGACTCGCAGCAAGTCAGACTCCGTACGAATATGGCAGGCTTGATCTCCCGGCTTGCATCGTGCCAGGATCTTACCATGTTTCGTCCAAACGAACTTCCAGCTGAGACGAAGCCCAACATCGCGCGCGCGACGAAACAACTGTCAGTTCGTCTTAGTAAGGCGCTCGTTAACATAAAAACGCCTCGGAGCGCCCGGCATGTTGAGGTCAGCGGTGGTGGCTCCGCGGCGAACTCGTGCGCTCTGTAGCATCTCGCGCTGCAAGCTCCTCCTTGCGAAGCGTACGGCAATGGCACGTGACCTCTGCAGTCCGCCCGCTGCGTCCGTCGCGTCAACATGTCGGCCGCCGACTCGTTCCGCGAATACAACATCGGAGTCTGTCAATTGTACTCCTAACTTATTAGCGATTACCTTTATAGTGTGGACTAAGTTTTCGCCATTGTTTTCCGGTAGATTGGATATTTCTATGTCGTTCGCCAGTAACTGCTGATCGCGATCATTAATCTCCAAACGCAGCTGTGCGATCTCCGGGTTCTCCTGTGTGGCGACCATCAGCTTTTGTTCAAGGACGCCCACTCTGTCCTCCAGACTATTGAGTTTGCTATTGAACACGGCTACAGACTCGTTTAGCTTGTCGTTATGCGCTTGAATTTTTGCGATATCTGCGCGCATTGCAAGAAACTCCGTTTGGATTTCTTTACGCATAGCGAGTAATTCTGCCTTGAACATTGAACCCAACTCAGATCGAAGCTCTTCCTTAAATTTATTCAAAGTTACCGCTATGCCTGGGGAACAGTGTTCTGTTGTGTTGAGGGCGCTGGAGTTTATAATAAGTTCCTCGGTGTCGTGGAAGTTGTCTGAGGCAGCACCCGGCGAAACCCCACCCTGCTTCCCCTTACATACTGGGCATCTCCAAGGAGACTTTATAGATCCTGCAAGTGGCAGCGCACCGCAGACCCGATGATATAATGCACGGCATATACTGCATTTTGCTCCCTCCGTCGGTGACAGAAATTTGGCGCAGCCACCACACTTGGCGGACGGCATAGTCAGTAATTTTAGTGGGAATTATGGTATGTGGACACTATGTGATGACCCGGCAGAAGATATTTGAGCACACTTCACTGTAAGTTTCTCTATAATTTTTGATAGTTAGTACACTTTGTAATTTGGTAAGGTAGATCAAAGTAAGTCACACTTAATTTAACTATTTGCGTTTTATGATCTTTCACTGATTCACTGTATAACGCTTCCTGTTGTGTATTTCACTGAATGTTGTCTGTAAATAGTAAATAATTCTGGATAAACAACTTATTTTTATTTTAAAATCGTAAATAATCGGACACAGCTTTTGACAGCTTCGCGCTCATGACGTCACTCCGTAAGTAACTTTCAAGGCGTCTGGCAGAAGTAATGGCCCACGGAAAGTGTCTGGCAATAATGAATTTCAATTTTAGACGGTATTTTTAAACACATATTTGAATACTAGCTTTGATACTTTAACGTAAGTATGTTTTTTTGGTACCTTTACTTCGCGATACCTGTGAATGGCCCCTTTCAAGCTAGTGGGTTCGCATACTTCTTAACAAGATTTTATACTAATTATCCTCAAAATTTCAGCTTTGCTAAAATGACGTAGGTCTGGCGGCTCTGGGATCTTGGACTAAGTGTATTAAGCTACGTGGTGAATACTTTGAAAAACAATAAAAAGTACTATAAGGTTTTAGTTGTGTTTTTTCTTCAAACGACAAAACTTAAAAGGCATGCCTATATGTACTTTTGTGTACTTACCGGCGTGCTTGTGTAAGTGTTGCTCCGCGGCATTAGTCCCGACGTGCGGCCTCGACGCCTGTGGATCAAACATTGGCGCTTTAGATAAACTTTATACAAAGGAAAAACTCCTGACAAGAGTATCGGAACATGTAAATCCCGGCACCAAACTCACCGAGATTTCCCGGTTTTATTCAGTTACTGAAAAAACAGGAACCAAAAATGGGATCCAATAATCTCGGGATTTTTAGGCCTCAAAAAACAAATGCAACAAGTAAGTTTTTAAGACCTTTTTTATCTATCTTTAGCGCATTTTAAAGTACTTACAAAATGGAATTAAAAGCTATTTCAAACTTAATTTTACTTTTAAAAGTGCTCTATTATCATAACAACCGAAAGACCTCAATTGCTGGACATAGGCCTCACCCAAGGCTCTCCACATGAATCAATCTTTAGGCGCTATATCCACCCACTGCCCGCGATCCCAAAAAATCGTCAGTCCACCTTGCAGGAGCCCTACCTCTCCTATGAGGTGCGTGGGGGCCGCACTCCAGAACCTTTCTGCTCCAACGGCGATCGGTTCTTTTAGCTATGTGCCCCATAAAGTAAGGATTTGGTAAGGTTACTAATAGAGACCGCATATAAATAGCAACCTTACCCAATATAATTATGTACTTCACTTTGACTTACGATTTTTTTCTCACTTAAGAGAAAGATAAATATACAAATGTCGTTTCGATTCGAATCTTCTTAGGTTGTCAGTGTCACTAATTTTAACTAGATCAGTGATGGTCTTTCTCGAAATGAATTTCGATAAAATATCGATTAAGTTTGCAATAAATCCTTAGATATGGTTTACTCAGAATTAATATTAATTGAATGTTGAGAAATCTTCAGGTAAAGTAAAATATGTGATTAAATCCAAACTTAATCACCAAGAAATAAATTACGATTAAATTTATTTTCAAATTTCCTTTTTAAGGTGAATAAAGCAATTTATATTTATTATATCACTAATAATCACTATATGCAATTGTAAAATAATAAATTTGTAGCGCTCATAGCAAGACTTGGCTTGCCGTTCGTAACAGATCGGCAAAGTTAAGCAACGCTTGCACAGGTCGCCACTTGGATGGGTGACCACATGTGGCATTTACATCTGAGCGCTATTGTGCTTCGGAGGGCACGTAAAGCTGTCGGTCCCGGTTCATGTCTCAGGATAAGAATCGTTAGGCCACGTCGGAGGCCTTCAGGCGGTCTGAAAACTCCGACACTAGAGTTGGCCACACACTCACACGAAAAACAAACAAAAAAAACAAACTATATGCAATGACAGGGTCAATGAAGAGATTTACCACGTACGCGTAATGGTTTTCGAATACAAGGCCACGTTATTTCTGACTTTTGGAAGTTATATGCTTATTATTTAGATAATTATCACTTGCATGATCGTAATTCATAATTCATTTAATCATTTGCGAATATGGGTATACAGCAGATCTTATATACTAATACATATTTAGGTTCTTTTACCATATTCAACCATTAGGCAGGCAAATTTTTTGTAGGTATATTCCGGTACAATTAAAAAAAATTAGTAACTCGTATAAGTGTCAAAGTATACGCTTCTACAACAAAATTCCAGGCAATATTCAGGCATTAAGTTTAAATAAATTCAAAGTATTTGTTAAGCAGAGCTTGTGTTCCAAAGCGTATTACTCAGTAAGGGATTACTTAGAAGACAAGAATGCCTGGGGTTGAGTTTCTCCAATTTGCAATCAGGCTAAAATGTCATATAAATAGTATTATATTATGAATATTTGACATTTGTAATTTATCTATTTTGTTATTATTTATATTCTGACATTCTAAAATGACATCAGAATATTTTTATTTACTTTAATAGTAATTATTGTATTATGTTTTTGACATTTCCAAATTGACATTCAATTATTTTATTTATGTCTTGACATTTCCAAAATCTTAAGTGACATTTAATAATTTTATTTACATTTGTAATTAATTTCTTTTTTTTGACATTTTCAAATTGACATTAAATTATTATTATTTATTTAGTGACATTTTAATTAGATGACATTTTATTGTATAATTTTTATTATTTTAATATTATTGTTTACAACATGTACGCTCAACCTTATGATAAAATGTAAAGAGCAAGTACAATGCGGGAATTAGTAAACTTTTCAACTAATATTAGTGGCAACCTGTCTGGGCCTCAAGTCTGCTATTTTAAACACATTCGTCATTCCAACACGATCCCATTGTCATTTTGACAAAAGTTCGTAGTCTGGTATTTCATAGTGATAGTTAAGTGATCGATCACGATCAGTGGTCTCGTAATTGAATGGTGGCAGAATGATATTGTTGTATTGCCATAGATAAAAAAAACCATTAGAAGAAATGATTTTTGAAAAACTACTATTAAATTTGATTATTTTTCATGCCAGATTTCATTTATATATTTTTTAAATATTCATTACTAGTGTTATAAGCACTCTAAAGTTGTATTAAAGTTCGTAAATAGCAAAAAACAATGAATTTAACCATTCAACGCAATAATATTTGTTCTGTTTAGCTGTCAGTCAAATCATGTTTTGAAGTAAGAACTGTCAAAAGTTCAAAACTCATTAGGGATGATCGATATTAGAAAAACATCGATGTTGACATCGATGTTAACATCGATTCAAAACCATCGATGTACGATAAACATCGATTGAAAAACATCGATGTTTTGGAAACATCGATGTTTTTTATTCGGTAGGAAATAAAACAATACATATATGCATACATGTGTTTATTGATTAAAAAAAATATAATTAAAAAATTAACATTCCCAATATTTTTTGGGTACACTGTGGAGAAAAATTACCTTCCTCAGGATTTTTCCTTTTAACCTGTTTCGTTGTTGGTATAGGAGTTGGCCAGCTTTCGAAAACAGCCTCTCTGATGCTGTGGAAGTCGCTGTACAACACAAATATTTCACAGCAATTTTCTTTAAGGTGGGATACGTATCGCGAGGAGAGTTTTGAAGTTGACAGTTTTTTTTTTATCTCTTAGGAAATGCAAGCAAAGAAATAGCGATTCGTACAGCATAATAAAATTATCATCGGTTACGACCATAGATTATACACTAATACGGTAAATAGTTACGGGTAGTTACGACCATAGACAAATTTAGGTTTCGCCACAGACATATTATAACCTATGTCTGTGGCTTTCAGGGGGTTTCCATGAAGGTATAGGTAAAAACATGGAGGCCACAGCTGGAACAAAGCCTTGAGTCAAATACCTACATTTCTCTATCTCACTCTCTGTGGTCTGACCTCTCATTTTAGCGTGGATTTAGTATTGCTATCTTCTTATTAAAATCTCCGAGTAAGCTCTTAAAAAGAGCCGACATATTAAGCAAATCAGAAGTTTACACGGTCAATTAATGTGTATTTAAATCAAGAGTTGAAATCCAATCACTTGTTAAAACTCCCAATATTGTAGGTCTCGAACGCTTATAATCATGGTTGGCGCGACAGTGAATTATAATCCCATTTCCTAAGGATTTGGTAATGTGGCAACATTGGCCACCATATGTCAAGTAAATCTTGTCAATATGGCAGTGGTTGGTTGAAAAGAGATGGTACGACCACAGTGAGCGAGATAGCGATACATCATTTGAGCTTCAAGTAGGTATTCGGAGTGCGGTCTCCATGTTTATCTATAACTTCATGGGGGTTTCGCTGTGGTTACGACATTGATGACATCTACATAGTGTAAAATAGTACTTGTACGTACCTACCGATATTTTAGTAACAAAACATCGATGTTCCGATGTTATCGAAGTCTAAACATCGATGTCGAATCATCGATGTTTTTTATCTAAACATCGATGTTTATTCAACATCGATGAATATCGATCATCCCTAAAACTCATACATTTTTGTAAACAAAGTCCTAGTTTGTTATATTTCTCAATAATCTCAATGCACTGCGTTGAATTGTTAAATACCGAGTAGCTCGTATGTTTCTCTTAGAGCCAAAACGAAGATATCAATGGAAAATGCTTTATGGATAACAAATTCCAAAGGAAATGATACAGCAAGTTCACACCTCAAAGAAAAGTGATTATATCGACAGGAGTAAATACTATAATTAAAGATAGCGAGTTAACTACTAAAGGTGTTTATATTCGAAGAAGAATTGGCATAACCAAAACATAAAATATTGAAGATTGAGTTAGATCATAGATACATTCCTATTACAATTAAAATATTATTTGTGTTTCATGTGTTGTAACTGTATCAAGAAGAAAAATAAAACTCATAATTATGTGTTATTATTAACAATGTTGTTTTATTAAAGATAAATAATTTCTGTACATGAATTTATTAAGAATTGTTGGTTCCAATTATAGACACAAAAATTGAACACTATTCTCATATACTAACTATCATAAATCTTCACTTTTGCATCTACTAGCAAAGCAACTTTCTTCATACTGGCTTTGCAGAATCCTTCACAAATATGTATGTCTCAAACATATGGATATGAGCGGTCACAAAACGCATAAAGAAGTTGCCCGTTTGCTTGAATTTTGTATCTGTAAGAGAGATAAGTAAATATTTATAAACACACCACTCATTACATCATATTCTTTTATACTAAGATCTTCTATACTATGCAGTTAATTTAAAAACACTTTTCATCATAATTCAGACATTATTTAATTGAATTATGTACCTGCTTAAATTCTTTACAAGACTCCATAAAATGCAGGTAGAATATATTGATAAATTAGGAACATTATATAAAGCCTGGTCACTATCTAGTCATCATTAACATAACCGTTACTGTCAGGTAAGTATGGCAATATTAAAATGGGATCAGGAAGATCTTATTGTAGGTACTAATACTTCAAAGTATCACATAGGTATGACATTATCATTGATTTAAGTACCAAACCACTGCTGGTCACTATCTATAGTCATCATTATCTACTACTAACACTTCCATTCCCAATGTGTAAAAACATTACTCTTTCCTTTTAGCTCCGTCACTCAGATGAACTAAGTTCATCTGAGCTCTGCCATAGATGGGTTAAAAGCACAGCTACAACGTTTGAAAATATTATTGAATTTCCTGTTTCTTATGTTTGGAATATGAGTATTTAGTTTGAGGACATCAAATCTAAATACTTATATTCCAAACATAAGAAACAGGAAATTTGTATATTTCAGAAGGCAGAATGTACATGTATAATTTGATGTTCAAGTAGACACTTGAACATCAAATTTGGAAAACCACAAACTGAACTAGGCGAACTATGATATTCCTTTCCATTTAATATATTGATGGTAAGTATATTTTATATAATGCCTCTGTAACTTCTTTAATGGGCTGCGAGTCGACACAGTAATTGGCGAAATGTCATGGAGGGCACCCTGTCCAATCAAGGTCTGGTAAGATCCTGATGCGGAAAATGAGTGCTACCAGAATCAGCAATAAAAATATAACATTAATAAATAAATTTCTTCTTTATAGGAATAGAATAATAAATCAATATTAACTTCAGTTTTCTCACCTTCATTTCTGCCGATACGCTATCGTTTTGACGCGGTCTGGCCTTAAGGGGAATGAGTTTTTGAATTAACTCCCTTACTGAATCCTTTCTAAAGTGAAACGTTTTTACAAATTCCGCCTCGGGAATATCCGTAAAAGGGTTTGTAGTCATCCTCGTTAAACGAAGGGCTTGTTAGTTGGCTCGAGAATATTAGTTCGCAGTGAATACATAATCTCTTTTTTGTAGTACATTAATCTTTTAGATTGTCTGTCACTATGTTTCACAAGCAAACACTAGGCAAAAGCAATGCGAAAGCAATGTTTGCACGATGGCGTTACGATGGTAGGTTACTGATCAAAAGAACTGTCAAAATATTACCAGACTACCGCATACGTCAGTCATTGATTTGTCATTGTGTACGAGACTACCAATCTATGCCATGTCTTTCAATGGAGTGTCAGTGGTTGACCATCGAAAAATCATAATGACACCATTGTAACAGTAGACTACCAAACTTGTCAAAATCAACAATTATGAAGTCAGTGATTGACCATTTTGGCACTATTGTAATAACAGACTTGAGGCCCTGGTGGCTTAGGCTGGCATGCTTATGCATACACCTACTGATGGCGTGGAGGCATAATGATTCAGGTCGTGCTGGCTCCCTCAATCAAGGTTGAGCCGTACGATTGCTGTTGAATGCGGGCCATCAGCGGGCTCAGTCAGTTATAAGCGTCAGATGATATCCTGCATTGTACTCGCATCTAAACCTATTAAGTCTGGACTTCAAAAGAATATAAACGAAGAAAAGAAATATATGAAATGACAAAATAAAGCAATGACTCTGAGTTTGTTTCAGCCTTTCTTCTCAAGAAGTCATTTAGCTAGGAAAAGCCGGCATCATCTAGAATAGGGTTTTGACATGTATAAGTGTTGTAAACAACCAAAATGCAGAAATAAATATGTCTTTATGTCTTTACTAGAGGACGCCAGCAGCTACGCCTGCATTTTTTTTAATTTCCCCATTTTGGCCGATCCCGTGGGAATTTCGGGAAATCCCTTCTTAGTGCACCCCTACGGTCCCCAAGGAACATACATGCCAAATTTCAGCCTCCTGCGCCCAATAGTTTTGGCTGTAGCGTGTCTGTCAGTCAGTAACGCAAGGATTTTATATATTAAGATTATATGATTGATTTGCCAATTTCATGTAAGTATACAGCTTTAGAATAATATAAAAAACACAATGTCAGATTATAATTGTTTACAATTGATTATAAAAGTTTTAATGTAGCAATAATAATATATTATGTCAAATTATAATAATAGATACAATTGTAATGGAATGTCAAAGAATATTAGAAATAATTTAATAAGGATAAAAATTTTATAATGAAATGTCAAATTATTAAGAAATGTCAAATTATAAAGAAATGTCAAATAAGAATAATAATAATGTAATGTCAAATAAGCTAATTAAAATATAATTAAAAGCAAATTTATCGCTGATTAAAAATTCTCGATATTCTTATCTTCTAGAAAGTCTTGAACAGAGTAATAACGTTTAGCTGTAAGCAGTTTTTGAAGACGCATTTTGTACGCACGTATGAGTATATTTGAGCAAAGAGTTGTTTTCTATGAGCCACACTGTGTATAGGAAAAATACACATACAAATAGGTACTCAAACGGTGAATCTCACCACCATCCTAAACAGTTAGCTACCTTAGGAATGTCTTTGTTTCGCCGAACCGATGGTTGGAATGTTCCTCCAGCTTGGGACCCTGTTATCAGGCTAATGAAACCCATGAAGGACAAAGTCACCAGAAGACATCAAGACACAGTGAGCACATTCTGCGTAGATAGTAACACCAATAGTTGAAAAATTTTCGGGTACTTTGAGATAACTTTTGAAATTCAAGACAAAGACAAATATCACCTGAGTCGGCTGTGAACATGAATCCTGTAAAGAATTCGAAACGTCGGCTAGTAATAAAAATGTAGTTTCTAGATCATTCGGTTTAAATGTGGTAAAATTCTTAAACTGTAGTTTAATTTCAATGTGTAACATTCGCGTAAACCCAAGAAAATATTATATTAAATCGGATTATCCGGTCATGTCAGATAGTTTCATTACGGATAATAGATTTTTAAGGAATTACAAAAGCAACATACAAAGAGAGAATAATAAGGTTTTATTTAAATATAGTTCATCATTTGGTAGGTACTACAATCAGCCTATGAGTTAAGTAAATTTTGGGTGTTACCTAAGCAATCCAAAGGACGCTCGAGGCGTGTGAATCGGCCGATCAAAAAGAACTTTAGACCCTATCCGAAATTATCCGAAACATTTATTTTGGATCGGTTACGGATACGGATATTTTTTTGATTCGGATATCCGATAGTTTCGGTTACGTATATGGATATCCTTAACATCCCTGATGCTCAGTTACATAATTATATTAAATCACCAATCGACAGCCGAGCGGGCTGCAGTAATAAGTGAGTTTACTAACATATTAGAAATAATTTTTATCTTCAACAATCTTATCTTATACTAATACCAGCTTTTGCCCGCGGCTTCGCTAGCGTCAAGAAATATTATTATTAATTAGGTACATTTTTGCGGCTTTGCTTTTGTTTAGCGTGTTTAAAAAATAGGGCCTACAAAACTTCTTTGTACACAATATTCTTAACTAATCTGTCATAAGGCGCTTAAACTATCAAGCTATTGGGTGAATAGTCGTTAGATCCAGATTCCGTATACATGAGACCGTTTCTATAACTTCAAGATTAAGTGGGAATATTAATCCTGCTGCTATTAGCTCACAAAGTCCGCCATAAGTATCATTTTTCATCATATCAGCAAAATATTCGTCAGGTGTCAAGTAGTTATTAAGTACCTTTCCTGTCGTGGGACTAAATTTAAAACTTGCTCTAGTCATTAACCACATATCTAACAATATCTGAACGCACCTCCATCGCTCTATCTTGTGTTCCGTACATTAAATAAGGGAGAGCACGAAACCGTCACCAACAATAGGGACGACAGTACATACTTCAACTCATAGTATAAAAAGAATAGTAGGATAGTTTCATACAAATCGGCCTTCGCCAGTTTGAATGTACGCGTCAGTCGCCGGCCGGCGCCGTGAACGCACGCACTTTTCACGCACACAATCTCATAGACGAGCGCGGCAAGCGCGGCGTCAGTACGGGATGAGCCGCGCGTCTGATCGCGCGCATTCATGTAGGTACTACACTGCTCGCCCGCTCGAATTGTTTATGTACATTCAGTTTTGTAATAAACTGTATTAATATTACATAATTATACAAAGTGTTAAACGACAGTAACAACAGTAAGGATATAGCAGTCGCTCGGGCTAGACGTGGGAGTGCCCACGTCCAGCCCGAGCGACTGTTATCTGTGTCGCGGAATCTCGTGCGCTTTGGTCTCGCTCGCGAAGGCAAAATGAAAGCAATATGGCCGCTTATCTAAGGATTCGTCCACACTTTGTAATTTGCGCAACTTTAAAATAAGTAGTCATATTTTTTTTGTAGTTTGGGTTTTAAATTAAGCACCAATAATAAATTTGTACAATATCTTAATATAATATATATTTCTTGTGTGCGTGTGTATGTCACTGAACTCCTCCTGAACGACTGGACCGATTTTGATGAAATTTTTTGTGTGTGTTCAAGGGGACTTGAGAATGGTTTAGATTCACAATTTAGTTCACTGGAAAATGTTTTTTTACTTAATTTTTAATTTGTAATTAGTTGTGGATTTCGGAATGTTTCACATTGGAACCGACGGACTGCGCTGCTATCGCAGTGTCAAATCTTATATTAATAATTTCGTCAAGGTGTACATAGAAACCTTACCTGAATAATAAAACATAAAAAAATAAAGATTTCGAGTCGACAACATATATCCGCAAAATTCGGATTGTTGAGTATTTTGTTAAATTTTAATGGTTCTGACAGACAAATCACAGTCGCCATTTTGGCCACTTTAACGAAACGTCACAGACACCGGATAACATTTTGAGTACCTACTACTAAGTCTTAGTACTAAGTAGTTTGTATGTGTAAATACTTTTTGCAGTTATATTTCTTAAACAGTTAAAACGACATCTAGCTATACTCATATGTTTGAAATAGAAATAGTTTTATGATAGGTCAAGTCGATTATATCGATTTAGTAACGTTTAGTTTAGTCTATTGAAAATTTCTGACTATGGTCACACTGAACTGTCATTCATTCACTTTGGTTCATTGTCGTATTCCCGCGGGCAGTGAAAAAACCTAGCTCTGGAAAGATTCCGTTTTGTGAGCGCATTTGATCTTGTATTTGGTGGTAAACCAAAAACCCGTAGTGTATTGCCGCTAATTGATCAGCTGGCACCGGTTTATTTGTGATAAAGAATAAAGTTGTGAATATTGAACATTTGCGAAAGTTGTTGAAGCTGGTAACGACGTCCACGTGTCATCGTGTCTTGAAACGTCGCGTTTGCAGCCTAAGCTTAGTATAGGATACTTCATTCACTTATTTGGCCAATATATTTGTATGAATGTGTCTAATTTAGCTCAAGCCTGACACCAGGAGATATAAGGTAAAATATTCATGTACCTACTTAATACTTGAATTCACTGTGTAACACAGTACATTTATGTCTGAGATTTGTTGTGGCTGACAAGGGCTGATGAATAAAATCACGCTTCCACAAATCTGCTGCAATTGATCCCAGTTCCTTCTAGCCAAACTCTAGACATAATTTCTGGTGCAGAGCTGTAGTTGAAACTTAGCCGTTGATTGTACCTATACTCAGATTGGTATTGTATAAGCTTGTATCTGAGCTATATATTCATTGTTAACGTTGTTGTGGTGTCCCCAGGTTAGTGTTGATTAAAATACATCATATTTATTTTTATTGGTTGACCTGCATAACTTGAAACACATGTCATACATAACCTCAATCAGTAATTGTTTGACTTGTATTGTTGAAATCTAGCAATAATTTGTTGTTGCTAGCATTAACAAGTCAGTTTGTTTGGATACATAACAGCTGTATGTATCAATAAATTTAGTAAATTTAGTTTATCTCATAATTATATTAAGTTTGAAACATTACTTATAACAACCAAACTTTTGATAAACCTTTGTTTTGTTATAATATATAGATAATATTGTTAGGTAACACAACCTGGTGCCTACAGTTGTAATATATAACACATTTGGTCTGTTTGTTGCAGTAATTAATTAATTACCTAATTTAAGTTTCAACTTTAATTGTTATATGTTATAACTTTAATAACCTTTGTCTTTGAGTCAATATAATAATAATAATAATAAAATTATAGCAAATTTATACTTAAAGACCCAAATACACAAAACGATAAATGCAGGAAATGTCACCGCTCACCCGAAACAATCCAACATATCACTGGCGCCTGCCCAACCCTAGCACAAACAGATTATACCCACAGACACAATCAAGTGGCTAATATAGTCCACCAAAAACTAGCCATTAACCCCTCCCGCGCGGGACGTTAAAAATAAAAAATGGCCGGTAGTGCAGGCTGCTTTACCTCTTGATCGAGCAACAGCTGACCGGCGTCATTATTTTACCTATAACTCAGTTAGTTTTCAACGTATCACAAAAATAATGACGGTTTTTGCATCCTTGAAATATGCTTAGAAAACTTATTATAGATATATGATGTATAATTACCTTTTCTCTGCAGTTCGTTGAAATAAAACTCGAAAACATTAAAAAATCCTCTTCAATAAAACTTTTAACACACACTATCTCACAAATATTTAGCATTTTAGCAATTATTCACATCACTTTATATACCTTACTTAATTAATTATTGAATTTAATCAACAGTTAATATCAACTTCACTTATATTTTTATAAATCAACAAAAGTTTAAACACATCATCAGAATACGACACGGCCGCCATAATCGCGCGCGAAACTGTGCCGACTTAGATACACTTTCGTAAATATCAAAACCATAAGTTTATTATTTTATTATTATTAACTCATTAGTTTGTGATAAATAAAGAAAGGTTATGAGTAATAGAACCGACTTTTAACTACCTAATCTTACAAAACTGAAATGCGGACGGGTGTATTTACAACTTGCCGCCATTTTTGATAATGATATTTTGAAAATCGTTTTTCGTTATAATTTATACAATGACCATATCTTAACTATATTTTATACCAAACAAGATTAGTTACCGAGTATAATGACATATAATACATATAGTGAAATTACGAGATTGCGACGCTACACGTTTTTCAAAGCAGAGCTGTCGTCACCTCTAACGCGCGCGAAATCGAACTTGTGGCAAACAATTTTCAGTAGTTATTATTGCAAAAAAGTCTATAAAAATGACAACCAATTACAATGCAGAATTAAAAAGAATATTCATACTTTGCAATAGGTGAACATAATCCTATTGGTGGAATTATTTTAACGTCATTTCAAGTACTGAAACATGGCGCTGTCGTTGCGGGACATACGTGTTTCCCGCAAGCGCTGGACGGAACAAATTTTCCTGGGACATACGTATGTCCCGCCTGCGTTCCAGAGGTTAAGTTGGAACTCATCACAAAAGCTGTTCCTTACTACCAATACACCCCAAAACCAGTGCTAGAGAACCGTAACCACAAAATATACTTTGACAGAGCAATACTCACAGACAAAACTATACATTACAATAGACCGGACATAACAGTGATAAATAAACTAAGTAAACTTGTCTTTTTAATTGACATAGCAGTACCCAAAACCCATAATCTACAGAAAACAATAACAGAAAAAATACACAAATATACTGAATTAAAAGAGGAATTAACTAGAATCTGGCAAATGAACAAAGTATTTATTGTACCCCTGGTACTCTCTAGCACGGGTGTCATACCGAAACACCTTATTCACTATTTACGACAAATCGAACTACCCACCAACCTCTACATTACAATGCAGAAAGCTGCTATACTCAACACTTGCCGTATTGTTCGTAAGTTTTTGCAGGATGAGGCCTTATCGACAAATAATGTCCCAAATGATCTCCACTTGGCATAGACCCGTGGTTTTCATTATATACCGAATTTATTCGAGAATAAACAAATCAAACTACAAATAATAATAATAATAAAAATAAAGCTTACAACCGCAGGGCAGCTTTGTGGCGACCTGAATGTGTGTGGCGACACTGCGGTCCCGAATGCTTCAGGGAGTCGGTCAGGGCCTCGTCTCCGGCTTGCCTTTATTGGCTGGCCGGAGTGGATTTCCAAGAGTGTCCGCAGGACTCTCAATTCTGGCTTGCCTTGGTCGGCCGGCCAGAGGGAAGCCGCAAGAGCTATTAGCTCGGGGGTGGAAGTGTCATTCTCAAGGGCGTAACTACGGGGAAACCCGCTCCGGGCCTCCGTTGTCACGAGGCCCGCGATGGCGAAACCGGTGCCGCACCGCTCTACACCCCTAGCCACTCGCACCGGTGTTGCCCTCTGGCTGCCTTTATGGCAGACTTTGTTTGCTTTGGGCGACTGTTTAGAGAGGGCCCATCTAGTGAGTTGGCGAGTCACCACCTGCCACGCGGACGGATGCTATAGGAGTATCACTGGCAGGTGCAGTTTGTTACCCATAGTACCATTATTTTAAGTCCATCAAACATCCATCCCCATAACCCAGTTAAATTAGGCTCCACATCATCACAATAGTCCTGCATGTCCTGCGGCTAGTCCATAGCTGTACTTAGTAGTGCAGTTGTGGAGGCTCCGCGGCATGTGTCCCATCCCATTTTAGATTAAAACTCTCTACGGGCCTCTGCACGTTGGATCCATATCCCCGTGTAAGCCTCCCAAAGGACCGGTTATTCTTCTGACACCAAAGTTAGACGAATAGCCGTGATAAAAGAGAAACATAATAATAATAATAAAACCCCTCTGGGGCAGTCGTTATCTCATCATGAGACTAACGCAATCTGAGAGGGCAGAGTAACAGCTTTCAAACATCACTTTTGTCTTGTGATATATATATTACAGGATAGAAAGAAAGCTTACAAACCGCAGGGCAGCTTTGTGGCGAGCTGAATGTGTGTGGCGACACTGCGGTCCCGAACACTTCAGGAAGTCGGTCAGGGCCCCGTCTCCGGCCTGCCTTTACTGGCTGGTCGGAGTGGATTTCCAAGAGCGCCCGCAAGACTCTCGACTCTGGCTTGCCTTAGTCGGCCGGCCAGAGGAAAGTCGCAAGAGCTATTTGCTCGGGGGTGGAAGTGTCATTGTCAAGGGCGTAATTACGGGGAAACCCGCTCCAGGTCACGAGACCCGCGATGGCGAAACCGGTGCCGCACCGCTCTACACCCCTAGCCGCTCACACCGGTGTTGCCCTCTTGTTGCCTTTATGGTAGAGTTTGTTTGCCTTGGCGGCTATTTAGAGAGGGTCCATCTAGTGAGCTGGCGAGTCACCGTCTGCCCCTTTTCGACGTACTATAAGAGTACTTAGGGCAGACGCCGGCATTCATCCATAGTTTTCATGTAAACCTATCCATTTAACACCCATCCCAATAGCCCAGAGTAATTAGCTTACATATAAATAGCAATAGTCCCTCACCTGCTGCGGCTAACCCGTGACTGTACTTAATAGTGCGGTGATGGAGGCGCCTCAGTAGGTGTTCCATTACATTCTAGATTAAAACTCTCAAAGGGCCTCTGCGCGTTGGACCTATGTCTCCGTGTACGCCTGCCAAAGGGCCGGGTATTGTTCTAACAAATTAGAATGATACCCGAGAAAGAGAAACAAATAATAATAATAATAATAATATAATAATAATATAATAATAATAATATAATAATAATATAATAATAATAATATAATAATAATAATATAATAATAATAATAACAATAATAAACCTGGCAACACCTTAAAGTCAACAACACAATTTTCTTGCATATTTTTATTTTAATTTATATTACAGTTTTACAATACAATTTATAAATTTATTTATCAACAAGAAGTAAGAATACCGAATAAATATACGGATTTACATATAAAAGCCATTAAAATTTAAGAAATAATATTAGATAAATACAGTAAAGATGACACTATATGTCAAAACAAACATTACAAACAAAAACAAATATAAAAGCAAGAAAAGTTGGTATAAATGTTGACCAGAGCTAGAAAAGCAGCTGCAGCACGCTTAACACCTCCGGACTCGTCGTTCAGCTCCGCCTCACAGCCGCCGGCACCAGCAGCAGCATCGCCGGTGAGTGTTGAGGCGTCGAGCGCATCTAGCGACGAGTTTTTCTCCCCGCCGTCGTCGCCACCACCTGTCCGCCGGCGAGGGAGAGGCCGGCCACCGAATGGCTTAGGACCCCGAGGCTCATCGGTCTCGAACAGGGCCCCCGCTACCGGTGGTAATGTGCACCGCATGAGGTGGACTAGATCCATGAACGAGAATGTCATGCGGGCATATTATGTGGCTACAGAGGGGGGTACCAACCTTACGGCGTACCGTGATCGCATGCTACCTCTGTTTCAGGACTTGGAACCGGCCGTCAACGTTTCGGCGCAGCGACTGTCGGATCAAGTGCGCGCAATCCAGCGCTGTCGTTTGCTGGATGACGATGCACTTGAGAGGCTACGCTCAGGCTTGCAAGGTAACCCTCCCATTCCTCCTTCCACACGTGAATGTGTAACGGCAGTGACAATTGACACATTAAGGCAACAAAGTGTTGAAGAAGTGAATGGTGGGGATATACACGTAAGTGCCCAGTACATGGATAATGTAAGGAGTACTTTGGAATGTGCCATCAGGGAATATCGTTACGAGGCCTTAGTAAATAGGCCTCGTCTACCGCGTTTGCCCACGCATAAGAAAAATTTGGCACTGGTGTGTGCCCTGGATTCACTATTGTCTACATACCTAGACAATAGTGAAAATCTCAGTGACACACACTCAATTCTGTACTGTGCGGCTGTAGCGGCATGTCGGATAGCCAATGTCAACATACAAAGCAACAATGATATGGCTACCCGAAATAATGCTGTGCCGGCTTGGCAGTGCAGGATTGAGCGTCGTATCGCTGAGTCTAGGGCACTCATTGGCAAGCTGATCTGCTTCAGGTCGGGCAATACTCGCCCGAGAGTGATGCGTTTTGTGACCCGCGCCTTTGCAGGAACGGGTATTAGGCCACGAGAATACGCGTCGCGGGTCACAGAACGCATCGACTTCCTGAAGCAGAAGATTTATGCGTGGGCAAATCGTATCAAACGCTATAAAAAACGTATAGATATTCCCAGAATCGCACATTCCAAAAGGATGAAAGGTGGGTGTATAGAAATTGGGAGCGTCCCGGTCTAGGTGTGGATGATGGGAGTCTACCAGATAATGAAACTACAAATACGTTCTGGAGTAGCATCTGGTCGACCCCCGTTAGCCACACGGAAGATGGTTGGTTTAGGGATGTTGAGCGATCATGTGCGGCAATCCCTAATATGGATGCCGTAGCTATTACAGCTACAGATGTTAGTTGTGCAGTCCGTCCGTTACCAAACTGGAAAGCGGCAGGTCCGGACGGATTGCACAACTTTTGGTTGAAGTGGCTGCGTAGTGCACATGCTCGTTTGGCGTCCCAATTCCAATCATCTCTAGAATCAGGAACGCTTCCAATTTTCTTAACAACTGGCATTACCCACCTGCTTTTTAAAACAGGAAGTACCACGGACCCAAAAAATTATAGACCTATAACCTGCCTACCGACGGTGTATAAACTTTTTACATCCATTTTGAGAACTAAACTGGCCAAACATATATATACTAATAAAATCATGTCCAGTTCTCAAAATGGATGTAAAAGTGGGTCGCGTGGTACTAAAGAGCTACTCCTTATAGACATGACCATTAGCCAACAGGTTCGCCGTAGCCGAAAGGATCTAGCGACATGCTGGATAGATTATAAGAAGGCCTACGACTCTGTGCCACATACATGGCTCTTGAGAGTGCTAGAGTTGTACAAAGTTGATTCAACTCTATGCACTTTCCTGAAGACGTGTATGGGGCAGTGGAGTACGGTTCTTCGCTATCCAGGGTGTCGACGGACTCTCGGATGCGGCGATCCTATTAAGATCCAACGAGGGATCTTCCAAGGTGACAGTTTGAGTCCCTTGTGGTTTTGTCTAGCACTGAATCCTCTTAGCACTTTGCTCGAAATTCAGGGCTAGGCTATCGGTTGCACAGCAGAGGTCAAGTAATATCTCACCTTCTTTTTATGGATGACTTAAAACTATTTGCCTCCACTGACCTCCAGTTGACAGAGTTAATAAAGGTAACTGAAAACTTTAGTAAGTCTATCAAGATGGAGTTCGGTGTAGATAAATGTGCGGTCTTGCATATAAAGAAGGGCAGGGTTGTGGAATCTGATGGTATAGAACTTTCAGATTTCACACAACTTAGATCTCTCTCTGCAACCGAAACCTACAAATATCTAGGTATGTCGCAGGCACTAGGTATTGCTGAGACTGGCATGAAACAGGCGTTGCAGGAGCGCTTCTTTGGCCGTTTGAGAAAAATCTTAAATAGTTTTTTATCAGGCGGCAACAGGGTGCGCGCCTGTAACGGTTGGGCCATGCCAGTCTTAATGTACTCCTTCGGCATACTTAGGTGGACTCAAACAGAACTTGATGCCTTGGATAGAAAAGTCCGTTGTCTACTGACTACATACCGGATGCATCACCCGCGGTCGTCAGTAATGAGATTGTACATCCCGCGGAAGTGCGGGGGTCGCGGTTTCTTAAGTGCCAAGACCCTCCATAACCGCGAGGTGTGCAATCTTAGGGAATATTTTCTCAGCACTGACGCGGGTGTCCACCGTGATGTGGTCACTGTGGACAACGGGCTTACCCCGCTGAGTCTGGCTAAGGAGAACTGGCGCAAACCTGCCGTACTTGGTGTTGAGGAGCGCAAGGAGGTATGGAAAGGTAAAGAGCTGCATGGACGTTTTTATCGGGCCCTGCATGGACCCGATGTAGACTTACCAGCTTCTTTTTTTTTTTTTTCGCTAGGTGGCGCTGACTAGTAAACATTGAGTAAAACTATCCCCGAAATTTGAAGTAAATAAAAATAGATAAAGCTATTTAAAAAGATTAGTTTTGGGTCTAACGTGTGTGCAATATTCTCAGAGACAGTGTGAAAGTGTTATTTTAAATCGAAATGGATTTTCGACTTCAAAATAAACAATAAACAAATGTGTAAACAAACCAGAAATAAAACTTAACAAAGTGACAAAAGAAAACTGGAAACAACGTAATCAGTCGTGAACCGTATGTACAATAACACAAACCTAATTTAACAGTATCATTTTTGTGAAATAAGACATTTATGTGAAATCATCGAAGTCACGGATCGTTAATTTTACACATTAATTTCAAATATCTTTGATCTCTTTCTCGCACTGTTACTCCAATTTCCTCAAGTAGCGACATCTTTGAAACAATTGGCAAACAATAAGTCTTTGTAGAATAACGATATCGATAAAGCAGGATACAACAACAGATAATAATCAGGACCTTTCTACAGATAATTAATAAATTAACATTTAACTTTACGATTTTCTGAACAAGTAACGCCATCGTGTGTCAATTGATATAACTATGAATCAAAACGAGAACGTTACGATGAGGCGTGCGCGCGCACACTCACTTGACTGCGTTAACCTGAGTATGGAGAATCAGTCGCTAGATGGCACTATGCACAGTGTTCCCTCAATGTCGGATGACGAAAATGATATTGTTATCAGTTTAAAGCAACAGATCGAAGATCTTACCATTAAATTATGCAGTGCCAACGCCGAAATAGACACGTTAATTTTAGAAAATACTAGCCTAAAAATGGAGAATGAAAATTTATCTCGGAAAAATTCAGTTTACAAAAAAATCGCAATTAGTCCAGCGTGCACGCCGAAGAAAACACCAAGTAAGAGGAATTCGGGTAAAATAAATATCCACAACAAAAGTACACAAACAGCCGATATTTCAAAAGCACAACAGGATACAATGCAGGTTCAACAAAACCACCTTATGCAACATTCCGCTGGAGAGATGGAGCCACCAGCCTATTACAAACTTACGGTAACGCCTCAAAGTATAGTGCAATGCCAAAATAACAGAACAAGTAAGAATAAAATGTGTATTCTGAGCGCGAACAAATATAATTCAAATATACTGTCATTAGCACTACAAAACTTCAATGATAAATACAATTTGTGCCATTACTCAATCCCAAACGCGGGAATAAAACAGCTTCTGAAGGATTTACATACAAAGATACATAACTTTACATTGGATGACTACTGTATCATAATGATTGGTGAAGAGGACTTCAAAACCACAAATAACTACGTTGACATAACTCTTTATATCAGAAATATATTACAAGACATAAAATATACAAATATTATAATTATGGTGCCGACATTTAAATTATTTAATTATTATAATCTATTTAACTCAAGAATAGAAACGTTCAACAATCTGCTATATTTGGACAATACAACTCATCAGTATGCCTATTGCTTGGACTCAAATCTGAACCTGTCATATGACCATAACACGTTTAGACGATCTGGCGTCATTAGTAATAGAGGTATGGCAATTATATTTAACGACTTATACCAACTTATAAGCGATCTAGAACAAATTAGCGATGACAGCTGCAAAACAACAATAAGAGGGACCGATGCTTTGATAGGCACACCGGACGCACCTACCCAAACAAAATCGTTAGCTTTAGAAGAAGATCAGCTTTTTCGGGTATAAGAACTTGCACATGCTTCACCAGAACATCGCGGGTTTGAGGGCCAAGTCGAATATGTTAACTGTTTGTCTACAGGATCTACTGGACAAGAAAACCAGTGTTGATGTGGTATGTTTGACGGAACATTTCATGATGTTGGGGCATGAAGACTGCTGCATGATCCCCAACTACAGTCTCGCGACGTGCTATAGTAGACCCAACTCTAGCAGGGGTGGGTCATGTATTTATATAAAGTTAGGCCACGCTTGGCGAAACATCCCAGCAGTTGTGAACCTCTCAGTTTCCACTGTTTTCGAATGTTGCGGAACTGAACTGGTAGATTACAAGATTGTTGTCTTATGCATTTATCGTGTACCTAATCCTTCTAACCTAAATCTATTTTTTGACAAACTTAACTGTGCTCTTAGATACATACGGAAAAACTATAGTAAGCATGAATTAATAATTACAGGAGATTTTAATATAAATACTTTAAAGCAAGATAATGTAACTTTGGAATTCGAATGTCTTCTTTTAAACTATAACCTAAAATTGCAATTAAGAGAACCAACAAGGTTAAAATCTCAAACTTGCATAGACAACTTTGCCCATAATCTTAAAAATAAATGCAAAGCGGAAGTAATAGAACTAGCTCTATCAGACCACACCGCCCAGATATTAAAATGTAATGTTAAAAGAGTGTGTATGATAAAAAGTTGGAAAATTACTAGAAGGGATTACTGTAAGTTAAATATTGAAAAGTTTAAATACTGTATAGGACAATTGTCATTAGGTGATTTATATAACACAAGTGATGCAAACATGGCTTATAATATTTTCTTAGATGCATTTGAATTATTTTACAAACTGTGCTTTCCAAATAAAGTTATAACTGTGCGCATTCATAAGAAACCAAGGTGGGTTACACGAGGTATAAAAGTCTGCAGTAACAGAAAACGTGAGTTCTTGTGGAAATATAGGAAAAACCCCACGCCGTGCAATAAAATTGAACTTGTTCAATACTCTAAGAGATTAAGGAAAATTATCAAGTTAACTCAAAAGGCTATCAATACAAATACCATAAATACTTCAAAAAATAAAACAAAAGCTGTATGGCAACTAATAAAAGCTAATTCTAAGCAAAATAAACCACAAGAAGGCATAAAGCATATTTTAATTGATGGTAATATTGAAACTAATCCATTTGAAATACCAGACATTTTTAATAATTACTTTATTGACAAGATTTCGCCAATTAATAATTCTAATAAATATCAATTTAAGCAATTTTTGACATCTACACAAAATTCTATGTATATGAAACCAAGTGACCCACAACAAATATTAAAAATTATTAACTCGCTCAAAAACACTTTGAGCGTGGGCTATGACGGCATATGCACTAGTGTAATAAAGCAGGTAGGTCATATCATAGCTCAACCTCTTAGCTATATTTTAAACTTAATTATAGAAACAGGCGTTTTTCCTGACAGATTAAAAATATCAGTGGTTACCCCAATCCATAAGAAAAATAATAAAGAGGATATTGGTAACTACAGGCCCATAGCCCTGGTGCCAATATTCTCAAAGATATTTGAGAAATATATTTATGAGGCTCTTAATAGCTATTTGGAGATGCAAGCGATTTTAGTAAAGGAGCAAAATGGATTTAGGCGTAATAAGTCTATAAATATGGCGGTTTACAATTTCCTAGAATTTATTATGTCTAATATGGACAAACGTATACCGGTATCCGCAATATTTATGGACATGACCCAAGCATTTGACTACGTAGATCATGAAATACTATTAACCAAACTTGAGAGGTACGGGATACGGGGTAACATACTGAAACTCTTTGAAACATATCTCAAAAATCGCCTCCAATGTACTAAACTGACTAAAGTTGATGCAAGAACTAAAAAAGAAATCACATACGTCTCCAGGCAACGACAAAACATGTACGGTGTACCACAGGGAAGTATCCTGGGTCCACTCTTATTTATACTGTACATTAACGATCTACCTAAAGCCACATCAAATCCAGTTACGCTCTTTGCGGATGACAGTACAGTCACAATAAAATGTAACAATACTGATACCTACGAGCAGAACATAAACGATACACTAAAAGACATTATAAAATGGTTAGAGGCAAATAACCTACGAATTAATATAGGCAAAACCATCCTTATGACCTTTCGTCAACGTGCCGGCCCACGGAATAGTCTTAATATATACCACGGAAATGAATCAATACGCGAGGTTCAGACTGCAAACTTCCTTGGGCTAACAATTGACAATAAGCTCACATGGAAGCCACACATTGATGCACTCTGTAAAAAAGTCAGTAAGTCAGTTTACGCGCTATATGAACTGGCACAAATTACTAATATTAGTTCTGTCGTCACTGCATACCATGGCCTGGTCGTTTCGGTTTTGCGGTACGGTATAATTTTTTGGGGGAATTCAACAAACAAGGATATTATCTTCAAGATGCAGAAGAGATGTGTTAGAGCCATGTTTGCATTGAAAACTACAGATAGCTGTCGCCCATATTTTATTAAATATAAACTATTAACCTTGCCTTGCTTATACATATTTGAAGTAGCTGTATATGTTAAACGTAATCCAGGTTTATTTGTGTTAGCTTCAGATTTTTATAATAGGCGACAGCGAGATATGTCTCGACTCTGTGTGCGTAAAACAAACACTGCATTGATGTATAAAAGTGTTTTCCATATGGCATCTCTAATATATAACAAACTGCCAAAAACAATAAAGGAAGCAGAGTTTTATATGTTCAAGAAAAAACTAAATGAATTATTGATAAATAAATGCTATTATACTCTAGCGGATTATCTAAATGACAAATTACGTAATGACGTTTAATCTAATTATTATTATATTTATTTTTCTAACAAAGCGCTTCATTCTACATTAGGCCATTATTGCACTGGAAATAATAGCAGGACATTTATCAATTAATCAAATATTTATATGGGATATGACAATAATATATATATATTTTTTTTTTAACTTAAATTGACTATGCTTATATAATCTTTAATTAATTACTATTATTATTTCATTCGGTATGACATCCAATTTTATTGTTTAATGAATGTTTAGTCCATGTGACATAATTACTTGTTTGTCATTTTATAATTTTTTGCATGCCACTATTACTATGGTCAAAATACTTGTATCGTACTTATTACTGTTTGTAACACCATTTATCACAGTATTTTTGCAAATAAATATGATTCTGATTCTGATTCTGATTCTGTGTCCTGGCTACGTTTTGGCGATCTTTTCGCCGAAACAGAAGGTTTTATCTTTGCGATTATGGACGAGGTTGTCATGACGAATAACTCCCGGAAGTATATCCTGAGGGATGGGACGGTTGACATATGTCGGGCATGTCACCAGCCTGGTGAATCTCTCAGACATATAGTATCTGGTTGTTCTCGTCTTGCCAACGGCGAGTATTTGCATAGACACAACCAAGTGGCCAGGATTGTCCACCAGCAACTTGCCTTAAAGTACCAACTTGTCGACTCTGAAATACCGTACTACAGGTATGTGCCGACCCAGTTCTTGAAAATGGTCGTGCCACCATGTATTGGGATCGATCTATCATTACTGATAGAACTATTGTGGCTAACAAGCCAGACATAGTAGTGATAGATCGATCTAAGCGCCTTGCAATGATCATCGATGTCACCATTCCACATGACGAGAATCTCGTGAAAGCCGAGAAAGATAAACAAATAAAATATTTGGATTTGGCTCACGAGATTGTCGACATGTGGGATGTGGACTCGGCGATCATTGTACCGATAGTCGTGTCAGTTAATGGTCTCATTGCCAAGAGCTTCGATCACCACCTCAAGAGGCTCGCGTTAGACGGCTGGATTAAGTCCTCTATACAGAAGGCAGTATTGCTGGCCACGGCTCGTATCGTCAGGAGGTTCCTCTCTCTGGAGCCCTAACCACCGGTAGCTTGGTCCCTGCACCCGATACCGGTGAGCCCCGTAATTTTATTTTATATTTTTATATTTGTTTTTTCTAAATAACATAGAAATGTAAAATATCATTGTGGGAAAAGGTTGAAATAAAGAGAATAATAATGATATTGTAGTGATAGACCGAGCAGAGCGACTCGCAATGATAGTCGATGTCACCATACCACATGACGTCAATCTCGTGAAAGCAGAAAAAGAGAAGGAGATAAAATATTTGGACCTAGCTCACGAGATTGTCGACATGTGGGATGTGGATTCGGCTATCATTGTGCCGATAGTCGTGTCGGTGAATGGATTAATCGCCAAGAGCCTCGACCAACACCTAAAGAGGCTCGCACTAGGCAGCTGGATCAAGTCTTTGATTCAAAAGGCGGTTCTTCTCGATACGGCGCGTATCGTGAGGAAGTTCCTTTCTCTGAGGCCCTAACCACCGGTGGCTTGGTCCTTGTACCCGACACCGGTGGGTTTCCGTGGTCCTATTTTATATAGTTAAATTTATTTGATATATTAAGTTTAATTATGTAAAATGTGACTTTGAGAATACTGTTTAATAAAGAGAATAATAATAATAATAATCATCATCTTTATTGTACAAATGCCAAAGAAAGTACATGAATGAATCATAACAAAAAGAAAAATGACAGATAGTACAATAGGCGGCCTTATCACTATCAAGCAATCTCTTACAGGCAACCTTTGGATGGATAAGAACAGCACGGATTCAGAAAAGGGTAGTTTGGCGATCTTTACCGATTTAGATTTATAATACAAATACTGACATATACATAAATAATTACATACATAGATAAATAACTATATAGACAAATACATAACTATATACATACATAAATAATTATACAATACACAAATACTGACATATACATAAATAAGTACATACATAGATAAATAACTATATAGACAAATACATAACTATATACATACATAAATAATTATACAATACATAGATGTTTATATTATTCATACATAAACTAGTGATAATTAAAGGAAAGGAAATAGAAAAATAAGAATTACAAGAGTAGTAAGATTAAAGAGACAAATAGTATTGAAACTATTAATTTTGTTGGGCAGTAAATACCTGCCACTTGCTTGTACCAGCAGTAAACAGGCTAATACTTTGTTGGTTTCAAAGAATTAAGAAAAATTAAGTTTTGATTGTTAATATTATTTAACGCTTGTCCGGGCTCTTTTGAAATTTGATTATGTCAGCTATCAAGGACTTGCGTGCGGCTGCTGGTGCTATTGCATCAGATTTGCGCTGGTTTGCCTCGGCCAGTGCCTTAGTGAACCGGCCTGATCGCCAGCAGGCCTTACTACAAAGGTACGAGCGGATTGACGATCGCCTGGCAAGTGTGGAACAGCAATTCCGCACTTTCAGCACTTGCTGTCTCGAAGTGTCAGTTAATGACTTCACCGCTGACCAGCGAAATAAGGTCAGCGAAGACTATGCCCAGGTCTTAGACCTGTATGATGCTGTCTCCAATAGTGCGAGACAACTAGTTGCCGACAGGGACGGGCAACCCGGCTTAAAGCAGGAGCTTCCTAGGACAGCACCGGGACTGTTGAGTAGACTTCCTACCTTAGACCTCCCCCATTTTGATGGCTACCTAGGAAGCTACCTGGGCTTCGTTAATTTGTTTGACAGCCTGGTCAATGATAGGGCTGACCTTCGGCCGGCACAAAAATTGGCCTATTTGATGTCGGTTCTGGATGGGGAGGCCAAGGGCCTCATACAGCATCTGCCCGTGTCTGACGAGGCGTACCAGACGGCTCGAGACCTAATTACCCGTAGGTACCATAACAAGCGTGGCCTCGCCGACACGCATATTGAACAGATTTTGAGTTTGCCCACGCTCACCCGGGTCTTTGGGTTACGCACCCAACTTTTGAACCCGCTTTTGGTGGCCATCAACGCACTTAAGTGCCTTGACCTGCCTGTGGACCAATGGTCCTATCTATTGGTGCACATTGTGCTGAAGAAGCTGCCTGCCGACCTGAGGTCGCGTTTTGAGCAGCGCTTTGGTGGGGATAGCGCGACCCATCTGCCCCCCTTTGCTGACCTGGAGAGGTTCCTGGAGGATGAGTGCCGGGTCTTGGACAACTCCGGTGGTGACACGCCGGCTAAGTCGCAGCCGCCCAAGGTCAAGGAGCAGGCTCGCGTTCACACCCGAGCCAATGTTGACCGGCGCCCTCCTCGCTTTGCAGTCACGCAGAGCCCAGCGGAGTGCTCTTACTGCAAGGTCACGGGGCACAGAACGGCCAGTTGTAGGGCATTCTTGGACCTGCATGTGGCCTCTCGTAGGCGCATCGCGAATGCCCGCCACCTTTGCTTCTCTTGCTTGGGGTCCCACTACCAGCGACACTGCCCAAACTCTCGCCCCTGTCCTCACTGTGGAGGACAGCATTTGGACATTCTCTGCATGAATGCCAGAGAGGTAGGTCGCTTGTCCAACCAGCCGACGCCGCGCACGGGCGGGTGTTTTGAAGGTGGCAGCCGAGGCTCACCGGTGCGCAGCCGAGAGTCGCCTCGCTTAATTGATCGCCGCTCACCCCGCTTGGAGAACCGTAGCGTGCGCACGCCTCCTCTCTCTCGCGTACCTGAATGTGCGACCGCTCAACGTCACCAGCACCATGACTGCTGCCCCAGATATTCCCCTCCTTTGGCGGAGCGTCCCCGCATTGACTCGCGCCCACCTCGTTTTGGGCGGGTGCGTCATTATGACCCCCCACAGATGGCGCGCGGATCAAGTCATCGCGCCTTTGAGGACTTCAAGCCGCACCCTCATTTTGACTTGCCTGGTCCTGGCCAACGGTCGCCGCCCAGGCAACAATAGGTTATTGACCCCTGCCCTATAACGCCAACCACCCCCATTGAGACCGTTATCCTACCAACGGTTGCTGTTAGGGTCTCGGGACCCACGGGGACCTCTGTTGTTGTCCGTGCTATATTGGACACAGGTTCACAAGGTTGCATTGTTTCCACTTATTTGGTAGGGCAGGTTAAATTAAATATGGGTTCATTTCCAAATTGTATACGGGGAATAGGTGACGTAGCCTCTAATGTTGAAGGGCAAGTGGTAGCGCCATCTACCTTTCCATCGCAACTAATCCCATCAACATCAATGGTTGGTCGCTGCTTGGCCAATGCGAGCGATGCCTTTTGTTTCTATCCCTCTCTATCCCATTCCCAAGAAGGGGGCACGCTTTCTCGGATTGGTCGCCGCGAAACGTCGACGCGAGAGACAGTCCAGAACTTTCGAGAACATTCGATTCGCAAAATACGCGTCCGCCATACCGTATCACCGCGCCGCTCCCGCTATAGTTATTACCGCTTATAAAACCGCTCGCAAGTGGAAGTGACTGTGTAGTGAAGTGAATCAAGCAGCTGCATCATGAAACCACCCGGAGATTGCCCTTCGGAAACGAAGAAGATTGCCGTATAAGGTAAGTGCCCTCCATCCTTGGAATATCCTATACCCACTCACAATCCCGCAAGGTAGTATCCTGGGTCCCACCCTCTTTTTGATCTACATCAACGATCTCTGCTTACTTAAACTACCACATGCAAATGTCTTTACTTTTGCAGATGATACTGCAATAATTTTTTATGCAAAGACTTGGACAGAGGTTGTTGATGTGGCTCAGGAGGGTCTTCAGAATGCTGCCAACTGGCTCAAACACAACCTATTGACGCTCAACGCTAGCAAAACAAAGCTCATAGCCTTAAGTATCACCAAAAGGTCGGCTCCTAAGCAACCCTTAAACATAAAACTGCACTTATGTGAGTCTGCCAAGCTTCATATCTCATTACAATGCAAATGCCCGATCCTAGAACAAGTCTCATGCATAAAATACTTAGGCATAATGATCGATGAAAACTTCTCGTGGCAATCACATATTGATGCAGTTACGAAACGAGTGAGGAAGCTAGCTCATATATTTAAAAAGATTAGATCTGTAGCAGAGCCGCCACTTATTCGTAGCGTATACTTTTGTCTTTGCCAATCCATTTTGGATTATTGTGTCATTGCCTGGGGAGCATCCAAAAAAACCTATCTTCTGAAACTCGAACGCGCTCAGCGAGCTATCTTGAAAATAGCGTTTAAAAAGCCATGGCGTTATTCGACAAATGCATTGTATTTAGACAGTAACCTGCTTCGCGTAAGACAGCTTTATATTGCTTCAGTTCTTCTCCGCTTCCATAAAGTTGCAAAGATTAAAGCACGTACCTCTTATAGAACTCTAAAGTGGGACATACCGAGAGTCCATTCTGCTTTTGCTCGTCAGTCTTTTACTTTCATGGGGCCTTATCTATACAGTAAATTGTTTAAGGTTAATAATACAATAATAAACCTATCATCATTTTGTCTTAAAACCACTATCCAGAAATGGTTAACGCCCAAAGACTATGACTACACTGAAAACCTATTAACTACTAGTATTTAATATTACGCGGGCACTAACTATCATACACACACACACACACACACACATTTGTAGTTTAATTTCTTTCTTTTATTTTCTTTTTTCAGTTTTGTTAAATAATCAATAATTGTCAGTAGGTAGTAAATTATACACAAAAATACAAATATATACATTTTTTGCACTTACGGAAGGAACTGGACCCCACGACACAGGGAATCCTAGTGTGGGGCCCAGAGATACATAGTAATTATATTGTTTTTGTTAGTGCCTAAGTCTACTGATGTAATGTGTATAATAATTGTACTAAAGTTTGAACAATAAAGAGATTTGAATTTGAATTTGAATCATCTCTCCTATTCCAATCCTACATCCTCTTTCCGTATCCAATCCTAGGCAGCTAAAAACCCGCTATCCTTTGTATACAGTCCATTTCCTTCTCCAAGTCGCCTAGAACCTACGGTTTCGGTGTATCGCCGAACCATTTTTTTGGTCCATACGAGTCGGATTCATTTACGTTTTTATACGTTAGACCGCTATACCTAGGCAGTTATAGCAGCTAGCTATACTCCTAATATATTCACATAACCGTCACATGGTTGTTTCCGCCCGCATCAGTAGGTAAACTTTTATGTAGCTACCTACTTACTCAATTATCATTTCTGGAACTATCATAGTTGTCTTGTAAATCTCATATTTCAAGCAACTTTTAATTCCTCCGCTTTAAAGTGTTGCCTAGGTACTTAGGTAAAATAATAGGTACTTTAGATACTCTTATTTTGTTTCGTTCTCATTAGCTTATACTTACGTAAGCATGTCACAACAAAAGAAGTCACGCGTGTCGGAAGATAAAGAGATGACAATCTTAAAAGCAAAAGGCAATATTTTATTTGAGCGCATTCAAAATATCTATGAACGCTCAAAAACCGCATCTATGTCTGACAGTAATAGCGAAGCATTTCTCAGTTATTGTATGACAGTAGATAGTATTCGAACAGATTTTCATAAGTTGTTAGACGATTATAACGCAAGATTACTTTCTATCAATCCTGATGAAAAACCGAACTATCAGGCGTACACCTCATTCGAAGACCTTTATTGTATTATTAAGCGTATACAATCGCAATTGGAGGGTAAATGTTCAGCAGAGCCCGTTGCCCGCAAACCGAGATTACCGCCAATCGAGATTATGTCGTTCAAATCAAATCAAATCGTTTATTGCAAACTAAGTGTACATTTAAGATGGTATACATTAATAAGTGCTTTTAGACTTAGCGCCTTTTTCAAGCGTAGCAATAAATACAAGCTGAGTAGCATATAAAAACTAGGTACATGCATTAGCAAAATGTAACAATACTAAATTATATTTATAGAAGTCATTACATATATTTAGAAAAGTTTTATAAGTTAGACGTAAGCATTTGAAAGCAGGAATTATATTAAATTAATGGAATTATTAGATTTGAAATTTGAAAATTATATGAGAAAGAAAAATAAAAATACTATTAGAATTCAAGATACGGATTAAAGATAACATTTTAAATAAGAAAATTATGAAATTACAAATATATTATGTCACATGGAAATTGTATAAGCTTATGAATACTTAAATACCTAAATTGTTGACCGCTAGCGCCAATTCGCCGAATTCACTTGACCGCTCACGTTCTAAACAAAATGTCGCGCCGCCACTCGCCAGATGGGCGCGCTAACATAAACATTTATTGTTGATAAGTTGGTAACATGAGTAAGTTGAAGTGATGTTTTTCTTCAACCTTATAAATTACTATTTCAAGTCGTATGAATTCTTTGTTGATATTTACTTTCTAATTTATAATACTTAGCAGCGAACATTGACTATCGTTGAAAAAAACACTTTGTGTATTTTAAACAGGATTATTTTAAAAAGTAAATCGATGACATACATATTTTATGAGTTTTAAATGTAGAGGGATTCTATCTACACCGAATTAAATAAAAAAAAACATGTATCATAGTATAAAAATATTTAATTACACGCATACGATAAGCACGTAATTACTTAGCAGCGAACATTGACTATCGTTGAAAAAACACTTTGTGTATTTTAAACAGGATCATTTTAAAAAGTAAATCGATGACATACATATTTTATGAGTTTTAACTGTAGATGGATTCTATCTACACCGAATTAAATAAAAAAGAACATGTATCATAGTATAAAAATATTTAATTAAACGCATACGATAAGCACGTAATTACTTAGCAGCGAACATTGACTATCGTTGAAAAAAACACTTTGTGTATTTTAAACAGGATTATTTTAAAAAGTAAATCGATGACATACATATTTTATGAGTTTTAACTGTAGAGGGATTCTATCTACACCGAAGTAAATAAAAAAAGACATGTATCATAGTATAAAAATATTTAATTACACGCATACGATAAGCACATAATCACGGAGCGCGCGAAACAAAGAGTGGCATTTGACATTATTTTTTCGTTCCGGGTTAACGATTTTAAGACTCGCTTCGTATTTTTAGCATGAAGAAATGTTCAATGATTTGAATAGAACAGAGAAAAATAATTTAAAACATTACGTAATAGAATGAAACAGTAAATTCAGACCGAGTATAGCGCTGTAACCAAAAAGGGAAAATAGTCACTTGTGCGCGGTCTACGGCATTTCGAAAAAGGGAGAATAGTCACTTGTGCGCGGTCAAGCGGATAAATAACTTAAGTTTAGGAATTTATGCAAATAATGAGCATCGTCATACTAAAGATATATTTTAAATAGGCAATATTTTGTCATTTAAATATTCTGTAACTGAATAGTAACATTTTTGGTTCAGGAAAGTTTTAAGCTGTTTGTTATATTTTGTTTCTATCCTTTCATTTTTAATTATCTTAGGCAATTTGTTATATATTTTAACAGCCATGTAATAGGGGCTTTCATTAAGCAGTTTTGTTTTTGAAGTGGGTAAATGCAATCTATCTTTATGTCGGGTGTTTATGTTGTGGATGTCTTTAATTTTATTAAACGTTTCACTATTTCTGAACACAAATGTACATATATCTAGTATGTATATTGACGGCAATGTTAATATATTAAACTTCGTGAAGTATGGTTTGCAGCTTTGTGCATTGTCAATTTGTGCCAGAATTCTAATACATTTCTTTTGAATTATAAATAGATCGTCTACATTAGCGCTATTACCCCAGAGCATGACCCCATACCTCAGCCAGGAATGTGCATATGCGTAATACGCGGACAATGCTGTTTGTGTGTCCGTGCTATGTTTTATTTGGAATAGAGCATATGTGAATCTAGACAGCTTGGATTTGACGTGTTCTATATGTGTTTTCCAGTTCAAGTGCGTGTCTATATTTGCGTTTGACGGAGATATACGAAATTGGCCGTTATTCTATGCGAGCTTTAAGTCTACAGTGCACGATAATGGTTCTCTGACAGATACTGACAGGTTGTACTATTTAATAGTTAAACTGTCACCGAAGGCCCAGTCCGTATTTGCAGGTGTCACACCCAGTGCTGAGAATTATCAGGTTATATTTCAGTCACTACTTGATAGATATCAGGACACGCGCGTCCTAGCGTCTACCTACTTTGACCAAGCTTTAAATCTCAAACTGTCCGGCAACGCGTCTGTCTCGAATTTCCAGCTGTTTATTGATAACTTCGTAACCGCGGTTAATTCTCTTAGGAATTTAAAATTAGAAGATCTTTCCGACTTTATGTTGCTTCAACTCGCTTTAAAAAAGTTTGACACTGATACAATTCGCGCATTCGAGATGACGGTACGCAATAATAAAATACCTACACTAGATAGTTTTATTTCGTTCATTAAAGATCAGTGTCGAATATTTCATAATACGCAGTCTGGTTTACCTGGCCCGTCTAACACTAACAGCAACAAACAAATGTGGAATAAATCGCGAAATAGTAATAATAACTCGGTCCCTAATCCACAATCTTACGTTACATGTTCGGAATCTAATAGTAATAATTCACAGAAGTGTCTGTGCAGTAATATAGTGCACGACCATTTATATAAGTGTCCGGCCTTCGATAATTTGAATGCAACCGCTCGTTTTAAATGCGTAAAAGATAACAAAGCTTGCATTAATTGCTTAAGCATAAAACATAAAACAAGTAATTGTTCTAGTAAGACAAAGTGCCGCTTCTGCAATAAAAAACATCATTCATTGCTTCATTTCGATAAAGGTAACACGTTGTCAAGCCAAGCCGCTAACCTTGACACACTTACCTCACAGGTGCAGGCCACGGTGACTTCCCCCTCCACGCCTCAGAATGAGATATCGTTGTGTACGACATCCATTGCGCGGGCGGCACGCACGCGCGGACGGCCTTCGCACGCTTGTAGTGATCAGAGCAGTGCTAGGCCGCCATGTATGGCGTCTAAGACTGTTCTGTTAGCGACAGCGCAAGTTATCATATATGATGTTAATGGGTCGCCGCACATGGTACGTTGTCTGCTAGATAGCGCATCTCAGACCAATTTAATAACGTTAGAATTGTTCAAACGCCTCGGATTATGGAATAACTTTAAAAATACGAACTCAATAATCCGAGGGATAGGCGGATCAGGAAAATATTGCAAGGGTTCCGTAGATATTAAAATACATTCGCGTTTTGATAGGGACATTAATTTTAACATTTCTTCCCTTATCGTGGAGCGTATTACGGACACATTGCCAAACGCTAATGTGGATGTGTCGCTTCTCACACATCTCGAGTCATTGCCGCTAGCGGACTCGGAGTTTGCGAATCCGGCAGACATTGATGTTTTAGTAAGCAAAATAACTTACCGCCCGCTATTGAGACGGTATTTGGGTATGTGATTATGGGTACCGTACCTACATTACATACTTCTCAATACGTTACGTCTTGCTGTTGTTCTGTTCTTCAAGAAAACAATATTGACTCTCTTCTCAAGCGATTTTGGGAGCTTGAAGAGGTTACCGCACCGCCCTCGATGAGCCGTAAAGATCTCGAGTGTGAAGAACATTTCCGTGCTACCACTGTTCGTGACGAAAGTGGCAGATACGTTGTGGCGTTGCCATTCTATAGTGACCCTTATTCGTTAGGCGACTCGTACGCTGCTGCGCTTAGACGTTTCCATTGTTTGGAACGTAAACTTGATGCATCACCTAAGTTACGCAGCGCCTATAATGACGTCATTCGTGACTATATAGATAAAGGTTTTTTGAGTGTAGTTGTAAACAACGAGGGCAACTCTCTGCCCTCATATTATATCCCGCATCACGGCGTAGTTCGCGAAGATAAAACCTCTACTAAACTTCGTGTGGTTTTAGACGCTAGTTGTAAGACTACATCGGGTCAGTCGATTAATGACATTTTGCATGCCGGCCCCAATCTACAGGGTGATTTATTTAACATCATAATAAAGTTTCGTCTTTTCCAAATCGCTCTGTCAGCTGATTGCCGCCAAATGTTTCTCAATATCGGCGTTCGCGAATCTGACCGTATATTTCAACGGATCTTTTATCGTTTTGACAAGAAAGAACCTTTATCTATGTATCAGTTCAATCGTGTTTGTTTTGGACTCAAGTCTAGCCCATATCACACGTTAAGAGTTGTTCGCCAGTTGATCGCTGATGAAGGCGATCACTTTCCAGCCGCAGCGGCTGTTGCCACTTCCGCTTTGTACATGGATGACATTGCCTGTAGTGTCATATCCGCTCCGCTAGCAATTTCGCTTTGTGAAGAGCTTATTCAGCTTTTCAAGCGAGGCCAGTTTGATCTTGTCAAATGGACAAGCAACTCTAAGGAGGTTCTCGCACGCATACCAGATTCTCATAATGCTTCTCCAGACATTGAGTTTGAGAAGTCTGTACCGCATAAGGTTCTCGGTTTACGCTGGGACAAATCCTGCGATAGTTTTCGGTTTGACGTCTCACCACCAGATGATAAGTGCACCAAACGCACTATGCTGTCCACAGTGGCTCGACTATGGGACATAATGGGTTTTGTGGCTCCCACAATTTTGTACGCCAAGCTCTTGATCAAAGAGCTTTGGCTATCAAGGTGTGAGTGGGATGAAACACCCCCTGACCATATTGTCGCCGCTTGGGGCCAGTTTTGTATTGAGCTTACTGCGCTCAATCAAGTTACTATTCCGCGTCATCTTGGGTTGGTAGATGGATGTACCATCAACTTGATAGGTTTCGCTGACGCCAGCGAGCGTGCTTACGGCGGAGTCGTATATCTGTAAGTCCGCATTGGTTCTACCTACTCGGTGCAGTTAGTTTGTGCCAAGTCTAAGTTCTCGCCTGTTAAAACCATTTCAGTTGCGAGACTGGAGTTGTGCGCGGCCCTTCTGCTGTCTCAGTTGCTCCGCAAGGTTCAAGACACGGTTTTGCCCCACTACCCCATTAATAAATTATACGCATTTTCCGACTCCAAAGTAGTGCTCGCTTGGATTCATTCTTCTCCTCATCGCTGGCAGACTTTTGTCGCCAACCGCGTTAGCAAATTGATTGAACTGGTTCCTGCTACTTGTTTCAATCACGTCGCGGGTATTGAGAACCCCGCAGATTGCTTGTCTCGTGGTGTCACTCCACTTAATCTTCTGCATCATCCATTGTGGCGTCGTGGACCTTCTTGGATCTCCCATGATCCGTCAGAATGGCCCATGCAACCCTTTGACCACAGTGCAGAAGACGAAGATGTACCCGAACGGAAGTCTGTTTCTTATCCCGTGATTGCTGAGGTTGCGGAGTCTCCCATCTATGCACTCGCACTACGCATGTCATCGTGGTCTAAGCTACTCCGCGCCATCGTTTATGTCTATAGGTTTCTTAGGCACCTACCTAATGAGACTTTTGTATCAAGTACTGATATCAAATTCGCAGAATGTAAGTTACTACAAGCTGTACAAGCTGTTCATTTTAATAACGACATTCAAAATTTAAAAGACAATGTACCTTGTTCTCCCGCTATCCTTAGACTCAAGCCGTTTCTCGATGAACAAGGCGTCATACGCGTTGGGGGTCGTCTGTCCAATTCGGATGAACCTTATAACTACAAACATCCTTGTATTCTGCCGCGACATGATCATGTTGTCGACCTTCTTGTTGATTTTTATCACAAGAAGCACCTCCATGCCGGTCCGGAGTTGCTTATGTCCTTACTTAGGCATAAGTATTGGATTTTAGCCGCTCGATGAATAATAATTCGTCACAGAATACATAAATGTAACGTCTGTATCAAATTTCGTCCGCGTCCGACTTTCCCTCCCATGGCCGATCTCCCTAGCCAGCGCGTCAACCAAAAGCGTTTACACACACCGGTTGTGATTACGCAGGACCACTGCAGTATACGCCAGTGCGTGGTCGAGGTGTTAAAAGCCGTAAAGTCTGGCTATGTATTTTTACATGCTTAACGACGCGCGCTACGCATATTGAAGTTGCGACAGATTTAAGCACGGTGTCATTCCTGGCAGCCCTTGAACGATTTCTCTCACGGCGTGGCCCTATACAGTGTTTGTACACGGATAACGGCACTTGTTTTGTGGGCGCAAGCTCTTATTTACGCGACCTTTATAAGTTTCTCAGGGAAGAATATCGTACTCGTCTTCAGGAAGAACTTTCCATAAATCATATTGACTGGAAGTTTATTCCACCAGCATCACCACATTTCGGTGGATGTTGGGAAAGCATGGTCAAAGTAATTAAAACGCATCTCTTCAAGGTTATAGGTCAACAGATCCTCTCTTACGAAGAGCTTTTAACTGTCCTTGCACAAGTCGAGGCACTGATCAACTCGCGTCCGCTCACGGCATTGAGTAGTGACCCTGCAGAACCATCCGCGTTAAGCCCTGCACATTTTCTGAACACAGTGCCATTATCGTCATTTCCGGCTCCTGAAGCAGACTCTTCAAGCTTGCTCCAGAGACATACTCTGCTGGATAAACTCGTGCAGTCGTTCTGGCGGCGCTGGCGTGCGGAATATCTACACCAGCTTCAGGCTAGATCCAAGTGGAATAGTCCTGCATCCCCTATACAGGAGGGTACGTTGGTCGTCATAATCTTAATATATAAAATCCTTGCGTTACTGACTGACTGACAGACACGCTACAGCCGAAACTATTGGGCGCAGGAAGCTGAAATTTGGCATGTATGTTTCTTGGGGACCGTAGGGGTGCACTAAGAAGGGATTTCCCGAAATTCCCACGGGATCGGCCAAAACGGGTAAATTTAAAAAAAATGCAGGCGTAGCTGCTGGCGTCCTCTAGTACATGATAATGCTCCGCCGCTTTCATGGCCGTTAGCCATCGTAGAGAAATTGCACACTTCCAAGGACGGTATAACAGGGCTTGAAAACGTTACCAATTCCCATTAAAAATAACGTTAAATAACGGTATTTCAAAGAGATACCTGGCATACCGGTACCATTTGGTAGCGTTATTTAGTAGCATAACGTAATAATAACGGTAAAAAAATTACGTTAAAAATAACGGTATTATTATTTTTTTTGAAAAATTACCGGTTACAAGTTCACGGTATAGTTTGGTTATTTTATGCGACGTTGCTGTTTTCTCGAAGCCGCCGCCCGCCGCGACCGGTACGGTGCAGCGATGCGGCGGTGGCGGAGGCGCGGGTGGTACACGGCCACGCGCGCGCTTTCCGACTCCGTTGCCATTTCGTTTATCGTCTTGCCAACTCTCACGCACTTAGTTTAATCTAAATTATATATATAGAAAACTACTGTTATAGTTCTCACTTCTTATTATTACATTTCCTTTATTAAGTTTTAACGTTTAGGGTAAAGTCACACTGCCACGTTGCGTTGCGACGTTTGCTTTGCAAGATTAGGACGTGGCACCTAATAATGCAGTTAATGTCAACGTTGCGACGACACAACACAACGCAACGGAGCAGTGGCTTCGCTCTAATTGTTTTATTTATTTTATTTATAGACTCACGCCTGTATCCTCAAAGGTATAGGCAGAGGTGTAATATTACACCCATATTTCGCCATGAATTTTTAGGTCCCACGTAATAGTGGGCGAGCGTATTGCCGTTACCGGGCACATCATCAGATTCCAGGCTGCTACTGAGAATTCGGAAAAAACCAGTTACACTTTGCCCGACCCGAAAATCGAACCCGGGCCCTCCTATCAGCAGTCGCATACGCTATCCACTGGACCACGGAGGCTGTCAATTGTTTACATAGGCAACTAATTGCTTACATTTTTAAATATTTTTACAAAAGCATTTAAAAATATAAAAGTAAGTTGAAGTCCAAAGATAGAAGACCCCTAGATAAACCTGAACAACCCCTCTAAGGGTCCTCTATCTCTGGACTTCTGCTTACCATACTTATGACAACCTGTATAGTCAAACTTGATACGAACAAGAAAACAAAGTTATTTTCTACTTTCTCATTATTAACGACACCTGATCACTGCACTAATTTAATTTCATCGTTACCAACACAATTATTAAATATAACACAATCTGAAACACAAAATCTGAAACAAATATATCAGGTGACATACTTCGCTTTGCTGAAATAAAACGGAAAATAATTGAATTTAAATGCTGCGTACGCTTAAATAACATTTGCTTCACAAAATATTCAATGGTAATATAATTTTATTGAACTTACCCATTTTGAAGCTGAAGAAAAAGTTTCAATTAGATTCACGAGACACACTGTACGTGATGGGTAGAAAACCAACCATGTAAACGTAGGATACTCAGAGAGTTTTGCAACACTAAAAAAACAATGACATCATCACACACATTGTAAAATATGTCACTATGTCATATTATATTATATATACTAATAGGTTGTCAATTGCTTTGGTTTCATATACCGTTACTTTCTGCTTCATTCACTTCTACCATAGTTCTGACCATGTTCGCGAGTTGCCTACATTAAAAAGACGTAAGTGGATGCTCCTGTTTCACCATATTTACTTTGGGAGGCTTACCATATGAACATCATTTACTGCTTGAGTATGATATCAATAGTTACTAAAAATTTTACGAGTAGATGTCTACAATGTGAAACAGTTGCAGCTCCTTACAAAAATAAAATGTACCACTGTTATATTTGTTTGAAAAGAGTGGCCATGAGTTTTATTGCCCGTTATTTCTCGTGGTTCTACCTATTGCATTGCGAACGTGTCAGTAAATGTAAATGTAGAATCATTAAGTAATTAACTTAAATTTTGACGTTCATAAACGTCACTTTGTGGCCTAGATGAATAAATTATTTTGACTTATTTAAAAATAGCAATAATTAAACCTATTCATAAACAACATAGCAAATCAGATTTAACGAATTATAGACCTATTGCCCTTTTGCCTATATTTTTGAAAGTGTTTGAGAAAGTTATTTACGAGTGTCTATATAACTTTTTTAAAACGAATGATTTGTTCACAATTTGTCTGTATGGTTTTAGGAGAAATCAATCGATAAATTTGGGAGTATACAATTTTAAAAAGTTGATGAAAGATCTCCAATAATTGCACTCTATTTGAAGCTTTCGACCATGTCAATTATAAAATCCTATTAGATAAATTATATGCATATGGTGCAATGTCCATAAACTACTTGAATCATACTTTACTAACAGAAGACAGTATACGGAAGTAAAAAGACTCACTTTTCCAAGTAAAATTGAAGAAACATATCACTCTAAACAAAATATGAGCTGTCAGGTGTCCCTCAAGGTAGTATATTGGGTCCTCTATTATTTATCATTTATATCAATGACATGCCAAAAATAATTACCCATAACATGACATTATTTGCCGACGACAGCACCATATTTTTTATTAATGAAAATTTATCAAATTTAGAATATGACATTAATACATCTTTAAACATAATAATAGAACGGCTCAGAGAGAATAATTTAAAAATTAATTTAAAAAAACACAAAAATAATGTACTTTAAGCCACGTAATAGAACAGAAAATTGTTTAAATGTGTCCTCCCATTTATTTTAATGATATGGATATGATTTATATTTCCAATATATACTTAATCTGGCATGGATGTATCCCATTTGTCAATGTCATCAATGTACATCTATATTACTTATATATTATGACAGAATAAATGTACCTAATTATTGTATGCGTAAATGGCGGGACATAGCATGTTCAAATAACCAAACGTTCTAACTTATGTACCTATGTTACACAATAAATATTTTTGAATTTGAATTATGCTTCTTTGGTTTCGTGAAAGGATTGTCACCAAGTAGCCAGTCAAGAAAAAGCTCGCGATCAAAATCTTGCCCCCGCTTCTAGGTCGCTTTACTTTGGTAGGCGTTGATTCGTTTTGAAACAACCAAACTGTCGACTGGCTCTTTGTTTCTGGATCGTATTGATAAATCCAGGATTCAACACCTGTAGCGATGTCGTAGAGCGAAATTTGTGTATCGTATCATGGCACCATTCCACCCTTGCCCGCTTCTGAACATATCCTCCGCACCCGTAGATGCACGTGTAGAATCTCGTGAAGGCTATCTGATCCAATCTGCAGTGTATGCTGAATCTCTTGGTATGTAACCCGTCTATTGTCTTGGATCAAATTTTTTACAGCTAGGACGTTTTCTTCCGCAACAGCCGTCAAAGGGCGGCCACTTCTTTCTTCATCCCCCAAAGTTAGTCGACCGCGCTTAAATTCATTATACTAACGATACACGGTTGCCTTAGAAGGGCCTTCATCCATGAATGCCATTTGAAGACTATCGTACAATTCGTCTGGTTTTAGGGGACGAATCGTACGATAGACTGAATCGTACAAGAACGTACCTATTTTTACTTATAAGTTATCATATTTTTAAATAAATTACAATTGGCCAGTCTCACATAGTATACATAAAAACTTTTTCTCGCAATACTTTCTGAGTGACCTGGTATACAAGAAAAAACAAAACTCAGGATAGTACAGTACTCGCCAATCTTTATACAGTCCGTTCACAGTTATTTTACCTCTGACAAATGTCAGTGTTTATTTTCTTTAGGTTGGAATGGTACTCTGTGATGACAGGTATGTAAAATAGGGTTACCCGCGCATAACATTTTACCCAATTTTAGTGCAAACTAGAATGTCCAACTGTAACCACCATTTGATACAGGTACGGGTTCGGGAGTATTTCATTTTCTATTTGCCAGCATTTATAGTAGTTTTTAGTACTAATACTAAAAACTACTATAAATGCTGGCAAATAGAAAATGAAACGGGTGTCTTAAAAACGATTCCGTTGGTGCACGATGGATAATTGTTCATGTGGGTGGTGAAATAGGGTTTATACCAAACGCTTTATTAATATTTAAATCGCAGTCGAAATCGGGTGACTACCATGATGACATGAACAAAACAAATTTCATGAAATGGCTTCAGAAAAGACTAATTCCTTATTTGCCGTCTAATAGTTAGTTGTTATGAATAATGCCCCTTATCACACAGTCAAGTTAAACAAGGTACCAACATTAAGTTCTGCTAAAGCTGAAATGCAAAACTGGATCACAAATAAGCGGTTATCTTATCTGCCTACCATGGTGAAAGCTCAACTGTATGAAATTATAAGAGACCATATGAGAAGCTCCAATATATGAAACTGATCAAATGCTTGAAGCTCATGGCCACAAAGTGATTAGATTACCGCCATACCACTACGAACTAAATTCAATTGAATTTATGTGGAGTCTCATTAAAAGGCGAGTCACAAGCAAAAATGTAGGACAAGAGGCAACCAACATTGTGAATTTATCTGAAGAAGCTTTTCAATCTATCACTGCAGAAGACTGGCAAAAACAATGCAAACATGTGCGCCATATTGAAGACAAGCTTCGTGAAACAGATGGGTCTACGGATGCTGAAATGGACAGGTTCATAATAGAATTAAATTATGAGTCTGATACAGAATCTGACAGCAGTTACGAATCATCATTGGTAGTCCGAGAATCTGACTGTAGTTACGAATCATCATAACATTGGCAGTCCATATGCATCATTTAAAAAAATATGAAAATTGAATTGCAGTTATTGTATTTGATAATTAAAACCTCACATTGACGTAATTATGATGCATTTACTTTTGTTTATTAAATAGACAAAGTTTTTATTATAACTATTTATCTTCATAGGAAATTAGTAACTTTGTTAGAAAATAAATGTACAAGCGTATAGCCATGCCGATATCAAGAGGTTTTGTTACAAACATTACTTCCAAATATTTAATACGATCGCATAGGCAATAAAAAAAATAAGTACATTTTTAGCAATACTGTATATTTAAAATGGGAGTTTTATATACTAAATATAGCAACACAACGCCCAGGTTGGCCAATCTAACAGCTAGAGGTAAAATAACTGTGAACGGACTATAGCCATCGGTACGAACATGCGCATGAAACAGTTGGGTGGACATGTCATAACCACGAAAAAATATTTGTAATTATTGAAAATTAAAATCTTCAGTTACGTTGTTAGATTAGCTATATTGGCCTGGACTAAACACTCTACTATACTCGTCAGAGAGAATGACAACACTCCGGTACTGGCTATTCGATCTCTGGAAGACATTAAAAAAATCAAGGCTTCTAGTACATCTAAAGATAAAATCAGTAGTTAAATTTAATTATAATATTTTCTTTAAATTGTATAATTGTATTAATTTGAGTTGTGTCGCAAGTGAATCAATCATTGCTGTATTTTTCATAAAATATGTTAGTACTTTAGGTTTTGAACTTTTTTCGGGTGCAATGATGTGTGGAGACCGTTGTCTGTTGTGGCAACTAGTAGTTTTAATATATCATACAAATGAACAGTCACAATCCTTTACCAATATACATTATAAGTTTACAGCATTAAAAATAAGTATTACTAATGACCACTAACAATAATAGCTTGACGATGTACTACCAAAATTGTCGTGGAATGCGAACTAAATTACAAACTATATACTTTAACATACTGTCAAACGCATATGATATAATTATTTTGACTGAAACTTGGCTTAATTGTAACATAAATGATGCTGAGTTTATCGATGAAAGGTACATTACTTTTAGATGTGATAGAGATCTTAATTCTTCCCAAAAACTAGACGGAGGTGGGGTATTAATAGCTATCGCTAAACACCTTCAGCCTCGCAGTGTAACATTGCCAACATCTACATTACTGGCAAAATATATGGAACTTATTTTTGTGGAACTCCCGGGTACCGAATTGACGGGATGTTATATAGTTGGTGCGGCATATGTCTCGGACAAAGCACCTGTAGCCGCTTACAACTTATATTTTGACATTACTAACGACGTAATAAGAACAAGTGGTAGCGCTAATTTTCTACTAGCTGGTGACTATAATATCCCTGAAGCTAACTGGGAGTCACAATCTAATACAAAGTTGGTTATATGTAAAGGTACATCTACCGTTTGCGAACAGTTACGTAATTTTATGACTATTCATAACGCCTTCCAATGTAATGCAATACAAAATGCACATGCTAGAACATTGGATTTAGTTATCACTAATATAAGTGATTGTTTTACTTTCGAATCTCAAAATTTTATATCCGTTCCTGTAGATGCCCATCATCCGCCGTTTTATACTACTATTCCTTTCACACCTGGTACTACTGGTACTACTCCCATGAATCGTCTACGTTTAAATAAATACAACTTTATTAGAGCAAATTATCAACTTATAAATGATGAACTGAACATTATTCAATGGGATGTCCTATTTAGAGATATATCAGCAGAGAACTCAGTTAATATATTTTACGAAAAAATTTACAGCATTGTGAAATCACATGTTCCTTTAAATAAGCCAAGATCAATGAAGTATCCGGTTTGGTTTAGCCCGTCACTCATACATATATACAAAAATAAACAAAAAGCGTGGCATACATGGAAAATTTATAAAAACACATCTAGTTACGAAATATTTTCACTGTTCAGGGCTAAATTCAAGACAGAAGTTGGTCAATGTTACAAAAGATACATAAAATGTGTAGAGGATTCCATCCCAAAAAATATCAAGCACTTTTGGTCATATGTATCAAATAAAAAAGTTAAGGACGGAATACCATCGACTTTATCGTACATAAACCAAACCTCTAGTGATCCTGAAAAAAATTGTGGTATGTTCTCTTCATTCTTCCACTCTGTCTATGCAGCATCCACTTTATCGCCTAATTGGTCACCAGCTGCTAACATCTCTGAACAATGCCATATTGTAAATGATCTCGATTTTGACATCAACACAGTTAATCGGGAATTAAGGTGTTTAGATGCTACTAAAGCACCCGGACCGGATATGCTGCCTGCGGCGTTCCTCAAACATACAGCTGAATCCATAAGTAAACCATTGCATATAATTTTTAACAAATGTATAACTGAGGGATATTTCCCTGATCTATGGAAATGTGCATATATTGTACCTGTTTATAAAAGTGGTTCCAGAAATATGGTAGAGAACTACCGACCCATATCAATATTGTGTTCAATTGCCAAGCTTTTCGAAAGACTAGTTCATGCCGCCATCTACCCATTAATTAAAAAACAGATCATCCCCGAACAGCACGGTTTTGTAAAACAAAGATCTACGACCTCTAACCTGGCCCTATACTCAGACTTCTTGTTCCGCAACATTGATAGACGTATACAGGTAGACGCAGTCTACACTGATTGCCAAAAAGCGTTTGATAGAGTAGATCATGAAATTCTCCTTAATAAAATTGCGTTCAATGGCATCAGAGGCAACTTATTACGATGGTTCAGCTCGTATATTAACAATAGGAGTCAAGTAGTTGTGGTTAATGGATATACGTCAGAAAGCGTCAGGGTAACATCAGGTATTCCGCAGGGCTCCATATTAGGCCCACTTCTTTTTATTATCTTTATAAATGACATAAATACATGCTTTCAAGATACAAACTTTCTTTTGTATGCTGATGACTTAAAAGTATATAAAAGTATCAAGAATATCAATGACTGTATCAGCTTTCAAAATGATCTTAATAGACTAACAGAGTATTGCAAACTTAATAAACTAAATCTAAATATTTCTAAATGTCACACTATAAGCTTTACCAAAAACAAAACCATTATAAATTACAATTACTCCTTGTGCGATAACGTTTTAACGCGGGTTACGAATGTAAAAGACCTAGGCATATTATTCGATGATAAACTACATATGGACCTCCATACTGAACACATAATAACAAAAGCATTTCAAATGTTTGGTTTTGTTATGCGGCTTGCCTCTGATTTTGTGCGACCTTCCACTTATCTTCTTTTATATTATACCCTTATTCGCTCACAGCTAGAATACGCTTGCTTGGTATGGGATCCTTTATATGATAAGTACAAACAGGTCATAGAGAAAGTACAAAAAAAGTTCCTACGTACAATGCAATACAAATGTCATCGTACCCGATCATCTTACGAACACCTATTAGATCAATACAACTTGCTTTCTCTTGAAAGACGGCGAGTGCTTCTTCAGACAATGACACTTTATGACTTAGTGCATAATAACCTAGACTGTATCGGTTTAAGCAGTGTTATAAAACTGGTAGTACCCAGACTGGTTCAGCGCCGCGGGGTGCGCGATTACCCGCTCTTTGCTACAGACCCGTACCGAACGAATGCCGGTGCGCGCGCTCCACTCACACACCTTGCACACATATACAACAATTTTTTTCAAAATGTTGATATTTTTGCCTTACCAAGACACGTATTTAGAAAACAAATAATTGAAAAGTTAAAATTAATGATATGATATATTCGCTTGAGACATAACCAAACTCGAAATAAGATTAAAATCAAACAAATTAATTAGCAAGTAACTTGCAATATTAAAGTACCCAATTATGTTTGTTTGCAAATAATACTGATAGCTTATTTGTTTGTAGCACGTTTAGAACAGCAATGTTTAAAAGTAATCTGTGGAAAATGTCGCAGTTATTACGATAAGTAATTTACAAGAAAATGTACTACCTTAAGCATATATATTGTAATATCGTTTTTTTTTCCAAATAAAGTAAAATAAAATAAAAATAAAATATATTATATTGTTTAATTACATATTCAATCAAATTCGATTAATGTAAATTCAGTCAGGTGAAGGGACTTTTAAACTTAGACTTCTTTCCTTCTTCATAAACGTTAATACTTCAAACACCATGTTCCGTGTTTGGCGACGTAAAACATTAAAACGACCGCGAGGCATGATCAATGAAAATGGTAACTAACAAGAAACAATAACAACAAGAAAGAACGATAGCAACGAGAAACAACAAAGAAGTAATACTATGAAACTATTCTAAACGCGACGATACTGTCAGAACTCAGCGAATATGTGAGTCGTGTACAAACGTAGCACTCACACTAATGCGCGGGAGGCGAGGACGCTAGCGGGTGGAAGAAAGCGCGCGCGGGCGTGCCCTGCCTGCCTGCCTCCACGCCCCGCGTACGTCCCGCTGATACCTGATTTTGTGTTCTGCGCAGCGCAATGAGGCTAGGTTCGGAGCGGCCATAAAGTTTGGCGAGTACATACTGTAAGTAGACTATTAAACACGCAAATTGTCGTACGGCACAGTCTAGCGTCGAAGTAGTCTGACATTCTTTTGCAATTGGACGAGAGCCACGGTAAAAAAACTAAGTCATAACGATAAAATTTTCGATACCGTACCTTTTACCGTTACGTAATTTTAACGGTAAAATGTGCCAGAATTAACGTTAATTTTGATAACGTTATTTCTTATTTAACGATATCTGCATCAAAAGGCTGTAACGATACCAAATTTTTAACGGTATTTCAAGCCCTGCGGTACAACTCGCGTTGTTACCGTGAAAACCGCTAAAGGGAGTTACGTGCGCCCTGTTGTACGTCTCTGTCCGCTTCCAACTCAGTGAGATCTAGCCTGAAGTTGGACCTACCTCTTAGTTTAAGTATTTAGTTAGTAGTTTTCGCTATTATTACGTTTGTAGTTTTCGCTAAAGTTAATTTAGATTATTTTTATTGTAATATCGCTGTCTTAGCCTATTGATGGGTTATGCGGTAGTACACCCAACATAGCTAAGTTCAATTCTATTTTTGTTAAAGGCAACCCTTTTGGGGCCGGGGGGATATGGTAGCGCCATCTACCTTCCTATCTATAACTAATCGCATCAACGTAAATGGTTGGTCGCTGCTTGGCCAATGCGAGCGATGCCCTTTGTTTCTATCCCTCTCTATCCCATTCCAAGAAGGGGCACTGCCTTTCGCGGATTGGTCGCCGCGAAACGTCGACGCGAGAGACAGTCCAGAACTTTCGAGAACATTCGATTCGCTAAATACGCGTCCGCCATACCGTATCACCGCGCCGCTCCCGCTATAGTTATTACCGCTTATAAAACCGCTCGCAAGTGGAAGTGACTGTGTAGTGAAGTGAATCAAGCAGCTGCATCACGAAACCACCAGGAGACTGCCCTTCGGAAACGAAGAAGATTGCCGTATAAGGTAAGTGCCCTCCATCCTTGGAATATCCTATACCCACTCACAACCATCTCTCCCATTCCAATCCTACATCCTCTTCCCGTATCCAATCCTAGGCGGCTAAAAACCCGCTATCCTTTGTATACAGTCCATTTCCTTCTCCAAGTCGCCTAGAACCTACGGTTTCGGTGTATCGCCGAACCAGCAAGTTAAAGTTTTGTTTGCCCCTGTTGAATCTTCACACCCGAGGATTAAAACCTCAGCTATTGTGCTGAAGAATATTTTGGGTATGCACCCACAGAAGCAGCTACCTGCTGCTGTGGTGAATTTGACATCGGGATTGGAACTGGCAGACCCCAAATTTGACACACCGGGACAAATCGACTTGTTGATTGGCTCTGATGTCCTCGGTGGAATTTTGATTGGTGGGAAACGGGTCTTGGTGCCAAATGGTTTGACTGCCATCCCGACCATATTTGGATTTGCTTTGATAGGACCTGTACCTAGGGACCACCCTCCACCCGAACTTGATAATTTGTTGGCTGTAGGCTCCGCTCTCTCTGATGCGGTTCACAGGTTTTGGGAGGAAGAGGAGCCCCCTCAAGCTGCCCGTTTGAATCCAGAACATGAGGAGTGCGAGCTGTTCTTCCAGAACAACACTGGTCGACTCCGTTCTGGTCGGATTATTACGAGGCTACCTTTTCTGTCTGTTCGGCCTCCGCTTGGTGAGTCACGACCTTTAGCCGAAAAGAGATTGTTGGCTATGGAGCGCCGCATGGGTCGTGATCCGGAGCTCAGACAGAAGTACATTGAGTTCATGAGGGAATATGAACAGTTGGGACACATGTCTGTGTCAAATTTGGATTGGCGTTCGGCGGAGCACTACTTTCTCCCGCATCATGCAGTATTGAAGCCATCAACTGGCAAGCTGCGCACAGTGTTTGATGGTTCTGCGCAGACTTCAACAGGCGTATCCTTGAACCAGTGCTTGCATTCTGGTCCCAAATTGGTCAAGGACCTTTGTGACGTCATCACCAGCTTCCGACGACATCAGGTTGTCTTTGTGGACGATATAAAAATGATGTTCAGGCAGACGATTATCCACCCTGATGACCGTCGCTTCCAGCTGGTCCTTTGGAGAGAGAATCCTCGCGATCCCATGGTCGTCTACGAGCTCAATACCAATACGTACGGGTTAAGGTCGAGCCCCTACTTGGCAATACGTTCTCTTTGGGAGCTCGCAGACCACGAAGGCTTACGTTTCCCACGAGCCTCCGCCATCTTGAAGGACGATATTTACCTCGATGACATTTTCTCGGGCGCCTCCACAGCGGACGAGGCAATCCTCCTGCGGGACGAATTGATAGGTATTTTGGCCTCCGCTGGTTATGAGTTGCGCAAATGGATTTCCAACTCACCAGCGCTTTTGGAGGGCTTGCCAAAGGATCATCAGCAGGATCCACATTTGTTTGAGATTGTTGACAACCCCGCCATGATGGCTGTTCTCGGCGTTCAGTACAGACCAGTCCAAGACATCTTTACGTATTAACGTAGACTTGAAACTGCATTGTTCTTGGACTAAACGTCTCGTGTTGTCTACTGTCGCCAGAACCTTTGATCCAAACGGTTGGATTTGTCCAGTTATATTTTGGGCAAAATGCTTCTTGCAGAAGCTTTGGACAGCAGGATTGACCTGGGACGAACCTCTACGCGGTACTCTTGTTGAGGAATGGACCTCTTTTGTATCCTCACTTCCTGCCGTCAACGAGATCTCCTTGCCTCGTCCCATCCTTCCTCCCGGGAAGTACAAGGCCACCCTTCACGGGTTTCGTGATGCCTCGGAACGTGGTCACGCGGCCGTGGTGTACTTGCGCACAGTCAGTGCCTCAGGTCAGGTGAGTTTCCCTGATCATGGCGAAGAGCAAGGTTGCACCCCTTCGGACATCACTGACCATCCCAAAATTGGAGCTCTCGGGAGCAGCCCTACTTGTACGCTTATTGAACCACGTGTCTAACACTTTGGGCAAAAGCATTTGTATTAATGGGACCTACGCCTGGACAGACAGCCAAATTGTTCTTTGTTGGTTGAAGGCTTCTGCCCACACCTTGGAGGTATTTGTCGCTAATGCGTTTCCCAAATACAGAAATCTGAAGTCAAGCTTATTTGGAGACACGTGCCAGGTGAGCTGAACCCCGCTGATTGTGCCTCGCGCGGATGCTTGACCCCTAGTTTGATAGGTCATTCGCTGTGGTGGGGTCCGGAATGGTTGAGTCGACCAGAAATTGATTGGCCTCGAACGCCAGTTTTGAATACTACCAATTTGCCGAGTCTACAAAAACTCGCTGTTGAGAAGGTGGAATGCGCCTTCAACCCAGATTTCTTGCTGAATCGTTACAGCTCCCTTGACAAGTTGTTAGGTGTTACTGCTTGGATAAAGCGTTTTGATTTTAATCTTAGGCACCCACAACAGAAACGACTGACACCGTTTCTCTCACCACAGGAACGACAGGAGTCTCTCACCTTTTGGGTTCGTTCAGTGCAATTGGCGCATTTTGAGAAGTAGATTGCTATCCTTAAGTCAGGGAGATCGAAATTATCGGGAGCTGTATCTAAATTGAACCCCGTTTTTGGACGATACGGGTCTCTTGCGCGTTGGAGGGCGTCTCAAGAACGCCAACCTCCCTTACGGGGCACGTCACCCCCTGTTGTTACCTAAGGACGGTCATTTGGTACGCTTGTTGGTAACTGACCGTCACCTTAAGAACTCGCATGCTGGTTGTAATGCTTTGTTGGCCATTTTGCAACGCGAGTTTTGGATCTTGTCTGCCCGAAGAATTATTCGGAGTGTAGTCTTTCGCTGCATCCCTTGCTATAAGCTCAAGGCTTCTACCATGCAGCCCTTGATGGGAGACTTACCGGCAGATCGCTTAACTGAGAGCAGGACGTTTGACGATGTTGGCACGGACTTCGCTGGTCCCTTTTTGGTGAAAACGTCGACACTTCGAAACAGCAAGACTGTCAAGGCCTACTTGTGTGTTTTTTTGTCCCTCCACAAAGACCGTACATTTGGAACTGGTCTCCTCGCTTACGACCGAGGCGTTTGTAGCCACATTTGACAGATTTGTATCCCGCAGAGGGCTGCCTTCCTTGATCCGTTCTGACTGCGGCACTAACTTCAAGGGCACCTATAATTATTTGAATGATGTTGTTAATTTCCTTGAAACCAACAAGGCTGATATAGGTGATAGGCTTGCCCGACGTGGGATAAATTGGTTGTTTTCCCCACCAAATTGTCCACATTGGGGTGGTATTTTTGAGGCAGCTGTAAAATCGACCAAAACACACTTGCGCAGGACAATCGGTGAGTCTGTCCTTACATTTGAGGAATTCGCAACTGTGTTTTGTAAGATTGAGGCCGTTTTGAACTCTAGGCCGTTGTGCCCGATCTCCTGAGATCCGAATGATTTGGAGGCCCTTACGCCGGGCCATTTTTTTATTGGTCGCCCACTTGTCGCCTTGCCTGAGTACCCCTATATTGATACGAGACCTGGTCGTCTCTCGCGTTTTGAATTGGTACGCCAGATTACTCGGAGCTTTTGGAAACGCTGGAATTTGGAATATTTGCACATACTCCAGCAACGCGTTAAGTGGACCGACAAGACCGATCCACCCAAGATTGGTGACCTCGTTTTAATCAAGGAGGCTAACCTTCCGCCACTCAGATGGCGCAGGGGGCGCATTCTTCGTTTGGTAACTGGGGCTGATGGAGTTCCCCGATTTGCTGAGGTCTTGGTGGACGGTTCGATTCTGAGGAGAGCGGTTGCAACATTGTCACGTCTACCAACCGATTAGCGGACCGGTAGGCCGGTCCGGGGCGGGTGGATGTTTGAAATAGAAATAGTTTTATGATAGGTCAAGTCGATTATATCGATTTAGTAACGTTTAGTTTAGTCTATTGAAAATTTCTGACTATGGTCACACTGAACTGTCATTCATTCACTTTGGTTCATTGTCGTTTTCCCGCGGGCAGTGAACAAAACTAGCTCTGGAAAGATTCCGTTTTGTGAGCGCATTTGATCTTGTATTTGGTGGTAAACCAAAAACCCGTAGTGTATTGCCGCTAATTGATCAGCTGTCATCGGTTTATTTGTGATAAAGAATAAAGTTGTGAATATTGAACATTTGCGAAAGTTGTTGAAGCCGGTATCGACGTCCACGTGTCATCGTGTCTTGAAACGTCGCGTTTGCAGCCTAAGCTAAGTATAGGATACTTCATTCACTTATTTTGGCCAATATATATTTGTATGAATGTGTCTAATTTAGCTCAAGCCTGACACCAGGAGATATACGGTAAAATATTCATGTAGGTACCTACTTAATACTTGAATTCACTGTGCAACACAGTACATTTATGTCTGAGATTTGTTGTGGCTGACAAGGGCTGATGAATAGAATCACGCTTCCACAAATCTGCTGCAATTGATCCCAGTTCCTTCTAGCCAAACTCTAGACATCATATAATAAAGTGGAAGAGTTTGTTTGTTTATTTGAACGCGCTAATCTCAGGAACTACCGGTCGGATCTGAACATAACGCTTTCACCCTTTGGGGCCGGGCAAAAGGCTAAAAGATAATGTCGGCTAATCTCAGGAACTAGCAGTCGGATTTTAAAAATTGTTATTGCCTTTTATTCCAGCCCAATTATTCTGAAAGGCTATATAAAATTACGCCACAACTTTTAGAGGTCAAGCAAAAATTATAAAATGGTCAAACGAGAAGGGGGACGGTTGGGTCAAAGGCAAAAAAGGCTAAACGAATAGGATACAATCTATATGGGAATCGTTTTCGAGATTTTCGGGACGCTGATTAATAATATGAAATTTATTTAGTGATCCAAGATGGCGGACGGAAAATCAAAGATGGCGGATGGGAAAAATTTTAAAAATCAATATTGGTATCGTCTGCGATGTTTAAAGGGATGGGGAATCCAAATACAACATCTTTTTCGGGATTCAAGATGGTGGATGGGTAATCGAAGATGGCGGATGGAAAAAATTTAAAAATCAATATCGGTATCGTCTCTGATGATCTAAGGGATGGAGAATCCAAATACAACATCTATTCCGTTATCAAAGATGGCGTATAGGAAATCAAAGATGGCTGACGGGATTTTTTTAAAGTCGATATGGGTATCGTCTCCAATATTTTAAGGAATGGGGAATTCAAAAACACCATCTATTTCGTGATCAAAGATGCTGAATGGGCTTTTTTTAAAATCAATATGGGATCGTCTCCGATGTTTAAAGGGATGGGGAATCCAAATACAACATCTGTTTCGTGTTTCAAGATGGCGGATGGGAAATCAAAGATGGCGGATCGGAAATATCGTCTCTGATGTCGATATGGGTATCGTCTCCGATATTTTAAGGAATGGGGAATTTAATATTATATAAAATTCTATGTTTCTTTGTTCATCATTTATAGACTCTGGAATGATAAGAGATTAAGCGCTAAGTCAATGGTAACATTGGCAAAAGGGGCTTGGAAAAAAGGGAATTAAATTAAAACTCTTAAAAAGGCGATACGGAGTTCGCTGGGTCAGCTAGTATATTATAAATGTGTAAATCGAATCATATAAAAGTAAAAAATAAATCTGATGTAAAATTCATCATCAGTTGGTGATCTAAACGTGTTATATGTATTAATTTAAGCCAACAATCGAATTAAGGACAACAAATTTTAATAGTGACTTACAAACTCAAAGCGTAGGTATAAGGTAGTAGAGCCTTGCTGATTTCAGCATGAATGGGCCGGCTCGACCGGGGAAGTACTATCCTCTCACAGAAAATCGACGTAAAGTAACAGTACCTAAACTGTTGCGTTTCGTTCGGTGAGTGAGAGTGCCAGAGGCCCTATCCCCTATTCCTTCTCCCTCATCCCACTCCCCATCCTTTCCCTTTTCCCAACCCCAAGGAGCGGCAACGCACTTGTGCCTCCTGTGGTGTTGCTTGTGTGGGCGGCGATAATTGCTTGCCATCAGGCAATCCGTCTGCTCGTTTGCCGCCGATTAACATTAAAAAAATTTAAAAAATAGCAGTGCAGCTTCAAGCAAATAACAATATGCACATGCACATACTATGAAGAAATAAATATTTTCAAAACCAACTATGGCAATAAACAAATGAGCACAATATAGTATTATTATATCGAAAAATAAATAATATTTTTTAAGTTTATGAATTATTATCAATAAATCACAAAACTATGCTTAGTGATATGAAATATACTGTGGCCATTAGTGCTGTGCACTCCCTGAGTTATGCGCGCGGCGAGACGGGGGGGGGGGGGGGGGAGGAATCGGCTGCTGCGCTCTGTCAGTTCGCCGTCAACCATAGACTAATATATTATAACTGGAAATAGACTGGCAACTTCGACATTTTAGGCGACGCAAGCGCCACCTTTTTAACTTACAGGCTACTTTTTGCCGTCTGTTTTACAAAAAATGCCGCTAGAGGTCGTTTATGTTAGTCAAGTATTATAATTATAGTCAAAATTATTTTTGAAATATAAATAAAACGGTAGAGAATGCTAATAAATGACGTTTATTTTCCAAAAATTACAATATTTACAACAGAAAGATCACAGTAAATTATGCTAAAATCACCAAATAAAAAAATGGATATACCCATTTATTAATTTGTTTATTATTTTATTTATTTAACTTTAATCATTTATTTAATTTGTTTTGTATTCGTCTAAGAGCCAGTGTTCCGCAGACTTACGGTATCGTAGCAAAGTTCATATTAATGCTAGTTATACAAATTCATCTGCCGTATATCAAATGGGGGTTCACTATTCCAATAGAGGGTTCCTTTAGGCGTGCCTAGAAGTCGAAAAGCATGAAAAACTACTTTCAAAACGTGCTCACAGCTATATTTTATATAGTATATATTTTATATAATATCATGGTTTCGAAAATTTCATAAAATTTGTGTTATTTTAGCAAAGCTTAAAATTATATGTTATTTATATTTGTTTCTCTTTCACGGGTATTATTCTAATTTGTTAGAACAATAATCGGCCCTTTAGCAGGCGTACTCGGAGACATAGGTCCAACGCTCAGAGGCCCTTTGAGAGTTTTAATCTAGAATGTGATGGGACACCTACTGAGGAGCCTCCATAACTGCACTATTAAGTACAGTCACGGGTTAGCCGCAACAGGTGAGGGACTGTTGCTACTTTTATGGAAACAAATTGAAGGGGTAACTGGACAAAGGTGTTATCTGACTAAACTGAAAAAATTGAGTTTGTAAGCTTTCTTTTCAGCTTGTAATACATTTTTTGTTTATATCGCAGGATGAAGGTGATGTTTGAAAGCTGTTACTCTGCCCTCTGAGATTGCGTTAGTCTCATGGTGAGATAACGACTGCCCCAGAGGGGTATTATTTATTATTTTTTTTTGTTTCTCTTTCTCGGTTATTCTTCAAACTTATGATGTAAGAAGAATAACCGGCCCATTGGTAGGCGTACACGGAGACATAGGTCCAAGGCGCAGAGGCCCTTTGAGAGTTTTAATCTAGAATGTGAAGGGACACCTACTGAGGAGCCTCCATAACTGCACTATTAAGTGCAGTCACGGATTAGCCGCAGCAGGTGCAAGACTATTGCTATGTTTATTTTTCATCAATAATGTATAGAAATCCATGTACTCACGAAAATTCACGAACGAATTTAGTTACGTGCGAAGAATAAAGAGGGAGCTAGTTTCAATGATTTTACATGAATGAAGGCAAGATTCCGACGCATGTATCGTACTGTCTATGTCAGACACACATGAGCTAAATATTCAAAGATGGGTCGTGCGTTATCTCGTGATATGAAGACTGTAATTTTTAAGGTGGCTGAATATTTTAAGAAAAGAAAAGCAGACAAAGAAAGCTTTGAATTTAAAAATGACGTGAATATTGGCAAAATTTTTGCGGAGGCTACGGGGTACAGCAAAAGAACCGTGCATAGTGTGATTTCTGCGGGTTATTTATCAATTGAAAATTCAAGCCAATTAAAATTTCAATCGCCAAAATAATCAAAAGTTCTTAAGAAAAAACACGTTGTGGATGATTTTCAGTTTTACGAAGTTGAAAAAAAAATACCAAGTGTCCGTAAGTTACTATCAAGTTTGAGACAGGATGGCATATTGAATTGTGGAAGGGAATATTTAAGACAGCTTTTACACAAAATGGGCTACCATTTCAAAAAATGCAAATCAAAGAGACATCTCCTTATAGAGCAGCCTAATATTACAGTGTGGCGGAAAAAATATCTTACACAAATCAGAAATTACAGAACGCAAAACCGCAATATATATTTTCTTGATGAAACATACATCAACACCAGTCACCATGCCAGCAAATGTTGGCAATCATCGACAGAACCCGGAATTCATGCTGATATTGGGAAAGGACGGCGATTGGTAATTCTCCACGCTGGGTGTCGAAATGGCTTAGTGGATGATGCATTGACTATATTCAAATCAGATGCTAGAACCGGTGACTATCATTGAGATATGAGCGGACCAAGTGGGTAGATGAAAAGTTAAAAGATAAGTTGCTGCCGAATTCTGTGGTTGTAATGGACAACGCGTATTACGACAGCGTTTAGATTGAGAAGAAACCAACTATATCAAGCCTCAAAAGTGAAATGCAGAACTGGTTGCTACGCCATAATGTAGAATTTTCAGGAACCATGTCAAAGGCTCAACTGCTACTTCTTATCAAAAATACACAAAAAGAACCCGTGTATAGAATTGACGAACTCCTGAAAGCCAGTGGACACACTGTTCTGTGTTTACCTCCGTACCATCCAGATTTAAATCCAATTGTGTTGGTCTGGGCTGATATTAAAAACAACCAGAGAGGTTGGATTAAGTTTAGACTAGAGAGAACATGCCCTATAAATTTCCTTATACCGAACGTGCAACATGTAATGTCAGTTTGTCTTAGTTGGTTAATCATAACGTCAAATTACGCGTCTCATTTAAAGAGGCATAGACTCTTTACATACTCATATCTTTGACTACATTCTCTAAATAGCCGTGCTGTGATCTGTCATCAGTGTAAAATTTGTTGGACGTTTGTGTTTACATTTTTAATAACTTTTTTGCATTTAAATAGTAAGTAAGCTTATAATAATTAAATAGTGTACTCATTAATTAATACACATCGTGTGTGTGATATCAGGATGTGGATTCCGCTATTCTCGGAACGGAAATAACAGGAGAAACTTTATCTTCTAGCAGTGAGTCGGAATTTTCCAGCAAATTTATTTACATTTCTCGTATTAATGCTATAATGAGTGTTAAGTTTACACAATATCATTGTATTGCAAATCAAGGGAACAGCTTGCATACGTATGTGTTATGAATTTAACTCACAAATTGTTATTTTGTACATTTATTGATTTAATAGCCTTAGTGATGGGATTTGACAGTGAAAGGAGATATCGATGTTTTTAAATGAGGGATAAATACGGAAACTAACTATCGGACATGAATGTAAGACTGTAGCTGGAAGCGACAGCGGGTAGGTAGCCGCGGTTGCTAAGTTGGCAATAAACAAAAACGTCCAACTAACGTTTAATGTACATAATTTACTTAGATACCTACCTTAAAAGTAGCGTCTATTAACCTAAAGCCAAGTGTTCCAGGGTACGCGCGTGTGTGTAGGCTTACATTTTTGCATCTATAAAATAGTAGATGGATTAGGGATGTGAGTAGCATTTTTTATTATTAAGAAGGTGTTTTTTATTACAGGTTGCCAATTCATGACGTCACAAGAAAACTTTGGATAAATGCCGTTGGACGGCCTAGTTTGATTTAGCAGAAGTGCCATCGTATTTGTTCACGTCATTTTGAGAAAGACCGTTTTTTAAAGACAGAAAGCACCTGGCGTCGTTTAAAACCGAAAGCTGTGCCTACATTACATTTATGCCCGGACATTGCACACCCGGTAGAATTATTTATCTAAAGCTAAACAAAAAGAGTGTAATTTTAGTTTGAACATATTAATAAAATATAATAAGTACAACGATTTTAATTAATCTACCTACTTCTATATTATTTATCATATTAGTGCTATCCTGACTGATCAAAGACGTCTTGCCTTGTAGTCCGCTACATAATATTCCACCATAAAATATAATATTCTTTCACATTCACACAACATTATCTGGTCCCAAACTAAGCATATCTTGTACTACGGGTACTAGACAATCGATAAACATGCATATATGTATACTTTTCTGTAAATATATTACATATTATACATAGTACCATCCAGACCAAGACAAACATCCATATTCATGCACACAAATGTTTGACTTGAACGGGAATCAAACCCGCAAGCTTCGGCGTGGCAGTCGGATTACCTACAACTCTAAAAAAATCGAGCAGTGGCCAACGTTAGCGATAGCAAGCAACGTGATATGATGCGACGCAAACAAATTGCCAAAGCCTGCCGTGACGCATTAGCCAATCTGGTATAATTCGTACAATACATAATCTAAGTGACAGTTTCTCATGCTCGGGCCACACTACCGGGATATGCCAATAATTATTGCCATAATTTCAACAACGCCCCGACAGAAAGCTAAAAATTTAAAAGATTCATGTTAAAATAATTGGCACTCATAAAATACCAAACAGCTGCAGCTTCATCCGCCATCTTGAAAAATGATATTTTTACCGCCTAGTTTATTGGCATATCTCAGTAAACTCTAGTGTAACCACACGACTTCACGCAGTAATTTAACGGTAATTTATTGCCATAATTATGGCGGTAACAGCCCGGTAGACGGTAAGGTAGTGTGGCCCGAGCGTTAGCATCGCATCGCAACGCATCGCTCATTAGTTTATGAATACTTTTTGTCAATAGATTTTATGGCTAAAACGAACAATTAAACACGTGATTTTTTTAGTACTGTCTGCCTGGCAAGTCTTTGCAAAGCAAGCACTGTTCGGCGTCAACAGCAAAAACTACAATTTCAATATTTTAGTTGTTTACTTCTACGGCTTAAATATATCGACACATACTAAAGTTAGACATTTGACCAAAAATATTTATCGATAAATCATCACTGTTACGAACAACACTTGGTTTCCTAACTCTATGCTTTGTCTACTGTTTGCCTACCACGATGCTGCTATAAGAGCGTGCTGCTAAACCTATCGACAGCTCTTTCTATCATACTGCATGTGCCATTAGAAAGAAGATATCAATCATAGCAACCGCTGTTGTTATTTAGTGTTACTTCTATGCCTTAGGTTATATTTCTTTGAAAACAACATAGTCCAAAACTATATGAATTCTTCTCTAGACGAAAAGATAATCTTATTGGATGAATTGTTTTCGAAATTCACGGCGGAAAAATGGCAAAGATGGGACGATCATGTCCAGAAAAATGAAAATGATTACTGGAGTCGCGATAGTAGGTTCGATAATGTTACTGATTCATTCATAATAAAGCAAGACTGATTCAAGTTCCGGTGGCGAAGTGGAAGATGAAGATGATGACGAAATGGAAGATGAAGTTGAAACAGAATCTATGTCAGAATAACTTTCGTTAGAATATATAATTGTTTTTAAATATAAAAAATGTTCAATAAAACAAGTCCTGCTTTGAATTATAACTTTAGTTCTTATTTACCACCTGCATATGTTTAATAAAATATGAGTATATTTGGGTTACATTTTAATCAACAAAGTAAGTATAATATATTACAGATAGATAGCCTCCGACCATTGTCCCGCCACAAGTCTTGCCTTAGAAATGCAAACTGATATCGTAAGATCTGTCCGACATGTATCGATCTCATGTGAAGTCATGCACTGTTTTCTTCGCCTCCCACCTCGCCGCGCATACCTCAGGGAGTGCACAGCACTAATGGCCACACTATAGTAGAACACATCCTCTATGTTACAAAGCGGGGTTAAAAAGAGAGCAAAATTATATTATTAGTAAGTATACTTATCACAAGAAAATTTAAGCATAATGAAACACCACCAAACACCACAAACCAAAACAAAAAACTCAAGTACATTATTGTGATTATTACGAAATGTTGATCGTTGTTTTAATACAATTTCACTGAAAAAAAAGTAAAGAGCTAAAATTAGGCCGAAAAGTTAGGGGCCGCCATTTTTTTCGACACAGTTGTAGTTTGAAAACGAAATATAACTTGATTTTACTCACAGAACTGTAATATGCATACGTAATTATAAAATACAACTCATCTAGTTTATTTTTATGTATAATAATCTAAGAAACAATTAGTAAAACTTAAGTACTTACGACATTACTTGGCTGGTACTCCAAAACACATGTTGCGAAATATGCACTAAAGAAAAATATTTTTTATTCATTTGTCAAGGCTTCTTACACTGCCATCTCGTATTTAAATGGTAAAATAGCTGGGTAACTATTGATTCCAAACACCAAAAGTCAAAAAAATACCGCTAATTGTCCTTAGATGGCAGTTTTAAAAAATTTGACGCTTTGGGTACTCTGGTAACCGGGACGTGCAACGCTACTTTGTGTTTGGGTACCGTTGTACCCATGGACGTTCGAGTAGGTAAAGGATTTTAATAAATAAATTTATTTAATTAAACTTGTTACATTTTTCTCGTTATAAAGGGCATTTAGATAATTATAATTATAACGCTTAGGTAGTCAGTAGGTATTTGAAAAAAATATATGCAAGCTTTGTGAAGTATTCAGCGCGAATACTTAAAAACGTGGCGAAAAAGCGCGCGCGCCGACGAAGCCGGCGCCACGGTATAAACAGGTGACAACCCATGCGTCAACGCAAGACTCGCCGAGCGGTCTTAGCTAACCTACTATTCTTATTTTACTATGCTTCAACTTCTCCATTCGAATTTAGAACTAAAATTATTTTGTTCGTCTTAATTTATTCGTTCCATTAGGTACTGATAGTTCAAACTAATACATTTACATCCATCATCATCCCTTATTTTATCCCCGTGGGGGTTGAATTTATCAAAATCCTATTTAAGCGGATGTCTTCATCATAGTAGCTCCAACCTTTAATTTCAGTTCAATCAGTCGAAAATCTAAGAAGATTTATACAAATTTTCATCCCCTATTTTATCCCCTTATGGGAGGAATTTATCAAAATCCTTTCTTAGGGGATGCCTACGTCATAGTGGCTATATGCATGTGAGAGATAAGTAATAATATTTAGGTTGTGGGCTGAAATTACTGATATCCAAGTATTTATACATAATATGTAAGAGGATAGTGGCAGTTAAATGACACTGTCATGACGTTTGACAGTTAAACTGTCAAACGTGTAAATAAGGTGTACGCTGGCTATATAAGTCGACAGGCTCGGCTAGTTCGTTCTATTCTCCTTCGACGACGGCTCAGGTACGATATGGTTCTGACTATTTAACTGCCACTGTATTCCAATATTCTGTGTTGCTTGTTCTTTTGTTTCATCATCTAGGAAACAATGTAAGATAGTGTAATCTTTATCTTATTGATATTGTGGGTAGTTTGATCGTTTGTGAGATATTAAAGATTGTAATATAAAATAGAATAATATACTGTGGATCAAGTTGTATCAATGAGATTGATTATATACATACCTGTGGTAAATATTTAGGAAATTGTGTTGATGCTAAATAATGCTTATTATGTACTGTTGTAAGACAGACCTTTCTAGTAATATAAAACTACCCACAACATTTATATTTGATATAAATTGGCTGTACCACTGTTTGTAAATTATTAGTTATTGAAAAGTATGATCAAGAGTTTTATTGACCGTTCTTTCTCTTGGTTCTATGCCTTTACTTTGCGAACTGTAGAATCACGACGTAATCTAAAGATTTGCTTTTACCTTGTGCCAAACTGAAAAATGAAAGTATGATTTGATAGTTGTCTCTTTTATTTATCAAAACTGTCTCTACAATGTAGGGAGCTTTTCTGATTCTGACATCAGAAGTGGGATAAAGAACCATGCGTCAAATTGGGCTCAGTGTCCAACAGAGTTATGGCATATGCCATTGTAAAGGATTTCGTTCGTACTAAAATTGTTACTACCAGCACCACCTTCAATTCCTTTGCAGAAAAAAAGATATGCGCTTAAATAGATTTTGTAGAAAAATACAATTATTAGTCATAAAACTGTTTGGTAACAATATATTCATACATTAAAATCAGTGGCGTAGCTAGCTTGGGTGGCACCTGGGGTGGAAGTTGGCGGTCGACCTTTTTCTTTTTTTTTAGGGGTAACAATAGGCCTGACAATTACGGGCTAACTGCCCCCGAATCGTAGTGCTGAGCTAGTGCCTATTTTTTTTAATATGTTTGTACATTGTTCTTAAAGTCGAGTTTGGGGTGGCACCCCAAAAAGGGTGACATCCGGGGCGGACCGCCCCCACCGCCCCCTCTCCCTTCCTACGCCACTGTTTAAAATAATGATAAACAATAGATGCACTTGCGCCCGTGTGATTTACAACACTTTCCTTCCCTCTCACACTTCTCGGATGCCAGCCCGGGCGCCTGTTTGCTCTCAGTAATACGACTCGTGATTTTCACGGTGTTATCTGTGTGTCCTAAAAACAGGACAGGTTAAAAGTACCCTGAACCGAAGAGCATGCATAAGGAATCTGATGGTAGTGAATAAAGCAAGAGTGATATGACAGGATCGTTGCAAATGGCGTTCCGCAGTCTCTTCCTACGCCTCCGGGAAACAGGCGTGAGTATAGACTCACGCCTGTTTCCCGGAGGCAACACACACAGATAACATACATACATACATAGGTATGTATGTATGTTATCTGTGTGTTTTCGTGTATCCTTTCGGCACATACAATTTAATCCACCGGCAGGTCACCTCAACGATATTATTATTGATATTGATTGAAATGTTAATAAAAATATTTTTGACTGTTAGCAGCTGTTTTATTTTTTATGTATTCTTTGCACATGGAATTAAAACTAGTTAAAGATGTGAAACAACAAAAACTACAATGCCATAACAGCATTATTTTGCAAAAAATATTTATAGCAAAATAACCCCATGGATTCTTCGCAAAAATGAGTTTATATCTTTATATTTAGTGCTTTACAAGTAAGTATATTCAAAGTGGTCTCATCTCTGTTGGAGGGTGAGCCCAGGCTTCATACATTTTTGCCCATGGTCCTTTGCGCCCACAATACTAATACATCGAATTGCAAGTTCCAGAGTCTCCTCATCGTGATCCCATGATTCTGCCTAAGCCCGTCACCGTTCAGCTGTCGACGGAGAACGATTGCCCTACGATCCATTAGCTACGATGCCGAGAGCAAGCCGGTGGATGAGTACCGACTATATATCTTAACGATCTGCAACAGCATGCTGAAGCCAACAGCAACAATCAACTGCAAACGCTGGTAATGTACTTCCACCAAGATTATATCTATAGCCATGAATGGTCGAAAAATATGACTATTGATGTAGGTAATAGCGCAAAAGTTACGAAAATAGATTTATTTTGATAGTAGTCGATATTGCTCTAATCTGTTGGAATTTAAATAGGAAACATTTGTAGTGATTGACCGAGACTGCATGAGCATTGGCTGTGTTGTGATTTGTTGATAAATCTTTGTAGTATACTGATTAGCGTAATCGTCCTGCATATTTGAATTCCATTAATGAAGTGCTCTCGTTCCATAAGCTGTAGTTCAATTATCGCCACAATTACCAAATTAATCAGTTCATGCTATATAGTTTTATTAAATCGGATCCAAACTATAACGAAAGAAAAAAAAAATTTTAAAGGGTAAGCTCTTGAATGTGTTGCCCTGGAGATAAGACTACGAAACTGTATAGGTATTTATCTTCAACATATCTTTGCAACTGGTTAATAATAGTTTATGGCACTAAAATTTATATATCAAATTACAAATAATACGCCTTCTATAATTGTTTAGTGAGTAATTGTCATGTACCCAGATAATTTCCACCAGTTTACTTGCAATAGACATACTTATGATTTTGTCTCTTTGATTTTTATTGGAAGAACAAAACCAAATAGTTTCATTTTGCTTTAGAGGCACCACATTCGAATGACACGTTGTAAAGAAAACCTATGAATTTGGTATCAGAGCTGCGAAGACCGTCTAGAAGGCAAGTCCGTACATGCCACAAAAAAGTACCTTAATGAATAGGTACTCATTCTACCAATCAATCGGTAAAACAGTATCCGATAATGTTTCTAACGGATAGATAGCGCTATAAGGCCTAGATCAAGTGACAGCCACGCCGAAATTTTTACTCTGTTTTTTACTTCGTTACTGAGTGCGGTGTTCTGCGAAAACAATTTTTTTTTCAGTGTTAATTAAAGAGTTTTGATGAGAAGAATAGGTAAGTTATAGAAGATTTATATGCTTAGTTTTGTTGTTTACATTTACGATATTCATCTTAGTTCTTAAGTTATTTTGCCGTAAAAAAATCGAACCTCAAAATGTAAGAGTGGGGAAGTCCGTCTGGGGTTACATGCTGCAAGTCCGTCATATGCCTTAGATCAGAGGTTATAAACTTTTTTCTGTTATCCAAATTGTAAAGTTAAAATTCGTTGATTCGTCATTATCGGCCTATACGGTGAACGAAGAAGCTATTTTTACATGTCAGGCATTTTTACTTTTATAATATTAGGGTTTTAGAGCTGGCATTTTATATTTACGCCTAAAATATTAAATAAATTATTTTAATAAGTAGTTAATTTAACTAATTTAGCAGAAATATCTAATATCTAAAATTCTCGTGTCACAGTTTTCGTTCCCATACTCCTCCGAAACGGCTTGACCGATTTTGATGAAATTTTTTGTGCTTATCCGGTATCTATGAGAATCGGCCAACATCTATTTTTCAAAAAAAAAAAAAAGAAAAAAAAATTTGCAAAACAACGTTTGCCGGGTCAGCTAGTAATATATATTGATAGAACTTTCAAAACACAAAGTATAAAAATAAAGTTTCAAGTCGGTTGAATCAAACAGAATATACCAATATTGCTTACCATAGAAACCTCATCTCCTCATTTGCTATCAGGTACTACCAGGGGTCCGGTTTACGATCACGAACGACATTTTTTTTTATCACAAGCACAACTCGATACACTTTGCGTAACCGATTAGCCATTAAGATGACAGGAAGATTAATACCTTAAGCGGCTACACAATGTACATCGAATTGCACTTGCAATTACAAAAATTGTCGGTCATGAAATGGTCCCAAGTCACAGTGTGCTAAATTAAAAAAATCCCTGCTTTCATTGTTTAGTATGCCCTGCCCACCTACGTACCTACTTATTCTTAATTTCGAAGCCCAGTGGTCAAAATAATGTCTTGTACGGGAACTTTGCAATATTTTCACATTTAGGTTTGTTTTTACCAGAGTAAACCAATCTAATTTGTTTTCAGGTACATTGACAGCACCAAAATCAGCTGCTGCTTTTCTATATATTTACTTGTTCCCATTTTTTTAAAGTGACAGGAGTAAACATAGTTGTGTCAAATTCCAAATCGGGACCAATGTTTGCATTGATTTTAAATTAGTATAGTTATAAGTTTAAATTACGTAGAAAAACTGGATAAGTGATTTGTGCCTTGAAATGTCTAATTAGTATTTACAGATTTTATTATGAATAGTATTGGTTTATGTTTAGAAAAAATATTATTATAAAAAAATCTAACCATATTTTAACGCTATAGGCAGATGTATCTACTTAGAAAATATTTTGTACGAACTTTTATAGGCATGTGGTTAGATTTAGATTGTGTAAGAACATTCCTCGTTCGTATTAATTTAGTTTTTGTTATTGGTCTCAGAACATCAGGCTTTAGAAGTTTTTATTTTTTTTCCATAGTTCATAAATAAAAAAACATTTTTTTTGTATTACTATCTCATTACCAACATCAAATAAATTCGTCATCATACAAAAACGTGTTTCACTAAAAAAGTTTTGCAACCCCAGAACCCAGGTTTATGCCGGTCTTGCCTTCTAAAAGTTTTAAATTGCAATACATTCTAAACTAGACCTTATTTAAACGTCTGTAAAGTTCAAATCTGATCGTCTCCTGCTTCAAAATTATTTAAAACTAAGCAAAAACCTATAACTATATACTTTTGTATCCATAATATTGTTAGTAGACGGACATACCTTAGAAGGCGCGGGAGGACCGTCTACCCGCCGAGTTTTAAAAAAAGCGTTGTCTTGTATCGAAGTTTATATACAATATTGTATTGTCAATGTTTCGATTATAGTTAATAAAAATCTTTATTTTTCTAAGGATTTCAATTCACTAAAAGTTTTTTATTAAGGAAGATATTATGCTTATTGGAATTTAATTTTCCAAAAACTATGCCGGTCTTCGCAGCTTTGACCTTAACTATTACTACTTACAAGCGAACTTTTGTGTGTAGGTACAGAAATACTCTATATTATATCAAGCGTGTCTGTGTCTAGCTATATCATATCGATAACATGATAGTTTCGCTTAGTAACTATTTCCTTTTATTTTTTAAACATACCTTATGCTTCTGGGGCCTGAAGGGTCATATATTATATGCTACGTCTAAATATATAGCTCGAGGTATTTTTATTAAAAAGTAATAAATGAAGAATGTTGTACTTATTATATTACATAAGATCAAATTGCCTTGTTAAAGAAAGTGAAATCATTTTGCTTATGTCTGGCACTATTAGATGGCAGTGCACAGTGGTTCCGCGCTCCAAGAAGGGCGGTCATAGAGGTTTCGCGCAACGGATGGCTATTGAAAAGCATAGTAATACATGTTATTATAGTATTTTTTTATTAATTGAGGTAAATATTAGTAGAAATAAAACAGATTATATCAGAATAATAATAATTCATTCAATATGAAACTCAGCTATATCTTCTATAAAATAATAATTGAGAAAGGTGAATTACAGCTACTCTGAAACTTAATTGGCATACATTTCTATAACAGTAATACCACTTAACCAGTCTCTTACTAATGACAAACACAAATATTCATTAAATAATTACAATTAAATAATTTTATAGGCACATTTGACAAATCTAAGCAAATCAAATAATTACAATCTAAAATTTTCTAAACTACTTATAAAATGGCACAGATTTAAAAGGACAATAAATTTAACAGGTCAGCTGATAGAGAAGACTTCTTCTTTCGTTATAATTTCCTTAAACTAGAAATGTATGGATCCGAATTAAGAAGAAGTCTGTGCATCAGATCGGTGTTCGTGACGAGTCGAGACATTTTTCGTGTATTATCACGCCTAAATCGTTTAATTAATTTATTACACGATTCAGCGGCCTCTTCCGAGAGCTCACCGATAGATAACAAAGCAAAGTAATTCTAATTTCCAAGTTTTTTGTGTCAATATTTTCGATAACTGGCAGCAACTACGCCAGACTTTTCAAAACTTGACGACATCTCTCTGCTTCAGAAGTAGTCTTCTTAATAGACAGCCAAGTGTCGAGTACAAGCATACTTGTAAAAGAACACTTAAATGTTGTACCTGAAACAAAATACAAATAGTATAGTGTGGATTTTAGAATAATGATATCTCGTAGACACCTTTAACAACTGGCGTAGATCCTAGGTACCACCTACTCTCGCAGCATATCGCAGTCAATTTTCTTTTTAATTTAAAATATAGTTTTTTTAAAATGTCTTTATATAAAACTGCTTTTGTAGGTTATGGTCAGATAGTAGTTAAAAGCTTCGACATAGATAAAGTAAAACAAAAAAAAGAATCATTTAATTTCAGTGGGGTAGCACCGATTAAAATAAAAAACATATGAATTAAAAAGAAAGAAAATGCTTAAAATATACTTTAGATACCTTCAACTTGAATATCCATTGTAAAACATCCGGTCACAAACAAGTTATTCTTTAAAAACAAGTGTCACTAAAGATACTAAATATCACGCGCTAATTACGCTAACGAGCGGACTTGTAATGTGTTCACTTTAGATGCACAAAACTATAAGTAGGAAAAAACAAAATGAAATTATTTGTGTATCTTCATGTAGTGTAATAAATAGTGAGTAATTAAGTGAGGTATCGTCTTGTAATTCAAACATCGTGATTGGAACCGTATGACCTATTACGGACTACGGAACCACTGTGCAGTGTACCAAATATTTTTAAGTAGTGGTATTTTGGTTATTATCGTTATTTATAACGATAAAAGCAGATAAAATAGGTAGTTAAAATGAAATACCTATGTAATAAATGCAGACGTCTGTCTAATTAAATGGATCTGAAATAAGCACATATTGATTCAATTTGAAAATAGTTCCATATTACATCACTGATTTTTTTCGAAAACATTCTCATAGTTTACTTATCCATTCTCAGAAATACAATACAAGTAAATTCAATAAATTAGTTAGTACCTATTATATGAAACGGTATTTATTTTTATCTGCTTTTATTCCTTGAAATTATGTATTTTTATTATGATGTGCCATGTGCCGTGATTTGTTAAACTGTAAACCTATTAAGACCATAGTAATAATCAATCTTAGGATTAGCTCTCGGTAATGAACTGTCTTATCAATTTAGTATCTCGGGTATATACACTGCGATAGATTAGCTATTTAGAAATATTTTTATGCAAGGATATACATGCGTACCTACCTGTACTTTATGTAGTTCAATTGTAGACCATGGCAATAATGATTAAAATGGGATTTAATCATTCTAGTAGTACCTATTTGTATACCTAAGTACATTGATGTTTATAAGTGTTGCGACCTAAATTAATAAATCAATGTATATCTGACTTATAGATATTGAAATATTAACCGACTGGTCTGAATTTAAACTTATTTTAACTGGTTTCTGGTTTGACTTTCTACATGACTATTTATTATACCGTTTTCTTACCAAGAGTATTTTTACTGGCATTGGCGTCTAGTTTAACTTCAGGCAGTTTACTGACTATTGGTAGGTAACATAAATAAGCTACTAACTAAATTGGTTCATTTTTGGTTACTGGTTATTTATTTATACTTTTGTACTGTTTGTACTTGCAATACATTCAGGTTAATTCAGTTTATAGCATTCCATACTGTACATTTACAGGTGGTAGACTTACAATTTAGGAAACAATTATTATGGATCACTATTGAGAGAGGAGCAGTTTAGTAATATACTATAATAAAGTCCGTTGTTACTGTAATAAAGTATTATACCTAGGTCCGTGTGGTGACGGATTAAGAATACGGAATGTCCCCACCCCATATCATCCCATGGGTGTCGTAAGAGCCGACAGAGGGAATATATTATGCAGAGAATATCACTGTAAGAGAAGGAAAACTTTATACAAACCCTATACCAACCCATTTGGCCAGCGTGGTATAGTAGGCGAGGCCTAGTCCAGAAGTGGACGGTTAAAGGCTGATGATAGATTATACCTAGGTGCATTTGATATTATTATAGTTAAAAGTAATATACTATAATATGATACAAACCCTATCTTCCCATGAGTGCTGTAAGAGGCGACAAAGGGATAACACGATGCAAATACCATCTTTGCGTAGAGACGGAAAACTCGACATCAAACCCTATACCTACGACTGCCTCGTTGGTCTCGCGGCATAGGTAAATGTGCGCGTGGGATCGGTGGTCGATGGTCCCGGGTTCGATTCCTGGGTCGGGCAGTGTTGTTGGGTTTTTCTTTCACGAAATTCTCAGTAGCAGCACGGAGTCTGGAAATGTGCCCGGTACGGCAATAGGCTCGTCTCTTATTACGTGGGACTAAAGTATAGCTGGCGAAAAGTGGGTGTAGAAATACACCTCTGCCTACCCCTTCAGGGATAAAAGGCGTGACGTTATGTATGTATGTATATATTATAGTAACATGCTTTAATAAGGTCTGCTGCATTTATCATTCTAGATTGATAACATTTTAGTGTTTTATTAATATAGATATCCATTTTGATTATGATAAGTTACATTTATAGTTTTTCTTACAGTATTTTTTTGTAGCATATAATAAAATCTTCTTTGTACTTTTAGATAGCTACGATTTACGGATTAATAAAATTTAGATATTCTTTGATGACATTTTTTATTTTCTTACTAAGCTATTTAAGTTAAATTTTAAAATACATATACAAAGAAAGTAAAAGGGCGGTCTTTATACATTTATGTCTAAGATATTATATACTTGTGTGACGAGCGTCCTGTTATGTTGCTATAAGTAGTTTTTAAAATAAATATTTTTGAAAGAACTACAAAGTTGTGATTTTTTTCATTCTTAAAACCCCTTCCGTCCCATAAAAACATTTTGCTTCCCGACATAATTTTAAATTGCACCATTTGCATACGAATTTCCGATTGAAAATATAGGGTCTTAACAAAGGTATGCACTTTTTTTAAACTGTGACACCTACTCATGATAATACTGAACAACTTTCCCCAATGAACCCATGGTCAATTCTCAAAAAAATGTGGACTTAGTATAGATAGAGATCGATCAGCTGATTGACCAAGTCTCCATACAAAGTCCAAATTTTTTTTTGAGAATTGACCATGCATTCCTCGGGGAAAGTTGTTCAGTATCATGAGTAGAAGCAAAAAGTGCATACCTTTGTGAACACCCTGTATAATTGTTAGTACTTATTCAATTTTGACCCCGCTCCTTCTAGACTAGAGGGCGCCAGGGTACTGGTTGCATTGGGCGCCACAAGGGCTAGAGACGTCTCTGTATACATGCAAAGTCTCAGCCCGATCGGTTTAAAATTGACAAAGTTTCATACAAACTCATCCCCTATTTTATTATAGCTATTCATTTTGCCCTCAGCTACGATAGCGCACACCCCATTGAGACTTTCTTCCACCGTGGTCATCCACGAGTGTATCTCCGGTGTTTGCATCACTTCGCGAACATCTTCACCTTGGCTCGGCGCAGTAGGTCTCGTTGCGGGTGTAGGTGCAAGCTCTGCCGACAGTGTAGGAGGCGGAGAGTGCAGGGTCCTGCTACTCCGGGTGAAGGGGCTGTGGTCCATTACGGGTATTGATCTACTAAATTCTCTTAAACACGATCCATATTTAAAATTATAGTTATCTTCATTACACTGGTAAGTTTAAAACCCATTGCCGGCAAACAAGGTCACGATTTAGAACTTTATATGTTTATTTTAATTGATTTTTAACACGTCTGTACGTGTTATCTTTCGTTGAGAAGGTGCTACTAGTATATGCATTTAACTAACAAAATACAGTGATTTACGCTAAGGATTCGAACTCAAGACCCTATGCATTTTGCTAGTTTGGTCTCCGTACTTGTAAATCACTGCTGATTGCAGAGCTTAAGAACAAATACAGGAAAAAATGTTCTGCCGAGTGAGTCATCCAGAAGCACTTCTTTTTTAACAAAAGCGGCTATTACTCCAAATTCACACCAATTGGCTAAGACTATTATACCTTTTTGGATTGCAGGTAATACCAGGAAGTTATTCCAATACTTATTTTTTTTCGAATAATTGCATTTTTGTGGCGCTATTTTATTTTATTCGAACATTTTTTGTGTATTTTTTGGCTCTATTTTCAAATTCCACGTTGAGTTAGTATTTTTGGTTTATTTTAAAAGATGGGCCTTCAATTTTCCATTAAATAAGACCCAATTTGCTACCAGTAATGGTCAAAATAATTTTTTAGATGTTTATAAGACAAATTTGGAATTTGCTCAAAAAATCTTAAAACCCGTTTTATTCCAAAATGGTGCATTTTGGACCGCCATATGTAGAGGATGAAAATACTCCACTATGGCCCTAGAATCACCTCCAGAAGGGAATACGAGCAATTACAAATCAACCTGTATATAGATATATAGCTGAAGAGTTTGTTTGTTTGTTTCGTTGAACGCGCTAATCTCAGGAACTGCTGCTGGTCCGATTTAAAAAAAATCTTTCAGTGTTAGATAGCCCATTTATCGAGGCAGGCTATAGGCTATATAACGTCACGCTATGAGCGACGGGAGCAGAGCAGTAGCCCTAAATACCGCAGGTGTAGCCGCGGGCATCCTCTAGTTTTGAAATAAAACATTTCACACATGTTTTTTAATAAAACATTTCACACATAATTAATCACATTTATTTAGGGTAAAATAGAAAAACTCACTGACAGTGTCATTGGGTTCATTAGAAAAAATCTCTAATATAAACAAAATCATATCTATACAGGTCAAATTAATTACGCCCATTATATAGAACTGAAGCCTTGGTCTAAAATAAGTTATCACATTAGCCCTTAATAGTCCACTGCTGGACTAGGCCTCTCCTTTGAAAGGGGGAATTGGCCCACTATACCGCGTTGGCCAAACGGGTAGGCATAGGGTTTGTATCAAGTTTTCCATCTCTTACAGTGTCGTTCTCTGCACAATATGCTCCCTCTGTCGGCTCTTACGACACCCATGGGATGATATGGGGTGGTGACATTTCGTATTCTTAATCCGTCACCACACGCAAAAAACCGTATTAAAAGAAGAAAGAAATCAAAATAATTTAAAAGAATTAAACCAGGAACCTGCACGGTGACCAAAAAAGAAAATTAAATTGTGTGCGTACTTCTAACTGATACCGAACTCAAGTGTTGTTGTTGAAAATATTAGTTGTCTTTCAAGTCACTGTTTTGAAGTGCCTTTTGGTTCTGAACCAAGAACTCGATCCAGCTGCCATGTGGGAGCATCTTGATAGCTTGACAATTAGTCCATTTATTGACACAACTATCGGACAATGATCACCAAGTTCACATCCCACATATCGACAATCTCATGAGCTGGGTCCATATATTTTGTTTAGAGACCGGGCTAAAATTGGGTAGTTTGCAGAAAACAGTGGAAGCGATTAATTTATCCACTCTCAGCCCAAGGCAAAGGTCTAACATATACTGTGGTAGCACAGTGATGAATAGAAATCCAAATTACAACTAATATTAATAAAATGTCTTACCAAATCTTCACTGATGCTCCTGATGATGCTCTTGAGTGGACCTATAAGATTAACTCATAATCTTGGCCAAAATAACAAGCAAATCGAATAAATACCACAGGGTCCAATTCGGCGAAGTCCTACTCCTCGGGCACCAAACAGGAATTCACACACGTGTTTTACAATGTTCATTAAGATACTATTTTTATCACAAATAAACAGATGCCGGTTATTGACCAAGGAAACGGCATTCAAACGAATTCCAAATATTCTTTTATAGCACAAGGGCACGCGAGATTAGGATTACAAGATACGGCGTGGTCCAGACAACTTTTTATACCGGGTTTTTTCACTGACCGCGGGAAACGAACAAGCTATTCGCGAAGCTACCAGGATGTGCTTTCAAAAGGCGATCAATTTATTTCAATTACAAAACCACGCAAGAGAGACCAAACGGCGTCAGCTAATTTTCAGAAACGGAAATTGACAGTTCAGTGTGACCATAGTCAAAATTTACAATAGACTAAACTAAACGTTACTAAATCGATATAATCGACTTGACCTATCACAAATAATATTTCTATTTCAAAAAAAATTGATCTCGTTCTCTTTTTCTGCTCTGACGAGATTGCCGTCGTGCAATATGCTCATAACGAATTTCAATGCGAGTCGCTATGCTCGGTCGATCACTACAATATCACGCTTATTGGCTGCAATAAACCTATCTGTAATGAATTAATGATAGAACTATCCCAGGACAACAATGCAAGATTATTTTTTCGAGAACTGGATTGGGCACATGTATCTGTAGTACAGTACCTGTGAACCAATGAGATTATCTTTAAGGGCTACTTGCTGATGGATTATCTTGACCACTTGATTGTGTTTGTGCAAATACGGCTAATGGTTTTGCAAATAAACTTTATTAAACGAAATATTTTTTGAGCATACTCTATCGTGAAAAAGTATTTTTGAGGAAATATTGCAGTATAGCTTATACACTCGCGTGCAAGTAAATCGACTCGGGAAACGAACAAGCTATTCGCGAAGACCATAGTCAAAATTTACAATAGACTAAACTAAACGTTACTAAATCGATATAATCGACTTGACCTATCACAAATAATATTTCTATTTCAAACATCTACCCGCCCCAGACCGGCCTACCGGTCCGCTAATCGGTTGGTAGACGTGACAATGTTGCAACCGCTCTCCTCAGAATCGAACCGTCCACCAAGACCTCAGCAAATCGGAGAACTCCATCAGTCCCAGTTACCAAACGAAGGATGCGCCCCCTGCGCCATCTGAGTGGCGGAAGGTTAGCCTCCTTGATCAAAACGAGGTCACCAATCTTGGGTGGATCGGTCTTGTCTGAGTAATCTGGCGTACCAATTCAAAACGCGAGAGACGACCAGGTCTCGTATCAATATAGGGGTACTCAGGCAAGGCGACAAGTGGACGACCAATCAAAAAATGGCCCGGCGTAAGGGCCTCCAAATCATTCGGATCTGAGGAGATCGGGCACAACGGCTGAGAGTTCAAAACGGCCTCAATCTTACAAAACACAGTTGCGAGTTCCTCAAATGTAAGGACAGATTCACCGATTGTCCTGCGCAAGTGTGTTTTGGCCGATTTTACAGCGGCCTCAAAAATACCACCCCAGTGTGGACAATTTGGTGGAGAAAACAACCAATTTATCCCACGTCGGGCAAGCCTATTGCCTATATCAGCCTTGTTGGTTTCAAGGAAATTAACAACGTCATTCAAATAATTATAAGTGCCCTTGAAGTTAGTGCCGCAGTCAGAACGGATCAAGGAAGGCAGCCCTCTGCGGGATACAAATCTGTCAAATGTGGCTACAAACGCCTCGGTAGTAAGCGAGGAGACCAGTTCCAAATGTACGGTCTTTGTGGAGGGACAAAAAAAAACACACAAGTAGGCCTTGACAGTCTTGCTGTTTCGAAGTGTCGACGTTTTCACCAAAAAGGGACCAGCGCAGTCCGTGCCAACACCGTCAAACGTCCTGCTCTCAGTTACGCGATCTGCCGGTAAGTCTCCCATCAAGGGCTGCATGGTAGAAGCCTTGAGCTTATAGCAAGGGATGCAGCGAAAGACTACACTCCGAATAATTCTTCGGGCATACAAAATCCAAAATTCGCGTTGCAAAATGGCCAACAAAGCATTACAACCAGCATGCGAGTTCTTAACATGACGGTCAATTACAAACAAGCATACCAAATGACCGTCCTTAGGTAACAACAGGGGGTGACGTGCCCCGTAAGGGAGGTTGGCGTTCTTGAGACGCCCTCCAACGCGCAAGAGACCCGTTTCGTCCAAAAAGAAGTTCAATTTGGATACAGCTCCCGATAATTTCGATCTCCCTGACTTAAGGATAGCAATCTCCTTCTCAAAATGCGCCAATTGCACAGAACGAATCCAAAAGGTAAGGGACTCCTGTCGCTCCTGTGGTGAGAGAAACGGTGTCAGTCGTTTCTGTTGTGGGTGCCTAAAGTTAAAGACAAAACGCTTTACCGAAGCAGTAACACCTAACAACTTATCGAGGGAGCTGTAACGATTCAACAGGAAATCGGGGTCGAAGGCGCATTCTACCTTCTCAAGAGCGAGTGTTCGTAGACCCGGCAAATTAGAAGTATTCAAAACTGGCGTTCGAGGCCAATCAATTTCTGGTCGACTCAACCATTCCGGACTCCACCACAGCGAATGACCTATCAAACTAGGCGTCAAGCATCCGCGCGAGGCACAATCAGCGGGGTTGAGCTCACCTGGCACGTGTCTCCAAACAAGTTTGACTTCGGATTTCGGGATTTGGGAAACGCGATTAGCGACAAATACCTCCAAAGTGTGGACAGAGGCCTTCAACCAACAAAGAACAATTTGACTGTCTGTCCAGGCGTAGGTCCCATTAATACAAATTGATTTACCCAAAGTGTTAGACACGTGGTTCAATAAGCGTACAAGTAGGGCTGCTCCCGAGAGCTCCAATTTCGGGATGGTCAGAGATGTCCGAAGGGGTGCAACCTTGCTCTTCGCCATGATCAGGGAAACTCTCACCTGACCTGAGGCACTGACTGTGCGCAAGTACACCACGGCCGCGTGACCACGTTCCGAGACATCACAAAACCCGTGAAGGGTGGCCTTGTACTTCCCGGGAGGAAGGATGGGACGAGGCAAGGAGATCTCATTGACGGCAGGAAGTGAGGATACAAAAGAGGTCCATTCCTCAACAATAGTACCGCGTAGAGATTTGTCCCAGGTCAATCCTGCTGTCCAAAGCTTCTGCAAGAAGCATTTTGCCCAAAATATAACTGGACAGATCCAACCGTTCGGATCAAAGGTTCTGGCGACAGTAGACAACACGAGACGTTTAGTCCAAGAACAAGGCAATTTCAGGTCTACGTTATACGTAAAGATGTCTTGGACTGGTCTGTACTGAACGCCGAGAACAGCCATCATGGCGGGGTTGTCAACAATCTCAAATAGATGTGGATCTTGCTGATGATCTTCTGGCAAGCCTTCCAAAAGCGCTGGTGAGTTGGAAATCCATTTGCGCAACTCATAACCAGCGGAGGCCAAAATACCTATCAATTCGTCCCGCAGGAGGATCGCCTCGTCCGCTGTCGAGGCGCCCGAGCAAATGTCATCGACGTAAATATCGTCTTTCAAGATGGCGGAGGCTCGTGGGAAACGTAAGCCTTCGCGGTCTGCGAGCTCCTAAAGAGAACGTATTGCCAAGTAGGGGCTTGACCTTAACCCGTACGTATTAGTATTGAGCTCGTAGACGACCATGGGATCGCGAGGAGACTCTCTCCAAAGGATCAGCTGGAAGCGACGGTCATCAGGGTGGATAATCTTCTGCCTGAACATCATTTTTATATCGGCCACAAAGACAACCTGATGTCGTCGGAAGCTGGTGATGACGTCACAAAGGTCCTTGACCAATTTGGGACCAGAATGCAAGCACTGGTTCAAGGATACGCCTGTAGAAGTCTGCGCAGAACCATCAAACACCGTGCGCAGCTTGCCAGTTGATGGCTTCAATACCGCATGATGCGGTAGAAAGTAATACTCCACCTAACGCCAATCCAAATTTGACACAGACATGTGTCCCAATTGTTCATATTCTCTCATGAACTCAATAAACTTCTGTCTGAGCTCCGGATCACGACCCATGCGGCGCTCCATAGCCAACAATCTCTTTTCGGCTAAAGGTCGTGACTCACCAAGCGGAGGTCGAACAGACAGAAAAGGTAGCTTCGTAATGATCCGACCAGAATGGAGTCGACCAGTGTTGTTCTGGAAGAACAGCTCGCACTCCTCATGTTCTGGATTCAAACGGGCAGCTTGAGGGGGCTATTCTACTTCCCAAAACCTCTGAACCACATCAGAGAGTGCAGAGCCTACAGCCAACAAATTATCAAGTTCAGGTGGAGGGGGGTCCCTAGGTACAGGTCCCATCAAAGCAAATCCAAATATGGTCGGGATGGCAGTCAAACCATTTGGCACCAAGACCCGTTTCCCACCAATCAAAATTCCACCGAGGACATCAGAGCCAATCAACAAATCGATTTGTCCCGGTGTGTCAAATTTGGGGTCTGCCAGTTCCAATCCCGATGTCAAATTCACCACAGCAGCAGGTAGCTGCTTCTGTGGATGCATATCCAAAATATTCTTCAGCACAATAGCCGAGGTTTTAATCCTCGGGTGTGAAGATTCAACAGGGCCAAACAAAACTTTAACTTGCCCTTCAACATTAGAGGCTACGTCACCTATTCCACGTATACAATTGGGAAAAGAGCCCATATTTAATTTAACCTGCCCTACCAAATAAGTGGAAACAATACAACCTTGTGAACCTGTGTCCAGTATAGCACGGACAACAACAGAGGTCCCCGTGGGTCCCCAGACCCTAACAGCAACCGTTAGTAGGATAACGGTCGCAATGGGGGTGGTTGGCGTTATAGGGCAGGAGTTAATTAATTATTGTTGCCTGGGCGGCGACCGTTGGCCAGGACCAGGCAAATCAAAATGGGGGTGCGGCTTGAAGTCCTCAAAGGCGCGATGACTCGATCCGCGCGCCATCTGTGGGGGGTCATAATGACGCCCAAAACGAGGTGGGCGCGAGTCAAGGCGGGGACGCTCCGCCAAACGAGGGGAATACCTGGGGCAGCAGTCATGGTGCTGGTAACGCTGAACAGCACATTCAGGTGCGCGAGAGTGAGGAGGCGTGCGCACGCTACGGTTCTCCAAGCGGGGTGAGCGGCGATCAATTGAGCGAGGCGACTCTCGGCTACGCGCCGGTGAGCCTCGGCTGCCACCTTCAAAACACCCGCCCGTGCGTGGCGTCGGCTGGTTGGACAAGCGGCCTACCTCTCTGGCATTCATGCAGAGAATGTCCAAATGCTGTCCTCCACAGTGAGGACAGGGGCGAGAGTTTGGGCTGTCTCGCTGGTAGTGGGACCCCAAGCAAGAGAAGCAAAGGCAGCGGGCATTCGCGATGCGCCTCCGAGAGGCGGCATGAAGGTCCAAGAATGCCCTACAACTGGCCGTTCTGTGCCCCGTGACCTTGCAGTAAGAGCACTCCGCTGGGCTCTGCGTGACTGCAAAGCGAGGAGGGCGCCGGTCAACATTGGCTCGGGTGTGAACGCGAGCCTGCTCCTTGACCTTGGGCGGCTGCGACTTAGCCGGCGTGTCACCACCGGAGTTGTCCAGGACCCGGCACTCATCCTCGAGGAACTTCTCCAAGTCAGAGAAGGCGGGCAGATGGGTCGCGCTATCCCCACCAAAGCGCTGCTCAAAACGCGACCTCAGGTCGGCAGGCAGCTTTTTCAACACAATGTGCACCAATAGATAGGACCATTGGTCCACGGGCAGGTCAAGGCACTTAAGTGCATTGATTGCCACCAAAAGCGGGTTCAAAAGTTGGGTGCGCAACCCAAAGACCCGGGTGAGCGTGGGCAAACTCAAAATCTGTTCAATATGCGTGTCGGCGAGGTCACGCTTGTTATGGTACCTACGGGTAATTAGGTCCCGAGCCGTCTGGTACGCCTCGTCAGACACGGGCAGATGCTGGATGAGGCCCTTGGCCTCCCCATCCAGAACCGACATCAAATAGGCCAATTTTGTGCCGGCCGAAGGTCAGCCCTGTCATTAACCAGGCTGTGAAACAAATTAACGAAGCCCAGGTAGCTTCCTAGGCAGCCATCGAAATCTTCATCTTCATCGAATAATCTTCGCTGACCTTATTTCGCTGGTCAGCGGTGAATTCATTAACTGATACTTCGAGATAGCAAGCGCTGAAAGTGCGAAATTGTTGTTCCACACTTGCCCGGCGATCATCGATGCGCTCATACCTTTGCAGTAAGGCCTGCTGGCGATCAGGCCGGTTCACCAAGGCACTAGCTGAGGCAAACCACCGCAAATCTGATGCAATAGCACCAACAGCCGCACGCAAGTCCTTGATAGCTGACATAATCAAGTTTCAAAAGAGCTCGGACAAGCGTTAAATAATATTAACAATCAAAACTTAATATTTGTTAATATATTAATATTACTCGATATTTATTGAATTATGGTTTTGTATCACATCAGTTACTTTTGAACATTTGACAGAAGTTACAAAAAACAAAATACATGAGAGATGAAATTTGGTAAAATTATATTAAACTAGAGGACGCCAGCAGCTACCCCTGCATTTTTTTAATTTACCCGTTTTAGCCGATCCCGTGAGAATTTCGGGCACGCCCTTCTTAGTGCACCTCTACGGTCCCCAAGAAACATACATGCCAAAGAACAATGGCCACTTCTCATACATTGAATGACCTGATAATGAATTATTGTGTATATAGATAAAATGTACAAAAACAAGTAGATCTATGATCAAGAAATTATACTGTAAAGACAGTTTTTCTTATAAAGGTCTAGGAATTACATAATACACCGAAATTAGTTCGTATTAATTTGACAGATTCTCCTATGTCCAATGTCACCGGCGGCGTCTTTACGTCAAAAACGTTCCATTGCATCCTTATCCAATGTTTTCAACAGCAGAAATTCATTTATATTTATCTTTTTATATCTTTTAACACAAAAAAAATACATTCATTTATGATCAGCTTTTAACAACTTGATTCAATTTATATATAAAATTAAGTTTTCTCGAGGTTTTGACAAAACCAAATGCTAAAGATGTGGTATAAGTGAAATGGAACGTAGCTAAACAAGGAAGTCATGAAGGTATAGATAAACATGGAGGCCACAGCTGCAACAAAGCCTTGAGTCAAATACCTACATTTCTCTATCTCACTCTCTGTGGTCTGACCTCTAATTTTAGCGTGGATTTAGTATTGCTATCTTCTTATTAAAATCTCCGAGTAAGCTCTTAAAAAGAGCCGACATATTAAGCAAATCAGAAGTTTACACGGTCAATTAATGTGTATTTAAATCAAGAGTTTGGTGGTCTCGAATCAGGGAATCGAGTCATGATTCGAATACCGGATAAACTGACTCGAGTCGACTCGATCCATCAAAACAGCGACTCGGCACATCACTAAATTAAGAAACATAAAAGATGTTACAATATCACAGTAAGAGACATAATTCTTTTGCATGTCACTAGTCATGCAACCAAATTAATAACATTTGGGGATGGAGCTTATACATCGGGAAGATTGTAAAGGCATTATCAAATGCGATTGTTCAATTGGTAGCGTGCTGGATAGATGTCCTTTTAAATAATCATTGGACCTCACAAAACTCAAAAGTTGTGTTGATCGATGCACCAAACACCCTGTATAGATAAGAATCAATCATGTCACTGACCTCTGGCTGTTCCATCTGTTCCTCATGTTTCATATTTAAGCCACTTATCAGTACAATCGGTTGATGTATCCATGGCTCGCTTTCACTTATATCATCTGCATTTTCTTCCCTATAAGAGAAATTTATGATTATTTAATATACTTTATATACTTACTAATTAAAATCATAACAGACAGTTATAAAGTTGACATACCAATTAGGTAAGAAGTGTTGAATGCTTCAAGCACACAGACATACATACATACAAGATTGAGCAATCTCCTAAAAGCTGTTAAGCAATAATTATGACCGAAAACATGCAAAAGAGAGAACCTTAGTGTTGTGTTAAATGTTGGACTAGTAGAAGTTAAAAAACATTACAGTATACTCCTTGTGGGGATCTTATGTTATTGAAACAACTGTTCACGATAGATTCACGTTTATTACTGTCTTAATGATACAACTATGATGTACTTTATATTAACATCTGACCTACTTACTACATACTACACTACACCTCGGGGGTGAACAGAAAGAAAAAAAAAATTGAAAGTTTTTTTTTTCTTAAATTCATTTAAATAATATTTATGTATTATATGGTTTTGTCCTATTTTTATGGATTACATACGTTTTATTACATTTCAAAATCTTAACATTTACTCCTAAATCTTCTAAGACTACAAATGGTCCAACCCATTGAGCATCTAACTTACTAGCTGTTTCATTTTTGATAAGTATTAATTGTCCATTAATATAGGTAACGTTATTTATATATTTATCCTGAGTACATTTACGTTTCTGTTTACTTAATAGTAAATTATTACGAGCATCCTGGTGTGCTACTTGTAACTTAAACTTAAGATCTAAAGCATAATCTTCGGGATTATACAATGGTTCTATATATTGACTTACTCTACATGGTATTACACTCGGTCTACCAAATACCAACTCAAACGGTGTGTATTTTGTTTCTGTGTGAACAGTATTATTGAAGCTAAATGACCAGAAAGGCAACCAATGACTCCATGTGTCTTTCTGACCATCACATTGAATGCGTAAGAATGCACCTAAATTTTTGTGGGAATTTTCGAGTGCACCGATGGATTGGTAGTGATAAACCGTAGAAGTTAATTTTTGTATATTTAAAATTTTACATACCTGTTCCATCACAGAAGATACAAATTCCGTTCCACGATCAGTCGCTATGATGTTTGGTATTCCGAATCTTAATATAAAATTAGTAACTAACGCTTTTGCAATACTTACCGTGTCTTTGTTCCTTAGAGGATAGGCCTCTACAAACTTAGTTAATTCGCATTGAAGTGTTAGGATGTAGCAATTACCTTCTATGTCCTTCTGTAAGGGACCTACGACGTCAAGATATATCTTTTCAAAAGCATGTGAAGCAGTTGTAGTTATCTCCATGGGCGCCTTGACATACCTACAATGCTTCATTTTCTGACATTGAACACACTTGCTCACAAATGTTTTAACATCATTTTCAAGGCCTGGCCAGTAAAATTTTCTTTTAATATTAATAGTCATTCTACGCACACCTGCATGACCTGCGGTGGGTAGTAAATGAAAATCATGTAAAATATATTTTCTTTCTTCTACATTATCTATTCTTTTAACTCCTCTTAATACATAAATTCGCGGACCGGTCCAATCCTTTCGTACTTTTATTTCCTTTAACATTTCTTTTATAAAGTTTTCAATTTCATCATTCTTTACTATGCATAGTTCATTTATATTTATAGATTTACAAAACTTTTCTAACTTAGTCACAAATTTGACTCGCGTAAATTGTGCCCTAAAGTTAATATTTATATATAATATTTTCCTACGACGACTATAAATGAAACACTCATTTTCTTCATCTATATTTTTACTTCTTTTCAATTTATTTAATTCCTCGTTGCTGATAAAAGTCATTTCTACGGAATCACTCGGTATCTTTAGTACCTCGACTACTTGTGGTTGATCAGGCCGCGTTTCGTCAGGTTTACTAAATACACGTGTATTATTTTGTTGTATCTTATTATTATCTAAATGTCTTCTTTGAGCTCTAGTCATGACTAACATTATTTCCTCATTAATTTGTTTTAAACTATCCGATGTTATGGTAATTCTAGATAACGCATCAGCGACGCTATTATCCTTTCCTCTTAAATATATTATTCTAAAATCGTACTCCTCTAATGCTAGTCTAAACTTAAGGAGTCTACTTGATGGATCTTTCATTGAAAATAGATATATTAATGGCCTATGGTCCGTCATAATTGTGAAAGCTTTACCATTTACATATGGCCTAAAGTATTTCACAGCCCACACAATAGCAACTAATTCTTTTTGAATAGTCGGGTAGTTAATTTCAGCTTTATTGAGGGGTCTGCTTGCATATGCTACGGGTTTCATATTTTGATTGCACAAAACTGCTCCAATAGCTGTACTTGAAGCGTCTGTTTGAATGACAAATTGATTATTTTCTGAAAAATCTGGAAATCCTAACACTGGTGGTGTTGTTAACGCATGTTTTAAGGTTTCAAAACTTTTCTGACACTCTGCAGTCCAAACAAATCGTTCATATTTTCTCGTTAATTTATTTAAAGGATGTGTTATTTCGGCAAAGTTTTTAATGAATTTTCTGTAATAATTACAAAATGCTACGAACCTTTTAACTTCGTCCGTATTAGTCGGTATAGGGTAATTTTGTAGAATTTCAACCTTTGCAGGGTCAGGTAAAACTCCATCTTTTGTAACTAAATGTCCTAAATAAAGAATTTCTTTCCTCAAAAAGTTACATTTCGCTGGATTCAATTTTAAATTAATTTTTCTTAGTCTTTCCAAAACATCTGTCAAATTTTTATTGTGGATAACCAAATTTCGTCCAAATACGACTAGATCGTCTAAATAAATAAAACATTTATCAAACGTTAACCCTGACATTGCCACAGACATAGCTCTACTAAAAGCACTTGGACTTGTCTTGAGTCCCATCGGTAATCTTTTCATTTGGTATTGACCAGTGTTTGTGGTGAAAGCAGTGCACTCCCTGCTGCATTTATCTAATTCGACCTGATAGTAGCTTTGATTTAGATCCAGATGTGAGAAATAAACAGAGCCAGAGAGAGAATCTAGTATTTCTGTAATATTTGGTAAAGGGAATTTGTCATCCACAATGCAATCATTCAGTTTTCGATAGTCAATTACAAGTCTCCACTTTGGTCCATTTTCACTTTTCTTCGGTACCAACAAAATGGGACTTGACCATTCACTCTTGGCTTCCTCTATAATATCATTATCAAGCATTTCTTTAATTTGTTTTTTAACTTCATTTTTTAAAGAATGGGGCAGTCGATACTGCTTGACATAAACTGGACTTACATTCGGTTTTAAAGTTATTGATTGCTGATAAACGTTCGTAGTGTTTAATTTATCACCGGGTAAAAAGAAAACATCTGAATATTTTGCACATAATGCCTGAATAGATTCGCGTTCTTCTGTATTGAGGTGATTTAATTTCAAAATGTTTAATAAATCTTTTGCCCTATTTAAGTTGTTAGAAGTTAATTTGAAATCGCATAAATCATAATCTTGGACCGAATATATTTTCGGTTGAAACATTGGTAAGGTAATGTCATGTTCATTGGTGTTTAAAATTTTAACAAGTAATCGATTATTTCGTATTTTGCTAATACATCCAGCCAGAAAAACATTATCTGCTAATTGCTTACTATGGATAACACAATCCTGTTCTAAATCATCATTTAAAAGTAAATAATGGAATGATTCACTGCGTGCTGGTATATGTAAAACTTCATTGGAATAATTGAGTGAGTCATGAAGAGTTAAAGAATATTCCATTCCATATTTATTTAAGGTAATGATATTGTTTTCCAAGTTGATACTCGATACATAACGACACAGAAAATCTAAGCCTAATATTCCATCTGCCTTTAAAGGAATGTTATCGAAAACATGAAGTTTCATATTAAAATCAACATGAAATTGCTCATCACGATGAGTCAAGATGACATCAGTGAAACCAACGGATTGAATCTGACCTCCAATACCATGTATAATAGTTTCATCTCTAATTACGTTACTGTTACTTGGCAATGATTTTTTCTTTATAATAGATAATGATGCTCCTGTATCAACTAGTCAAAAATATTTTCTATTGTTAATGTATAGTGATAAATATTTAGCCTTACCACTTAAAGCTAAAATATTATGTTTCAGATCGAAAAAACTGCATTTCATTTATATTTGAGTTTACAGATTCATCTCTATTAGATTCGTCAGTATAAAACACTCTATGTTTGTAACCACTACCACGAGTTCCATAACTCGATCGATTGTCGTTTGAACTTTGGCAGCCTCGTCCGCGATTTACGTTATTGTATGTACCTCTACTGTTACCACGGCTGTGATAAAATGTACGTGCACGGGAATTATTAAAATTACCTCTACTAAAGTTGTTTGAATTACCTCTGTTGAAATTATTTGCCCTTCCATAATTATTAAATGTATTCTTTAGATGATATCCGCGCTGACCGCGAAACTGGTGTCCTTGATAAGAATAACAATTAGTTTGTGACTTACCTCTGCCACGACGTGAAAACTGCATGACATTTTCACTTGTCGAAGTCGATGGCGCTGTTAACTCCTCCTCTTTCGCTGCCTGGATTGCGTCTCTCAAACTGTCATAATTTCGGGCAGCTATGATCGTACTAATACGGGAATCACTCAATCCACCTGAGAATCGTTTTATTGCCAGTTTCTCGTTTAGAGGTTTTAGAACGGAATAATTTTGTGAATTACCATCTGCCTGCGATATTGTCAGTTTAGTAAATAGTTTTTCTATTTCTGTACCATACTGATCAATAGTACGCCAACCTTGTGTTGCGTTTTGTAACTGCGATTGTATTGCAGCAAAGGACTTCTTTGGTACAAGGATATTACGTAAATCTCTGATAAGATCGTCTGCAGATGTATAATCCTGGGCCATACGTAATTTAGCATTTTCGGTTAATCTGCTTTTTAATACGAATTTTATTAATAGTTTTTTCCCTGTCTCAGAAAGCATATCTGCATACAATTCCACAGAGTCAATGATACCTTTAATGCTGTTTTCATTATTATTCATCACAGGAATAAAACTACACGCCGTTTTCAAATCGAACTCCATGACTAATTCGGGATTAGGACATGCTTCACAAAAGTCACTTTCGCTACTACAATCACTCACTGTCTGCGAACATAAATTAATAATTTGTGAATAAAATGATTTTATTTCGTCACTAACTGTAGCTATTGATGTCAAACATTTGAGCATTATTTGTTCTGTAGTAATATATTCAATTATATTTGAACTTTTCTCGAATATTCTTTCAGTTTCAGCTAACTTATTCTTTATTATATTACCCTTAAATCTAGCTTTTCCCTTCTTAATTAAATATTTTCGTATCAATTTAAATTCCTCTAAACATTTCAGTAATTCATCTTCCATTCCCTTTTACAAAGTAATATATTAATAAACAAAATACATACCACAGCTCGTTCAGCTACCGTAGTAGGGGATATGAAGCCTAAAGCGATGTATTGCAATACGAGTACGCGCTTACCATATACTGCACGAAACAATAACATTACAATTAGGATTCTTAAAACCTTATTATTTTAAAACTATACTTTACAGTTTATAGAGTTCAAATTGTATTTACTACTTAGCAGATTTTTATCAAAACGATATACGAATCACTCCCGCACTATTTATATATTATTTGCACATGATTTCACGCATTTTTAGTTGCACTTTTTAAACGAAAAAATTTGCACGATATTCAGTTGTGTATATGTATATATTCATTTTAACTTCACTACTTTGTTGACATACGTATTTCACATTCTTCTCCGCGATTGCCTCTGGAACGGGTGAACGACCGTCGCAAGTTATTCTGTACAATTTGGTCTCTGATCCACGAATGGTGGCATTTCTTGTACTGTTTCCATATAAAATATATTGCAGCAAGACCCAATAACACGCAAATAACTGTCAGCATAATACCGATGCTTGACATATGCATTTTCAATTCTTCAACCTGGGCCTTATTCGAACCAGCAGCATTCTGGTTGACGAAAACTGTCTCCTTCTCTACGTTAGAGCGACACATTATTGATAGATATTTCCGAATTCCGAATTGAAAGAATAATAAACACTGTAATGTCAAAATTTTTGTCACAATATTTACTAAAAACTTTTATGCGTAATTATTTCAAAGACAAAGACATTTTCACTCATAGTCCGATTTTGTAGCCGTAACATTATACCGAATCGAAGTCGCGTCACGCGTCCCAAAATGGCAAGGGTCGCCATGTGGGGATCTTATGTTATTGAAACAACTGTTCACGATAGATTCACGTTTATTACTGTCTTAATGATACAACTATGATGTACTTTATATTAACATCTGACCTACTTACTACATACTACACTACATCCTCTAGTTTTTTAACACTGACATTAGTGTCCCAATCACAAGCTTATTGGGACACCTGGCAACACTACTTGAATTTAATTTAATTTAATAATTTAATTCAATAATGTTTTATTTATGAATCTAAGTGTTCTTTGTGTCAATTAGACAGACTTTATAGTACAAGTCTGTGTGTATATAATTACTATTCTGTGCTCACCTGTGTTCTTCTTCCGCAATATTAGCTTCATAATCAGAGGATATAGGCTCGTCTTTAACTACTGCACTCTCTGTTTCAATAATATTGGTCAGCGTGTCACTTTCATATTTAATTGTATTGGTTTGTTTTTGCAGCTGAAAATATAATTATTATTTTTCAATCTTCAGATCTCCACTAGACTATTGGGTACTTTTATGCCATTAGTTAATATAACTTACTTGTATAGCTTGAGTGCCTAAAATCTCATAGTACTGAACATTTGTGCAACTCAAGTGGCTCTGGCTTTTGTCAGCTTCAAACTGAGAACAAACATATTCCCTTACATAACAACCAAGAGATGCTCATAGTACAGAGCTGGCATGTCAACATACACTCACCGGAACACTCTGCAGCACATACTGACACAACATGCCGTGTGATCTCAGTACTTTACTTCTGAATCTGTTATATTTGTGTAACAATGCTAAACATTCATAGCACAGCCATTGAGGTAGTCCATCTGTAGGTGAGATCTGAAATAAAGTGTTTGTTTTGTCATTCAAAGAATTGTGTTTGAAATAAATTGCTGCTACATTTTAGTTTCAGGAGAAAGTTAATACATTTTGAAAATAGTAAATAATAACTAAATATATGTGTTCATAAAATCAAAAGTTACTACAAATATGAAGAAGGACTGGGTTTGTTAGACCCATTAGCGAGTCCTTAAATATTAATAAGGGCCAAGGAAATTGTTGTTTTAACAAAATTAATTACTCAACTTTAGCAACGTTTATGAGGCTAAGTTGACGGAGCCCTGCTTCGTAGGTCTTTTATTTTTGTGTCCAGGTCACAAGAAAACCTAACATAACCTATTAAGTTCAACTGATGCCGACCTTCATTATTACCCACTGACCAATCAGGGAGCAGTGTGTTATTTACAGTATTTTATAGATGCGTAAAATTAAAAACACCAAGCGACATCCACTCGTTGACCACGCGGCGTTCACTCGTTGACCGCGCGGGGTCCATTGGATGTTCGCGCGATGTTTTGGTGATAATGCGGCGTCCACCCATGGACCACCTGTCGACAACGAGTGGACGCCGTACGACGAGGCGGTGCAAGGTGGGTGCCGGGTGGCTCTAATAAGCTGTGACCTTTATTAGAACGTACGCTAATAACTATAACTTACAGAAATGCCGGTCAAATCTTTAAACACAGCTTCCAAACGCGTAGGTTTGATCATACGACGCTCAGTCGCCAGACAACCTCTACAAACGCTCGAGATCTGTTCATAACTCGAGCTCAAGTTTGCCATCGCCTCACTGGGAACTATGCCTAGTGTTTCCATTTAGAAAGGTAAGCGTTAGAACTAAACAAATTGATTATTGCATTTCAACTGATCAATAAAACATTACATTCAGCATAGCCTACATGTGTGAATCTTTTCTCAAAGACATTCAGTGACAGACTGACACTAGTCACTAGACAGTTGACATTGACACTTAGCTCTGCTTGCTTGACACCGATCTCTGAATAAAATGGATTGGACACAAGGAGCAAGTATACATGCTCCTTGATTGGACACAATTGGACATGCCTACGAAATTAGCGTGCATACCTACGAAACGTTGGGCGAAGGTGAATAAAATTGCAGCCGTTTGGGTTGTACTCTAGAATATGATCGATATCGACATTGAGCCGGTTAGAGGTGCATAATACATTAAATTGTAGATTAAAAAAAATGTAAATTGGGGTTGGATTTCGAAGCGAGTCGCCTGAATTTGAGGGTATTGGTGGTGTAGGGGGCATAAAGGGAGTTAGTTGTAATCCCCTTAACATAATTTTAGCTGCCGGAGTTGCATCTAAATATTTTCAAACAATTTCCAAAAAATCTTAACTACTTCGGCAGTTATGCAAAACGGAACGTAATTTTTATACTTTAGTCAATAGTACAGTTTTACAAATGTAATTTTTAGGTTTTATGTGAAAAACGTGAAACGAAACGCAACCCAAATGATATTGACAGCTAATGTCAAAATACTAATCCTATTCAGCAATATGCAATATAAGTCCAAACTTGTTACTTACTTGTGTGAAGAGTACATTATTATGTGTTGAATAAAGCTTTATCTTGCACTGCATAGTTTAATTCAACACTAAGGCATGATTTTACGACCCCTAGCAAAGCCGGTTGCACTGATTCATCTGGTTTTTTAACATATTTATGAACAAAATCAAAATTATTGGGCCCCATTACCCGTCAAAATTTAATAGAACTTCATTTGAAACTTTGATACTTCGTTCATAGACATTTTGATTTATTCGTATAAAAATGTGACGCATAAACATAGTGACGTTATAACTTTATCGATACTTTTATTTTACAAACTAGCTTCGGCCCACGTATTCACCGATGTGGGTGACAGTTATTGCAAAAAGAAGGTAGCCTTTGCACTATTGTGATGTAGAAGCTATACTGCAATATTTCTTTGAAAAATAAGTATAGGTACTTGAATATAATTATACACCACTATATTTTAATCAGTACAAAAACTTTACGGACAGATTAGCGACGATATTATTATCATATATGTGACGTAAGAATTTCATAATATCAATAAAGAGCAAAGTTATTATCATTTGTTTATTGTAGAAAATCTCACTTAAATTATAGTCATATTTTACAATCCATTCACTAATTCACTGATAATATTCCATCCTGCTCATTCGCATTCTCTCTGTCGCACTTATGATGTAGGTAGCCATAGAAAATAAAATGAAGGAAAATAATAAATGTGGGTAGTTATTTTTTAATTTTATTAATTCTACCCTCTCCTTCATACTTCATTCGGGCTTAGGACCGGTAAAATTTATCGTTTAACAAGTAATTAAATACGGAGGTATGTAATTAGAAAGCAAACAAATATCAAAATAAAAGATGGTGTTCTGGACTAAAAGAAAAGAGTAATTTTGGCGTATTTATGAAGTTAGAATCATCTGCTATTTACAAATTATTTTATCATCATCATGTCAGCCTAGAGACGTCCACTGTTGGACATAGGCCTTCCTCAAGGTTTGTGGAGAACACAGACCGATTTTGAGCCGCCCGCATCAAATTATTATTTACTTAAGTACGTATTATTTACTAAACTTACAAGTATTTCCATTGTCCTTCGAAATGTCCACCACCGTTATCAAAAGCATCCAATATGCACTGTTTTAATTGTTTGACACTGACCCGGTCACTTTCGTACACTCAATACGATGTCCATGGGTACACAGCTGCATTCGTGATTTTTCTACTCAAAAAGTACCTACGCACGAAGCATAGCTATATAGTCCCGTGATATGAACTGATATGATAGGCCATCGCGTCGGGCAAAGGTAGACAAACAATTAACTTTTGCAACGAAATTAGATGCGTGGCGCAGGTGCAGAGGGCCGGGGGGGGGGGGTAAATTTATCAATGGTTAATTTTACTATGATAGTACACGGGTCGGTCATAGTATTAGTATTGCACATACATACATATCGTCACGCCTTTTATCCCCGAAGGGGTAGCCAGAGGTGAATTTCTACACCCACTTTTCGCCAGATATACTTTAGTCCCACGTAATAAGGGGCGAGCCTATTGCCGTACCGGGCACATTTCCAGACTCCGTGCTGCTACTGAGAATTTCGTGAGAGAAAAACCCAATAACACTGCACGACCCAGGAATCGAACCCGGGCCCTCCCGATCCCACGCACACATTTATGCCGCGAGACCAACGAGGCAGTCGTATAGGGTTTGATGTCGAGTTTTCCGTCTCTACGCAAAGATGGTATTTGCATCGTGTTATCCCTTAGTCGCCTCTTACGACACCCACGGGAAGATAGGGGGTGGTGACACTTGTATTCTATGCCGTCAACCACACGGTCCGGTACGGTACGGTACGGTATTAGTATTGCATTTACCAATTATCACGTATTTTTGTGGACAGTTTTGAGACAGTTTTGGGACTTAGTGTTTTTATTTTTCAACTACATAAATATGATCAGTTAAAGATACTTAGTGCCCTGTTAAATTTTTTGTACTAATTAAAAAATAGTGGTGTATATATCTCAAGAAAAGTGTTTTCATCGATCGTCACAAACTTTCGTGTTTATAAAAGTTCAAATAAAACCATCTGCTGCTAAGAACTAAGTTTAAAGCTTGTGTAATTAAATGCAAGACTTCACATGTAGGACGATACTATTAACTGTACTAAGTACTGAGTAGTCATTGACTATTTTTTTGCAGTGGCGACAGATTGCCAAAAAACGATAAATTACCATGATGCTAATCGTGTGAGTCATTATCATGATTATATTATAATCGTAGCCATGATAAACCTGTCGTCATGCAAATGACAAGTAGACTGCTGTGAACCCTTAAAATATTTGTTCTCAGTTCTCGAAAAAATGGTCGTACGTTGTTGTCTTGGGAAAGGTCTATCATTACAGACAGGTTTTTTGTAGCCAATAAGCTTGATATTGTAGTGATCGACCGAGCAGAGCGATTAGCATTGATAGACGTTATTACCACATCGCATGACAGCAATCTCGTAAAAGCAGAAAAAGAGAAGGAGTTCAAATATTTGGGCCCAGCTCATGAGATACTTAGTCGATATGTGGGATGTGAACTCGGCGATCATTGTGCCGTTAGTTGTGTCAGTAAATGGACTAATCGCCAAGAGCCTTTACCAACATCTAAAGAGGCTCGCACTATGTAGCAGAAAAACTAATATTTTTAACAACAACACTTTTTGAGTTCGCTGCCAGTTAGAAGTACGCATACAATTTTATTTTTCTTTCTTACTCACCATGCGGGCTCCTGGTTTAATTCTTTTAAATTATTTTATTTCTCACTTATTTTAGACCTAGGTGTATCTATAAGGGTGTAATTAATTTGACCTGTATATATAATATGATTTTGTAAAGATTTCAGTTGTTTTCTAACTAAGCCAATGACATTGTCAGAGAATTTTTCTATTTAACATTAAATAAATGTGATTCATTATGTGTGAAATATTTTATTTTAAATTGACCCTAAAGTTAAATTTTATTTCTAATCTACGTATTAGTTAACTCACTTATTACTGCAGCCTGCTCTCGATTGGTGATTTAATATAATTATGTAACCGAGCATACTGAGATCGTGCCTCCCTTCAATTTCAGAAGGCCTAATTTAGTTTGGAAGATTTTAGAAAAACACTTGACGATCGTGATAATTAATTTGCTAAATAATAAGCATATAACTTCCAAAAGTCTGAAATACGTAACGTGGTTTTGTATTCGAAAACCATTACGTGGTAATGATCTCGTCATTGACCCTATCATTGCATATAGGTAGTGATTATTAGTGATATTATGTAGGTATATCAATTGCTTTATTCACCTTAAAAAGGTAATTTAAAAATATATTTTTATCGTAACTTATTTACTAGTGTTTAAATATAAGCTGTATTTATTCACATATTTTACTTTATCTGAGGATTTATCAACATTCAATTGATATTCATTCTGAGTAACCCAAATCAAAGGATTTATTGCAAACATTATCGATATTTTATCGAAATTCATTTTGAGTAAGCACATCACTAGTCTAGTTAATATTTACGACAATTTCGAAGAATGTTCGAAGATTCGAAATGACATTTGTGTATTTATCTTTCTCTTACATGAGAAAAAAATCATAAGTCAGAGTGAAGTGCATATATTGGGAAGGTGAACGCAGACTTGGCCGCACCGCACGCGCCGCAGTATTCGCATTCGAATTCTTTGTATGAAGTTCTATGCAACCTCGCATACCCACCCGCGTCGCAGTCGCCGCAGTCCCTGAAACGACCGAACTCCCCAAGCCGCAGCTGATGACGTCACCAACGCCGACCCGCACGCTGCAGACGCTGCGGCTAGCGCGGATGACACCCACTGAATTAAAGAAATCAAGTGCGATGCGTGCGGCGACGGGAACGACTGCAGTGACTGCGGTGCGGATAGATGTGCGAGGCCATTAACAAAAAGCGATGACTGCGGGGACTGCGGAGACTGCGGTGCGGCCAAGTCTGCGTACACCTTAAGGTTGCTATTTTAATGCGGTCTCTATTACTAGTCCAACCTCTCTGTTTAGACTAGAGAGAACATGCTCGCCATATTTCCTTATACCGAACGTGCAACATGTAATGTCAGTTGGTCTTAGTTGGTTAATCATAACGTCAAATTACGCGTCTCATTTAAAGAGGCATAGACTCTTTACAGACTCATATCCTTGACTGCATTCTCTTAATAGCCGTGCTGTCCAAAGAAATATAACCTGAAGTCATAGAAGTAACACTAAATAACAACAGCGGTTGCTATGTTTGATATCTTCTTTCTAATGGCACATGCAGTATGATAGAAAGAGCTGTCGATAGGTTTAGCAGCGCGCTCTTATAGCAGCGTCGTGGTAGCCAAACAGTAGACAAAACATAGAGTTAGAAAACCGAGTGTTGTTCGTAACAGTGATGATTTATCGATAAATATTTATGGTCAAATGTCTAACTTTAGTATGTGTCGATATATTTAAGCCGTAGAAGTAAACAACTAAAATATTGAAATTGTAGTTTTTGCTGTCGACGCCGGACAGTGCTTTGCAAAGACTTGCCAGACAGACAGTACTAAAAAAAATCACATGTTTAATTGTTCGTTTTAGCCATAAAATCTATTGACAAAAAGTATTCATAAACTAATGAGCGATGCGTTGCGATGAGATGCTAAGAAACTGTCACTTAGATGATGTATTGTACGAATTATACCAGATTGGCTAATGCGGCAGGCCTTGGCAATTTGTGTGCGTCGCATCATATCACGTTGCTTGCTATCGCTTACGTTGGACACTGCTCGATTTTTTTAGAGTTGTAGGTAATCCGATTTGTGATCCGCCAGCACAAATGATTCGCCTTTATGTAAATATTAGTACAGCAGTGAACTACTTTGACAACCCAGTTGGCGTGAGTGCAACCGACTGCCACGCCGAAGCTTGCGGGTGGTTTGCTAATGTTTGCCATAATTTAAAATGCCATAATTTCATATGCCATACTGGTATTTGCCATAATTTCATTAGAAATAACGCTTCAGTTGCCATAATCGTGAAATGACATAAAATGACTTTCACTAATTCCATTGGTCATAATCGATCATGTGTCATAATAATTTAAATCCATAAATGTATTTGCTATAATTTTCGTTTTCAATAATGCCATTTTCCATAACTTTTATTCACCATAATATTAATAAAGATAATTTAGTACAAGCGCCTGCAATTTTTATGTTAATAACATCGGTGTGTATGGCACTGCCAACTTCCACATTTTTCACACTAGTAATAAACTAAGGTTGACGGAGCCCTGCTTCGCACGGCTCCTATTTTCGGATTAAGGTTCAAAAGAGAACCTAACACAACCTATTTAGTTACTTATTACAGTCGCACCTAACCCTAGGTACTCGAAAGCAATGACGCACAAATTTGACATTAGCTGTCTATATCATTCATACAAGATGGCGGTTGCGTTTCGTTTCACGTTTTTCACATAAAACTTAAATATCGCTTTTATTGTTTCCACTAGTATAAACTGAGGTTGACGGAGCCCTGCTTCGCAGGGCTCCTATTTTTGGGTTAAGGGTCAAAAGAGAACCTAACACAACCTATTTAGTTACTTTCACATAAAACCTAAAATTACGTTTCGTTTTGCATATTTGAATGAAGAATTTTTGGAAATTGTTTAAAAATATTTAGACGCAACTCCGGCAGCCAAAATTACTTTTAGGGGATTAAAACTCGTTTCGAAACCCAACCCCAGATTTTTTATTCACAATTAAACCTAAACCTCATATGGCGTCTACTAACTAAGCTCGACGGAGCCCTGCTTCGCGGGGCTCCTACATCAGGGTGATTACTAAGGCGGGAGCTCCGCTTCGCTTCGCTCCCGCCTTAGTCTTCTAACCTTCTAACCTAACCTATCCGAGTCAGATTGCACTGAGTCGGGGTAACGATAATTAATTTCGACCTAACAATATTATGTATTATTTTCATAATTATATCAAATTTTGACTATGTCAAGAGTCGATTATGAGATGTGTTACTTATGGAAACTAACTATTATGATATATGTTGTTATAGAAAGTCATTTTATGGTAAATAAAAGTTATCACTGTTGAGTTGTTAAGGCAATCGTTATTAGTATAAATGTAATAGTGCAAGTAAATACTATGATCAGGGATGATTATGGCAAACAATATTAGTGTAAATTAATTTATGGAAAACGAGAGAATACTCTTGCGGGTACGATTCAGTTTTACATTCATGTCCGATACTTTGTTTCCGTATTTATCCCTCATTCAAAAAACATCGATATCTCCTTTCACTGTCAAATCCCATCACTCCTTAATGATGGGATTTACAGCACGGCTATTTAGAGAATGCAGTGAAAGATATGAGTCTGTAAGGAGTCAATGCCTCTTTAAATGAGACGCGTAATTTGACGTTATGATTAACCAACTAAGACCAACTGACATTACATGTTGCACGTTCGGTATAAGGAAATAATATGGCGAGCATATTCTCTCTAGTCTAAACGTCCAACTTCTCTGGTGCTGTCAAATCCCATCATTAAGGAGTGATGGGATTTGACAACGAAAGGAGATATCGATGTTTTTTGAATGAGGGATGAATACGGAAACAAACTATCGGACATGAATGTAAAACTGAATCGTACTCGCAAGCTTCGGCGTGGCAGTCGTTTGCACTCACGCTAACTGGGTTGTCAAAGTAGTTCACTGCTGTACTAATATTTACATATAGGCGAATCATTTGTGCTGGCGGATCAGAAATCGGATTACCTACAACTCTAAAAAAATCGAGCAGTGTCCAACGTAAGCGATAGCAAGCAACGTGATATGATGCGACGCACACAAATTGCCAAAGCATGCCGCATTAGCCAATCTGGTATAATTCGTACAATACATAATCTAAGTGACAGTTTCTTAGCATCTCATCGCAACGCATCGCTCATTAGTTTATGAATACTTTTTTCAATAGATTTTATGGCTAAAACGAACAATCAAACACGTGAATTTTTTTAGTAAAAGTACTGTCTGTCTGGCAAGTCTGCAAAGCACTGTCCGGCAAAAGTCTGCAACTTTGTCCTTATTGAGTTTTATTAGCCTGATGCAATGGTCGCAAGCTGGAGGAATATTCCAACCATCTTCACTATGGAATTGGTGTTTTCTAATTTCATAAGCCTTCTGAATCATTATAGGAAGAAAATGGTGATTGTGGTTCATGAAATCGCAGGTAATGGTTGGTTCCTTGACATTCCTTGTGATACATTCCATCAGGTATAAATAACGATCAAAACTGGGTTGGTTAAATGTGTCAATCTCAAAGATTCAAGTGCATTATGTAAACCTTTGCACCACAAAAGGTGAAGGGAGTACGTCAAGATTTCCCTGGTCCAAGATAACGATGAATGACAGATAACTTCTGATGTGCTTAGTTTTCAAAAGTGAAAATTACACACGTTCAGAATGTACTTAAGATGTACTACCGTTCCGCATTTGATTTTGCATGATTTCTAACGATTTTCATACGAATGGGTGCAAAACTAAAAACTCGTGGCAGATGGCGCTCAACATCACCCTGCTTTGTTTACATTGTGTCAAATGTATGGTTGCGGATTTCCGAGAATATTTTGCGATAAACGTTGTAAAATGTATTGTTATTTGTCTTTACGTGAACTTCGAACTGAGCTTCGAAGGAGAAATGCGTCGACGGCTGGAAAAAGGCTGCCTTAAACAAAAGGTAAGCATTCTAAATGACGCAGACTAAAAGAAAATTCTGTGCTAACATGACTCCTCCGTTCTAAACGTATCAGTGTGAGTGTTTAAATAATGACTTGCTAATAATTAAAATATCAGCAACAGTAATGAATTCCGAAGCTTTTTCAAATTTGATTGACCATTCTCTCGAAAAAACATTGTCTGATGATCACAGATTTTTATTGGCAAAGTGCATTAGTCAAACATATTTGAAAACTAGAGGACGCCAGCAGCTCCGCCTGCATTTTTTTTAAATTTACCCGTTTTGGCCGATCCCGTGGGAATTTCGGGAAATTCCTTCTTAGTGCACCCTTACGGGCCCCAAGGAACATACATGCTAAACTTCAGCTTCCTGCGCCCAATAGTTTCGGCTGTAGCGTGTCTGTCAGTCAGTCAGTAACGCAAGGATTTTATATATTAAGATTAGAATCCATCATATTGGTTCGGCGATACACCGAAACCGTAGGTTCTAGGCGACTTGGGAAGGATTAATGGAATGGACTGTATTCAAAGGATAGCGGGTTTTAGTCGCCTAGGATTGGAATGGAAGAGATGATTGTGAGTGGGTATAGGATATTCCAAGGATGAAGGGGACATACCTTGTTCGGCAGTCTTCTTCGTCTCAGAAGGGCAGTCTCCTGGTGGTTTCGGGATGAAGCTGCTGGATTCACTTCACTACACAAATCACCTTCACTTGCGATCGGTTTATATAAGCGGTAATAACTATAGCGGGAGCGGCGCGGTGATACGGTATGGCGGACGCGTATTTAGCGAATCGAATGTTCTCGAAAGTTCTGGACTGTCTCTCGCGTCGACGTTTCGCGGCGACCAATCCGAGAAAGGCGTGCCCCTTCTTGGGGATGGGATAGAGAGGGATAGAAACAAAAGGCATCGCTCGCATTGGCCAAGCAGCGACCAACCATTGACGTTGATGCGATTAGTTACAGATAGGAAGGTAAGAAAAGAAAAAGAAAAGGAAAAAATAATTTTATTCTTAACACGCACACAAATAAAAAACACGATGAAAAAAAAACACGATGAAAAAAAAAAACAGTACAAAAAACAATAAAAACAATTTAGAAATATATCGCATGTCCCTATTAACATTGTCGGATATGCAATTTCGATCTTTTGTTTTTATTTCACGAATTACTCTTAAAAAGTCCATTCCTGTAGTAGGTGTGACAAAAAAATATGTTTTACATGTAGTTTTTAAAATAGCCACATTAACATTGTCAGATGTGTCAGGACCGCCAGTTAACAATGACGGTTGTCAACTCGCGACAACGTTTGCGGGACGCGCGGGATGGCAGCGCGTGCGGTTGTGCCAGTACGGACTTTGTTGCACGGGCGAACGCACGCTGCATGATTTTTAGATTTATATATCGTTTTGTATCGTTTTTTTTTGTTACTTAATAATTAGAGTAATGTTTACTAGGTCCGCACGCTTAGTAAAACTGGCTACTAAAGAATCTGAAGATTGTGTTTTGGATAAAAACAAGAGTATCGATTTAAGTATTTTAACTTCTGCTGATGCAGATGAAGAAAAAGGTAAATATTAATTATTATTATATTACTAATAAGCTTTTCAAATACGATTCTAATTGGTGAACAATAAACTAATTTTAATATTTATTTTTTATTATATTGTTACTGAAATATGTAATAGTTCGGTGAAAAAAGTAGGATGTGACATATCCGACATTGTTAATCGACTTTAATGCACTAAAATATGTCGGTAGTGCCACATCAGACATTTTTAATTGTTATTCGTGACGTGCAGTATGTCGATAGTACAAGATCCGACTTTGTTAGCCGTTTTTTTGTTTGTTCAATTTGTCAGATGTGTTACTTCCAACTTTGTTAATGGTATGTATTTTCAAAGATATAGTTAGATGTGGTACATATTGCTTTGTTAACCGTTTGAGGATAAATAAATTATGTTAGTTGTGGTGTATTTTTAGGGTTCCGTACCTAAAAGGTAAAAAACGGGACCCTATTACTAAGCCTCCGCTGTCTGTCTGTCTGTCTGTATGTCCGTCTGTCTGTCTGTCACCAGGCTGTATCTCAGAAACTGTGATAGCTAGAAAGCTGAAATTTTCACAAATTATGTATTTCGGTTGCCGCTATAACAACAAATACTAAAAATAAAAAAATGAAAATATTAAAGGGGGGTCCCATACAAAAAACGTGTTTTTTTTTGTTTTTTTTTTCCTCAAAATTATTAACTGTAGCAGGTAGACGCTTTAAATTTTCACAAAATATGTATTTCTATATTAACTTTCAAAATAAATAATTAAATAAAAAAGGTAAATAATAAAGGGGGGTTCCCATACAACAAACGTAATTTTTAAGCAATTTGTTACTCGATCTTAATAAACAGGTAGAAACTTCAAAAGTATTTAAGTATACATAAAACGAACGTGGTTTTCTTTTATAGATGATGGTACAGAACCCTTCGTGCGCGAGTCCGACTCGCACTTGCCCATTTTTTTATATTGTTATTATAATAATGCATTTTCTCGCTTTTTACATGTACAGTTTTTTTTCTCTTATCAGATGTAATTTTCATACTGCAAAGTATACGTAAATGCACTTTATTTAGTTATTGCTAGTCTATTTACTTAACTTTTTTTCAGGTAATAGAGAATCTCCATTACCAAGTGGTTTCCAAAATCAGCTAATTAAATTGATAACTGTGCTGGGCAAAACAGAAACCGCATTGTTTTTGCCCTTTACCTGTTAGCTGCAAAAGAATTTGGAGTGACTATCACCCATCGTTTTATGGAGAAGGGTCACACCCAAAACGAGGGCGATAGTGTAGGTACATTCAACTATTGAGCGAGCTAGTGACTGCAGGTTAATCTATGTGCCAGAAAAATGGTACTGTCTTGTTCGCTGGGCTAAAGCTGAAGGTAAGCCCTACAAAGTAATAGAAATGAATACCACAGATATATATGACTTTAAGTCTTTGTTAGCCAATAAAAATTGGTCAAAAAACAGCGACAACGAAAAAATCCAATAGACTCGCTTAAGAGAGGTGACAGTACATGCACAACACTATGATAGAATAGAATATAAGTATAATTTTGAAGATGAACCGAAAACTATAAAAAAATTAAGATCTAGTAACCGAAATACTGAAAGGTTGTCCCGTGATTTTAAAATTAAACAGGCTTATGATGGTGATCTCCCTATCAGGCGTAATAAATATAAAGACTTAATAAACTTGTGTCAAAGTAATATAATCCCAGAAAAATATCACTACTTTTACCAAAACTTAAAATTTGATCAAAATGACCAAGAGCCACTTGAAGATATTGATGAGGATGATTAATTAATAATGATACTTTTATAAGACTGATGATTTTGTTCCTATTATAAAATGTGATAATACGTGCCATTGTTAAATTTGTAAAAAACCTAATACATTTTAAGAGTGATTAGTGGGTTGAGCGAATTTAGTAAATAATATTAAAAGTTTTTTTTTTACATGAAACACGTAGGTTACATATTTTTATTATTTTTTATTAATATTAAGTTAGGTATTATGACAGTTCAGTCATTTCTGTTTTGTAATTTTCCGACAGTTACGTATATCTTTTTTAATTCTGAGTTTTATTGTGCAATGCTACATAGGTCCGATTATTCCCGGTGTCCACCCCCTGCTTGTCCACCGCGGGTGGACAGAGACACAAATATTTAAAAAATTCTCGCTGTGCACCCCTGGGGGACAGCGAGAATTTTTTTAAATATTTGATTTTTAATAAACTAAGTTGACGGAGCCCTGCTTCGCAGGGCTCCTATTTTTGGGTTAAGGGTCAAAAGAGAACCTAACATAACCTATCTACCCGAATCAGAAGTGATGAAAAAACTCGTGTCTTTGTCCACCCGGGGTGGCCAGCGAAAATAATTTAAAATTAATTCTCGCTGTCCCCCAGGGGTGCACAGCGAGAATTTTTTTAAATATTTGTGTCTCTGTCCACCCGCGGTGGACAAGCAGGGGGTGGACACCGGGAATAATCACATAGGTCAAGCTATTATTTTATTATTTACGTAAAGTTTATAATTTTATAAGATTTTTGTTTAAGGGTAAGTCAAACGGTTCTATTTTTTCTCCTTTTTTAAATTTTTGTTAATTAACAATGAAGGTTTTGTTTGCAGTTAAGGCTGTGTATGATAGGCTGTTTTATTTTTTATACTCCTGGAGTTAATTTTAATTATATAATTTTTTAAGCGTTTCGTTGTTTGTAGGACCTTGTAAGTGAAGCCGATTTTATTTGTATTTTACTAGTTGTTTTGATTCTGTTGATTTTTTAATAAATATCTGATTAGAAAGATTTGTCTAAATGTGTTTTATTTAGTCTTACTTTAGATACGACATGATTTGCTCTAGTATTTACGATTAAGAATAACGTATATGGCACTTACAACAACTAATTATTAAGTTTGTACAAGTACATGGTCGTATGTGGCACTTCCTACAAATAGTCAATTAATAAGTGCACGTAACATTGTCATTTGTGGTAGATCCGACAAAAAAACAATGATTTGGTACTGTTAAAAAAGTCATTTCTGACTTTTAGCATACTTAAAAAAACAATAACAATATTTTATTTCCATGTAATTACGCTCAAAAACATGTATTAAAACTCAGTAAACTTTTGTAAAATTTGGTCTTAAATTAAAGAAAAAATCTACATTTCAAACTTTGACTCGCTCTTCTGTAAAGTTACCGATTTTCAAATCCGACAATGTTAATAGGGATAGGCGATATATAAGTGTGGCGTGTCAGAACAGGGCATAGTTCAGCATTTGTCAGGCAGATGCCTGACGCTGATTTTCAACTATGCCCTTGAGTGACTCACGCAAGCGTCAAACTAAACAACACTAGGTACAAAATAATACAGTAATTAATAAACATAATAGTTAAATAATAATATATAAATAAATATCATGCATACATACTTTAAACAAATAAGTAAACATAATGTTTAACTAGGTACATATAATAAATATTTATAAACGGTACGTATACATACAAAAGTTAAATACATCAACGGGGAATCGAACGAGAGCACGGCGTCGTGGGCGCAGGCAAAACCGGCCGCGGCTGCGCATCTCTCGCACTCGGCACAGTGTCCGAGTCGGCATCGACGCGACTACACGCTGCCCGAGTGCACAGCGCACCACACAGCGGGCGCATGTCATAATAAGCCTCGCGCCGCGCATTGCGAATAAACAAACAATAACATAACTATAACAGCTGTGATAACAGTATGTATAACGGTATGAATAAAATTTTCATTTCCTTTAAGGTTTCTTACGTGGATTGCCCGTGAGATAACACTACAAAACAAGCAGGATGGTGGACAACTAAAACTAACCGTGTAAAAGAATATAGCGACACGGGAATGCATGGCAGTTAATCGACGCGGACACGACGACTTCAACTAAAACTAGAAATAAGATGAACAACAATCAACACAATCGCGCACACACACAAACACAACCAACCCAACACACACAAGTGCCCCGCCCAGGTAGTATGCAATGTGATGGTTATAACTATAACAAGGATGTGTTTATGTTGGTCATACCTAGCTTCCGCTGCGCCTCAATAAGATACAGACGAACGTGTTTTTTGAAAGTATGTACCTACTGTCTTGAGTAATCTAAAAGGCGGTGGTAAGTTATTCCATATCTTAGAGGCGGCGTAGCGGAAGCTGCCCCTAAAGGCGTTCGTCTTATGAGGCAGTCTCGACAGCTGTAGGGAGCACTGCCTTCTTGCGTACGAGTATTCTCGACCACTAGCCACCCAGCCCAGTTTGTTGTACAAATAAATAGGCTCTTTGAAGTTAACAACGGTGAACATAAGTGTGGCTAAATGTAGTTTGCGTCTTGCCTTCATTTTTAAGATGTAATTTTTATTTAAATATGGCGTCACGTGGCATCTACGTGGTATACTAAAACAGTACCTAGCACAAGCGTTTTGGACTCTCTGTATAAGCCGGTCAGTACGTGAGAGCAGAGGCGGACCGTATACCGTATCCGCGTAATTTAATTTAGACAACACCAGTGTCTCGATCAGCCTCACACGTAGATCTTCGATAAGTAGGGACGCACTTTATACAGAACCTTCAGTCTGTAAAAGCAGTTTTGTACGAGTTCAGTGACGTGCTTTTCGTACCTGAGATTGTCGTCCAATTTAAGGACAAGGTTACGAGCTTCCTCTACTCTGCTGATTGTTTCGCCTTGAAGGGTTATGTTAGGGAGTTTCAAAGATGATAGGTGTTTTTTAGTACCAAAAACCATATATTTCGTTTTAGATGGATTGAGTACCAGGCAGTTGTGCGCAGCCCATTCAACAATACGTCGTAGGTCGTCGTTAATCTCTGCTATAGCCTTCTCGCAATCGGCCTGGGCCTCAAGTCTGTTATTACAATAGTGCCAAAATGGTCAATCACTGACTTCATAATTGTTGATTTTGACAAGTTTGGTAGTCTACTGTTACAATGGTGTCATGATGATTTTCCGATGGTCAACCACTGACACTCCATTGAAAGACACGGCATAGATTGGTAGTCTCGTACATAATGACAAATCAATGACTGACGTATGCGGTAGTCTGGTAATATTTTGACAGTTCTTTTGATCAGTGACCTACCATCGTAACGCCATCGTGCAATCATTGCTTTCGCATTGCTTTTGTCTAGTGTTTGCTTGTGAAACATAGTGATAGACAATCAAAAAGTTTAACGTACTACAAAAAAGAGATAATGTATTAACTGCGAACTAATATTCTCGAGCTAACTAACAAGCCCGTCGCTTAACGAGGATGACTACAAACCCTTTTACGGATATTCCCGAGGCGAAATTTGTAAAAACGTTTCATCTTAGAGAGGAAAGGATTCAGTAAGGGAGTTTTTTCAAAAACTCATTCCCCTTAAGGCCAGACCGCGTCAAAACGATAGAGTATCGGCAGAAATAAAGGTGAGAAAACTGAAGTTAATATTGATTTATTATTCTATTCCTATAAAGAAGAAATGTATTAATTAATGTTATATTTTCATTGCTGATTCTGGTAGCACTCATTTTACGCATCAGGATCTTACCAGACCTTGATTGGACAGGGTGCCCTCCATGACATTTCGCCAATTACTGTCACAGCCCACTAAAGAAGTTACAGAGGCTTTATATAAAATATACCATCAATATATTAAATGGAAAGGAATATCATAGTTCGCCTAGTCCAGTTTGTGGTTTTCCAAATTTGATGTTCAAGTGTCTACTTGAACATCAAATTATACATCATGTACATTCTGCCTTCCGAAATATACAAGGACATCAAAGCTAAATACTCATATTCCAAACATAAGAAACAGGAAATTAAATAATATTTTCAAACGTTGTAGCTGTGCTTTTAACCCAACTATGGCAGAGCTCAGATGAACTAAGTTCATTCGTGACGGAGCTAAAAAGAAAGAGTAATGTTTTTACACATTGGGAATGGAAATGTTAGTAGTAGATAATGATATGACTATAGATAGTGACCAGCAGTGGTTTGGTATTTAAATAAATGATAATGTCATACCTATGTGATAGTTTGAAGTATTAGTACAATAAGATCTTCCTGATCTCTTTTAAATTGAAATTCCGCCAGAGGGCGCGGCACAGTGCTTATCGGCTCCGTGATAATTTGTTTACAAAAAATATAAATAACATCTAATACAAGTGAAATCACAATAAATCATTTAAAAAAGTTGCATAGAATCAGTGTTAATGTGGACTACATTAAAAATTACTTAAAAACAATAAAAATCAAATGTTGAAAGCATAATCTGAAAGTGAACTTATCGTAATAATATGTTGATTTAATAGCCTGCAAAAACGCTATTAGTGTTTTATTGAAGTGTTAAAATTAGCCAGTGTTTATAAAACAAACAATTATTTGTGCAAAAGCATATCTATTTGAGAAAAATAAGTGTCTAACAGTGCAAAACTATAAAATAAAAATACAGACACCCATAATTTGCATCACAACAAACAATTTGAACTTTGGACTCATATCTATTCGTCTGATTGACAATTCTAAGGACATGAAGGAACCTAAACTAAAAATTAAAACTCACACGTAACAGTCGGTATAGTCGGATGTACACACGGAGTGGTTAGACATCGTGTTACTCGAAAGTGATCGAGTTCGATTCCGAGTCAAGGAGAAACTTTTTGAATTTGATGAATTCTACGAAACACAAACTGCACTAACGTTATAAAATTATTATTAAAATTTAAAATAATTTCAAGATTTTAGTTGGTTAAAATACTTTATTTCTAAAGAAACATGGAGAGTTTCACTGAAGCTAATATTACACGCAGAAAACCACGACGAACAAATTCTTTTGATGATATTAGCACAGTGAGAAACACAACTACTGCGCTATTCGATACTACAATGTTAAGTTTACCCGACACATCTATCAGTAGCCCTTCTCATGAAAAAGAATTACAAATTGAAATAGCAAAGTTGCGAGAGGAACTAGATATAGCAAATAACGAAATAGAAAACCTTAACACAGAGAACACTGACTTGAAACAACAACTAGAAAAATACACAAAAATTGTTGACTTATATAAAAAAATTTGGTCTTAACCCGACGAATGGTACACCATTATCCTCACGAAAGAATATTTTTTTTAAATCTAGAAAAAATTTTGATACTGAGAAGAAAGCCATACCCCTTCAGCTAACAGATGATTCGACAATAGAACGTAAGACACACAACACAGTCGACTCATCTTGCTCTATTCATGACGTAATCAAAGACACAGACCAGTACAGAGTGAACGTTCAAAATGAAGCGATTAGTCACAAAAATGAGACAAAACACAATAATAGGACTGGCAACAAACAAAGAAGAATCATAATTCTGGCAGACCAACAAGGCAGAAATCTACAAAAAGCCCTACAATCTCTGATCGGGTCCGAATATTCAATTTTCAGTAAATGGAAAGCAGGTGCACAAATATATGACATTGGACTAGCCTAACGAAGAACTTCTTTCTTTGACCAAAAGAGACTATGTCATTGTATTAGGTGGAACAAATGACTGTAACCCTTATAAATTTCAACATTTTCTACATACCTGGATTCAGGATTTGAATAAGACTAACATAATAATAAGTGAAATTCCACGTAACAAGCATCTCAATGAGAAGAAATTGAATTATGAGTTGAAGTTTTTATGTAGTCAATATAGACATGCAAATTACATAGATATGAACTATAGAGAGTTCATACCCAGGGGAAAGTATTTTGTCAGAAATTTATCTCGAAATCTACTTAAGGAAATTTTGCATATAGATTATAAAATAAAATACAAAGAATATTCCTTGAAGTTATTCAATGATGAAAAGCCAAAAATGATTCATACAAGCACCCAAACATTAAATGATGATTTTCTTAGTTCTGTGACCCCTAATGTTCAGACACCTATTTGTGACAAGGAGATAAACAAAAATGATAATTTATTTCGTGAATAACTATATATATATGTAATCCATCAAAATATTAACGGACTCATAAATAAATCGGACTTACTTTCTGTAAATTTAGAAGAACTGAAATTAGTTGATAAACTTATAGATGTCATTTGCGTCACAGAACACAACATGACTGAAACAGACACCTCACAAGTAAATATTCCAGACTATATAATATTAGCAGCTTGGTATACTAGGGAGAATAGACATGGTGGTTCCTGTATATTGATAAGGTCCCAACATTCGTATAAAACTAAAAATGAAATAAAAAAGTATTGTCTAGTTAATGTTTTTGAATGCTGTGCAATTGAACTTACAATATACAAGATTGTTATCGTGTGCTTGTACAGACCGCCTAAAAATGATAAAATATCGGTAGAATAGTTTTTTGTTAATTTAGAGGCAATGCTAAATGAAATTTGTTTCACAAATAAATTTAAGATCATCATATGCGGCGACTATAACATTAACATATTTAAAAATAACAATCTCACTTCTAGGTTTAAAGAGTTGGTGTTTGGTCATAATTTAAAATTTGAATTTAATAAACCTACTCGAATGGTCAGTGGATCATGTATTGACAATATCATTCACAATATCAAAGAATGTAGTCATGAAATCGTAGAACTAGCACTCTCTGATCATAGTGCTCAACTTCTGAAATGTCCTGTAAAGGTATCTTCTAAAATTAATTATTACTACGTAGTCAAACTGTCAGGAAAATATGAAAACATTTAATAATTGCATAAATAGTTTACATTTTACTGATGTGTATGAAGCAAAGTTGGCTAGTGATGCATTTGATGTTTTCTACGATAATTTTAAACTATTTTACGATCTCTGCTTCCCAATGGAAAGGAAAAGAATGTATACTAATAAAAAACAAAAGTGGATTACTAAAGGTATAAGAATATGTTGTAAACAAAAAAGAAAATTATTGTGGCAACATAGACAGACACCGATAGCAGAAAATAAAAGATTGTTTAAATTATACTCAAAACGTCTGGCAAAAATAATTAAACTAACACAAAAGGCACAGAATAGCTATCACATTAATAATGCTTCGAACAAATGTAAAGCTAGCTGGAAAATAATAAATAATAGAAGCATATTCTACAAACAATATATAAATAAAATAAAAACACATAATGGTATTATTAGTGACCCGCAGGAAAAAGCTGATACATTCAATAATCACTTTATTGACCAAATTAATCTGACCAGTAAAGGGATTAATTATGCATATACACACTCATTGAAAAATGCACAGTGTGGTTCACTATTCTTGAAACCTACAAGTGCTGTTGATATCTATAATATAATTAGATCATTAAAATCAACTAATAGCACTGGGTACGATGACATCAACATGCGAGTTTTAAAATATGTAGCTAGTGGTATTTCTTCGATATTGAGTTATATATTTAATTTATGTATGGAAGATGGTATATTTCCTGATCAATTGAAAATTTCTATTATAGGACCTTTATTTAAAAAGAAAGACAGAGAAGATCTCAATTTCTACAGACCGGTGGCCAATATTTTACCAATATTTTCGAAAATTTTCGAGAAAGTTATTGGTAACAGTCTGAGTCCATATTTTGAAGATAACAAAATCTTTACCGACGCGCAAAAAGGGTTTCGTAAAAATAAATACATTAACTTGGCAATATATGAGTTTCTCGCACATATAATGAATAGTGTTGACAAAAAGGTACAAGTAAATGCTTTATACATGGATATGTCAAAAGCATTCGATTATGTAGACCATAAGATTATGTTACACAAATTAGACAAATACGGCATCCGAGGTAACTCATTAAGCCTTTTAAAATCTTATCTTACAAGGAGGCATCAATTTACCCAAATAAATCGAATTTGCACCGTAACTAAAATCGAAAAGACATATTCATCAATGCTAAGAGAGACTCATTATGGGGTACCACAAGGCAGCGTGCTAGGACCGTTGCTTTTCCTTATATATATATAAATGACCTGCCAGAATCAACTGATCATCCTATGATTTTATTTGCCGATGATAGTACAGTAATTTATAAAAGTATGGACATCAAATGCTATGAAAATGAAATCAATAATTCTTTATATAATATCATAGACTGGCTAAATTCTAATAATTTAATTATAAATTTTGACAAAACTAATATTATGACATTTTCCACTAGACAAAATAAGAAAAACACTGACATTAATATTCATTATGACGACAAAATAAATAAGCAAGCTGACCAAACAATATTTTTAGGTTTACATTTAGATAAAAACTTGACATGTCGATATCAAATTGAAAGGGTTTGTAAAAAGCTAAATCGGTATTCATATACACTATACATGTTACGTAAGGTAGTCAACAGAAGTGTAGTATTAACTGCCTATCATGGGTTTGTCGAGCCTGCGCTTCGATATGGCTTAATCTTCTGGGGCAACTCCTATGGTAACGAAGATGTTTTTAAAGCACAGAAAAAATGTATACGCTCTATATGCAATTTACAGCAAACTGATAGCTGCAAGCATTACTTCAGAACATTGAACATTCTCACATTACCGTGTTTATATATTTATGAATGTGCAGTATTTCTAAGAAATCATATGAATCTTTTCGAGAGCTGCAATAATGCGCGTAATCCCCAAAAATTGCGTATACCAGTATCACGAACGGTTTTATATAGTAGAAGTATATTTACAATGGCTCCAAAGGTGTATAATAAGCTGCCCAAATATATACAGGAAATTCAATTGCTTGGACAGTTTAAATTGCCCTTAAACAGTACTTAATTCAAAAGGCGTACTATTCTGTTACTGAGTACCTTAATGAGAAAATTTTTTGAGTCCGATTTGTTCATGCCTCCATTGGTTATATTATATTTTATTTGAATGAATTGAATATTTGAATGAATTGAACATACATAAAACTATGATGACATTTTATAATTTGACATTATGTACTTAATTCGATTTTTTTAATTAGTATCCTGTTTAAATTTCATGATGAATGAGAAACATTTTTAAGTCCGATTTGTTCTGTTCATGCCTCCATTGGTTATATTATATTTTATTTTATTTGAATGAATTGAATATTTGAATGAATTGAACATACATAAAACTATGATGACATTTTATAATGTGACATTGTGTACTTTGACATTATGTACTTAATTCGATTTTTTTCATTAGTATCCTCATTTAAATTTTATATTATGTGTTATTTTCCCTTTTTGCATGCTGCCTCACCAGCAAAACATGTGATTCTAATTATAAACTATTGTAAAACTCACTACCATGTTTTAGCAAAAATAAATGAATTTGAATTTGAAAATATTGCCATACCTACCTGACAGGAACATTTATGTTAATGATGACTAGATAGTGACCAGGCTTTATATAATGTTCCTAATTTATCAATATATTCTACCTACATTTTATGGAGTCTTGTAAAGAATTTAAGTACCTACATAATTCAACTAAATAATGTCTGAATTATGATGAAAAGTGTTTTTAAGTTAATTGCATAGTATAGAAGATCTTAGTATAAAAGAATATGATGTAATGAGTGGTGTGTTTATAAATATTTACTTATCTCTCTTACAGATACAAAATTCAAGCAAACGGGCAACTTCTTTATGAGTTTTGTGACCGCTCATATCCATCTGTTTGAGACATACATATATGTGAGGATTCTGCAAAGTCAGTATGAAGAAAGTTGCTTTGCTAGTAGATGCAAAAGTGAAGATTTATGATAGTTAGTATATGAGAATAGTGTTCAATTTTTGTGTCTATAATTGGAACCAATAATTCTTAATAAATTCATGTACAGAACTTATTTATCTTTAATAAAACAACATTGTTAATAATAACAAATAATTATGAGTTTTATTTTCCTTCTTGATACAGTTACAACACATGAAACACAAATAATATTTTAATTGTAATAGGAATGTATCTATGATCTAATTCAATCTTCAATATTTTATGTTTTGGTTATGCCAATTCTTCTTAGAATATAAACACCTTTAGTAGTTAACTCGCTATCTTTAATTATAGTATTTACTCCTGTCGATATAATCACTTTTCTTTGAGGTGTGAACTGCATAACCTTGCTGTATCATTTCCTTTGGAATTTGTTATCCACAGAGCATTTTCCATTGATATCTTCGTTTTGGCTCTAAGAGAAACATACGAGCTACTCGGTATTTAACAATTCAACGCAGTGCATTGAGATTATTGAGAAATATAACAAACTAGGACTTTGTTTACAAAAATGTATGCGTTTTGAACTTTTGACAGTTCTTACTTCAAAACATGATTTGACTTTGACAGCTAAACAGAACAAATATTATTGAGTTGAATGGTTAAATTCATTGTTTTTTTGCTATTTACGAACTTTAATACAACTTTAGAGTGCTTATAACACTAGTAATGAATATTTAAAAAATATATAAATGAAATCTGGCATGAAAAATAATCAAATTTCATGGTAGTTTTTCAAAAATCATTTCTTCTAATGGTTTTTTTTATCTATGGCAATACAACAATGCCATTCTGCCACCATTGAATTACGAGACCACTGATCGATCACTGAACTATCATTATGAATTACCAGACTACGAACTTTTGTCAAAATGACAATGGGATCGTGTTGGAATGACGAATGTGTTTAAAATAGTAGACTTGAGGCCCTGTTTGAAGGAGATGTATAATTGTATATCATAAGCGTAAATATGGTAATTTGAATATTTCATACAATTTGTTATATCCGCGCAATACAAAATAAACAAAATAGGGCCCAATATAGATCCCTGAGGGACTCCTCTAGTGAGAGGCTCCAATTCAGAGCATGCAGAAGAGCCATCGTTTTGACGCAGTTCCACCCGCTGATAACGGTAGGACAGGTTACTATGGAACCATTGGACCGTTTTACTGTCGAAACCATAGTATGACAGCTTTGACAGCAACAGCGAAGTATGTATACTGTCAAAAGCGCGGGAAAAGTCTAATAGTACGAGTACTGTGCACATACCCTGGTCTTGAGCCCATAATATATTGTCCGTAACATCAAGTAGAGCGGTAACGGTACCACGACGCTTACGGAAACCCGACTGTAATATTGGCAGTATGTTATGTTTTTCTAGGTATACTGTCAACTGTGTACAAACTACTTTTTCTACGATTTTTGACAGACAAGGCAGAATACTAATGGGTCGTAGGTCTTTGACATCCATTGGGCTGGAGTTCTTGGGCAAGGGTCTAACAGACGCTATCTTCCAGATATCAGGACAAGTAGAGGAATCTAATGATTTGTTTACGATACTTGTGATGGCAGACAAAGTATAGGGCAATGACAACATAATCATCTCTAGATTTATGCCATCGTAGCCCTCTGCATTAGATTTAAGGTCCATTATATATTTTAGGACGACGTCTTTGCTCACAGGTGCTAGGGTGAAGACAGTATCAGTGTAACGGTGGAACTCATAAAATGTCATATACGAGATGTGGACCAATGGATTGCCGGGAACGTCCAAAAAATGACAATTGATTTCGTTAGGGTCGGAAAACTGGCTTGGAAGCTCCCTAACTCTGTTATTAGGCAATACAGTGCTTTTAAGATTTTTCCATAAGTTTTTAGGATCATTGATTTTTTTATTAATGTTAAATTTAAAATAAGCTACTTTTTCATAATGCAGAGATTTCGAAACCAATGACTTCAACTGCTTGTAGTACTCCTTACTGCTATCAGTTTTACATTTTCGGTATTTTCCTAATGCGTCATCACGTAACGACATCATGAGCTTCACCGTTTCCGTTATCCACGGGTAAGATGGTTCTCTGATGAAGCAAGTTTTAATAGGCGCATAGGTGTCAAACACAGTAATCATAAGCGAGTTAAGCCTATCCACCATCATGTTAACTGACGTAGACAGCCGAACACTATCCCAATCAATCCTAGACAGACAACCATGCAGGCTATCAACGCAAATTTGCTTGAAAGGTCTAAATTGGACCTTATAAGGCTTAAACTTATCTCGCCGTACATGAAACTCGCATACAATCATGAAGTTATAGATAAAGATGGAGACCGCACTCCGAATACATACTTGAAGCTCAAATGATGTATCGCTATCTCGCTCACTGTGGTCATACCATCTCTTTTCAACCAACCACTGCCATATTGACAAGATTTACTTGACATATGGTGGCCAATGTTGCCACATTACCAAATCCTTAGGAAATGGGATTATAATTCACTGTCTCGCCAAACATGATTATAAGCGTTCGAGACCTACAATATTGGGAGTTTTAACAAGTGATTGGATTTCAACTCTTGATTTAAATACACATTAATTGACCGTGTAAACTTCTGATTTGCTTAATATGTCGGCTCTTTTTAAGAGCTTACTCGGAGATTTTAATAAGAGGATAGCAATACTAAATCCACGCTAAAATGAGAGGTCAGACCACAGAGAGTGAGATAGAGAAATGTAGGTATTTGACTCAAGGCTTTGTTCCAGCTGTGGCCTCCATGTTTATCTATACCTTCATGCATACAATCACAGAATGACCGTTAATTTGCTTATAGGGCTCAACATAAAGGCGTTTCGCAGGCAAACTTGCACACACCAAATCTATAAGAGACTCGCTCGTTTCAGTGAAATGGGTCGGGGCTGAAACGAGCTGATTAAGTTGTAGGCAGGACAGAAATTCAGTTACCTTTATAGCTCTATGGTCATTTTTGTTTAGTAGGTTTATATTAAAATCTCCTAACAATATACATATGTTGGTTTTGTCTAGTGACGTTATGCTGTCTGTCATGGCATCAAGGAATAGATCTAAATCGAGCCAAGGAGGGCGGTAGGCCGTGCCGATAGCGATCTTTTTACCATTTATTGTAAGTTTAAGCCACATTTTTTCTACTGACTCCTGCCTTGGATCAATAGCAACATGTAGCGGACGTACACTGAGACCGCGCTGTATGTAAAAACCGACCCCACCACCGCGGCCCGAGCGCACGCTCGCCGGTCGGGGGACATGACGCAGTCGGTAGCCGGGCACAGTAGGCGCGCGCCCCTCCTCTCCGGGCCGTAACCATGTTTCGTTAATGGCAAGTATGTCGAAACCATGTAATTGCACCATAGCCGTAAAATCATCATGGTTTGTGCCTAAGGACCCTGCATTAAATAAACCAATTTTTAAGTTTTTAGCAACCATTATTTATCGATTTTATGCTGCTCTTTCATGAGTTACTATAGTATTTTCGTTGTATCATGATATGCATGATAGTTCATGACTGACAATTACAGTGATGTAACCTAAGGAAATTTAATCGATTATTTATAAATATCGATTTAATTGGCAAACGACATGGAATCGTACGTAGTTTCCGATTTTACATCTTCGAAATAAAATTCATTTTAAAAGTGTTTTGGCAAATATATTCACAAATAAAACGCAGTAATTTTAAAATATTTTTTTTTATTATTATTCACTGTCACTCGAACTAAAACCTCATATCTGAATCTTCTCCAACAGAGATAATTATTTGCTGATCTCAAATTCGGTCGAGGTGGACATATTTATCCCAGTCTGTAAATATTGTCGGATTGGGTTTCGAAACGAGTCGCCCGAACTTGAGGGTATTGGTGGTGTAGGGTGCTTTAGGGAGTTAGTCTTAAAGTAATTTTGGCTGCCGGAGTTGCGTCTAAATATTTTTAAACAATTTCCAAGAATTCTTCATTCAAATATGCAAAACGGAACGTAATTTTAGGTTTTATGTGAAAGTAACTAAATAGGTGTGTTCGGTTCTCTTTTGACCCTTAACCACAGTCAGCCTCACTTTATTAAACTAGTGAAATCAATAAAAGCGATATTTAGGTTTTATGTGAAAAAATGTGATACGAAACGCAACCGCCATCTTGTGTGAATGATATTGACAGGTAACGTCAAATTTGTGCGTCATTGCCCTCATTGCTTTCGAGTACTTAGGGTTCTGTAATGAGTAACTAAATAGGTTATAGTAGGTTCTCTTTTGACCCTTAATCCGATAATAGGAGCCCTGCGAAGCCGGGCTCCGTCAACCTTAGTTTATCAAACTAGTGTGAATAATGTGGAAGTTGGCAGTGCCATACACACCGATGTTTGGAGATTTTTTTTAGAGGAAACCATGTATCTCCGGCAAGTGAAAATGGTGAGGGGGGTTGCGAGACCTACCCCCCTCCCCTCCCAATCACTCACAACCCCTAAATACGGCGACGTATTTCGAAACCTTTACCATATTGTCGATTGTGTTATTTCTACGACTGATTAATTGTATCAATGTAGGGATTTCGTATTGCCACCACATCGGAACTATCTATGTAAGTTATTGAAGCTTTATGCTCACGTTTCTTCGGAGTGGACAGCTTCTTGTCTTCAAAACTAGTTTCTCCAAATTTTTCATTGGATATTCGACAAACTGAAGCCTTGCCGATGTCCAGAGCAGAGCTGCCGCAACTCTGTAATCAACACTGTCGATCGGTATTACCGGGCCCCCGTTTGCACGCTCTCGTTCAAAGAAGGTCCTCAAACGAAGCACTAACTCACGGCTTTGAGAGTTTAAAACTATCTTTTTTGTTATTTTTGGCATTGTACCTACCAAATAAAACACAACAAAAAAATAACACGCCAAGCAGGCAGAATCACAAACCGCATACAAGGCGCTCGTACTGACGTATTTGATCACAATATGCCCACTCCTATTCATCGATTTTATGCCGATTCAATGGTGTCAATCTCTACTGACAGAGGGTTCGTTTCATGCATCTGACATTTTGAGGATTATATTTTATTATATTTAAATAATTTATTTACAGTTAATAATAATTATAAAAATAGAGAGAGACATACTAGTATCAATTTACTTTGTAATTTATAGATATATTTTTTTTAATAATTGTTTTCTTTTGCCAATTTATTTAGTAAAGCCAAAATATAAGTTGAAAGTAGCAGAGAGGTTGGACGTTTAGACTAGAGAGAACATGCCCGCCATATTTCCTTGTACCGAACGTGCAACATGTAATGTCAGTTGGTCTTAGTTGGTTAATCATAACGTCTAATTACGCGTCTCATTTAAAGAGGCATAGACTCCTTACAGACTCATATCTTTGACTGCATTCTCTAAATAGCCGTGCTGTCAAATCCCATCATTAAGGAGTGATGGGATTTGACAGTGAAAGGAGATATCGATGTTTTTTGAATGAGGGATAAATACGGAAACAAACTATCGGACATGAATGTAAAACTGAATCGTACCCGCAAGCTTCGGCGTGGCAGTCGGTTGCACTCACGCCAACTGGGTTGTCAAAGTAGTTCACTGCTGTACTAATATTTACATAAAGGCGAATCATTTGTGCTGGCGGATCACAAATCGGATTACCTACAACTCTAAAAAAATCAAGCAGTGTCCAACGTAAGCGATAGCAAGCAACGTGATATGATGCGACGCACACAAATTGCCAAAGCCTGCCGCATTAGCCAATCTGGTATAATTCTGACAATACATAATCTAAGTGACAGTTTCTTAGCATCTCATCGCAACGCATCGCTCATTAGTTTATGAATACTTTTTGTCAATAGATTTTATGGCTAAAACGAACAATTAAACACGTGATTTTTTTTAGTACTGTTTGTCTGGCAAGACTTTGCAAAGCACTGTCCGGCGTCAACAGCAAAAACTACAATTTCAATATTTTAGTTGTTTACTTTTACGGCTTAAATATATCGACACATTAGACATTTGACCAAAAATATTTATCGATAAATCGTCACTGTTACAAACAACACTCGGTTTCCTAACTCTATGTTTTGTCTACTGTTTGCCTACCACGAGGCTGCTATAAGAGCGTGCTGCTAAACCTATCGACAGCTCTTTCTATCATACTGCATGTGCCATTAGAAAGAAGATATCAATCATAGCAACCGCTGTTGTTATTTAGTATTACTTCTATGCCTTAAGGTTTTATTTTTTTGGAAAGTAGTATGCGTGATACGTAAAATGAGAACCTTCATGCATATCATCATACAGCGAAAATACTATAATGACATACAATAACATAGCAAGCTCGACCGTGTAATAGGTACATGTGAGGAACGTAGACTAGAAGATTCAGTGTACGGTATATACATATACAATATTAAATGTGGATAACGTATTTTAGTATGTAAGATAATATAATGTAAATATATATATACATTTGGGTAGACTATTTTCATTCCATGTAGTATATAATAGTGTAAATAATTTGTGAATATTATAAGATAAATAACAGTGAACAAGGGAAAATATAATTAAAGAAAAACAAAAAACCCGACTGCGTAAAAACTAATTTTAAAAAATACGTGAAAACATTAACTTAAATAAAAACTAAAAAGAATGAAACAAGCCCAGTACTTTAGAATTAGAACTGAAACTGAACGACTCACAGTCGAGGCCCATTCAAATTTTACCAATCAAATCTTCCCAATTGGCCCCGACTGTGAGTCGTTCAGTTTCAGTTCTAGTTCTAAAGTACTGGGCTTGTTTCATTCTTTTTAGTTTTTATTTAAGTTAATGTTTTCACGTATTTTTTAAAATTAGTTTTTACGCAGTCGGGTTTTTTGTTTTTCTTTAAATTATTTTTTTTATTTTATACTTTTTAGTTACGATTCATTACCGAAAATATTTGTTGTTCATGAATTTTCACTGGTTTTTTTTGTTTGTATATCGTTTATACTTGAAATAAAAACTTAAATCAATAAGTAAGAAAATTAGCGAGAATGATTGTTTTGTTAAACAGCTTTAAATCGTTATATATCCTAAACTATTATTTAAAATGAAAAATGGTTAAAGGAACATTAAGATGATTTTAAAATACCTATTCAACGACACCCCACTTGACATAGTTCATTGTATTTTTTTTTAATTTTGACAATATGGCGTCTGCTTGTGGCTGTGGTGAATTTTGATTACTGTCATGTCTTTAGTGACACTCGCAAGGTTGAGACGAATCGATTGACGTAAGAATCATCAAAATCGGCCTACGCCTTTGGTCTCTAGAACGCCACATAGAAACAAACATACATACATACATACATAGACTGATAAACACATTACCCTCCTTTGCGTCGCGCAGTCGGGTAAAAAGAAAATATTGTGTAAAAAAATAAACATCAGAAGCGCTTAACCAGATTACAGTAAACAATGTATAATAGTGCATTAACATCTTAATAAAGGACGCATATAATTTAATTAAATTATAAGTTTGGCATGCTATATAAACTAAATGCATAGGCTTTTTAAACAAAACCTTAAAGGGCGATGGGTAATGGTACAAGGCATTTGGCCTTCTGCATGAAAAGAATAAGAAACAAATTAAAGCTATAAAAAGTCTAATCATGGCCAAAAACTTTGTGAAGGTCAGCTTCGTTGCGAATATTGAGAGCTTTATCGCCCTCATTTTTACGTACGAGCACACGGCCGCGCCTACACCATACAAACTTCCAGCCTCCCTTTTGTGCAGCTTCTCGTACCCTCCGAAATAACTGTCTGTTCTTCCAGGTGAGACGCTCGTTGAGGTAGAACCGACGCGCGGGCCCAGCCAGGCCCAGGTCAGCTGATGTAGCACCGCGGCGCACGCGCGCACCCGCCAACAGCTCGTCGCGGACGTTGCGGCGCGCGAGCCGCACGGCGAGAGGGCGGGGTCGGCGCTCCAGCCCGCCAGCATCCGTGGACACGATGTGACGAGGCCCAGCGCGCTCGGCACTCACGATGTCTCGCTCCTCCAAATGTACTCCAAGCTTGACAGCTATTTGAAGTGTCAGATTTACACAGCTTTCTCCGCTGACCTCCGGTAGATTGGCTATTTCTATGTCATTTGCCAATAACTCCTGGTCGCGATTGTCGATCTCCTCCCGCAGCTGCTCGATGACGTCGCTCATATCCACCCGCTCCAGAGGCTCCCGCTTCTCGAGGACGGTAACTCGATCATCGAGGTTTTTTAAATTGTTTTGACAGTCATTTAAAGACTGTCTTGTAAGAGGGACCTCATCCCGGGCTAAAGGATTGCAGATCCCGGTTTACGTCCCGCAAATTGTCCCGGAAAATTTGTTGTTCCGTCCTAATCTCACACATGACGTCGTGCATAGTTTCGGTGGATGTTATGTGCGACTCGACCGGTAAAGGAGGACTTCGGTGCTCAGGAACTGGCGTCCCTGAGGCACAATTCATCGGCTCGACCACAACACTTTGGTGGCTGATCGCCGGTATGCTACATCCCCTAACTGGTGTCTCAGTCTTATTGTCCGTTGCCCGATGCTTCTTGCACTCCGGACACTGCCAAGTACGGGCGATAGCACCCGAAACGGGTAACGCCACACATCGTCTGTGGTAAACCCCGCCACACTTGTGACATCTAGCGGCACCGATGTCAGACGCCGCGATAAATCGACCGCAACCACCACACGTCTTGGTCATCGTTGACAATGTAAGCTCAGTGCCTCAACGTTGTCACAGTGAAATGTAAGATGGCGCTGCTGACACTTTATTGTTTTATGGTGTTTTTTAAACGAAAATAGATCGCGCAGATCACTAGGTGGACTGACACCGTAAGGCTAGGGTGCGCGCACACTAGGAGTTCACACTGTATTATGATTAATCAACGATTAACTATAGTCACTGTCTATTTTACAAAGACGGGTAGATAGTCACTGTCTAAGGGGCCCGTGTATATTATAAACTAGTTTTTTACTATTATCACTGCACAGAAACACACGCACACAATGTATATAGTGTATATAATAGAATAACAACTTTTACTAAATAAATACTTTGATTTCAAAAGGTCTTTCAATTTAAAAAAACCGGCCAAGTGCGTGTCGGGCCACGCGCAATGTAGGGTTCCATAGTTGCCCATAATGACTTGCTGCAAAGGGTATTAATGTACAACAAATCCGACTGTTTATTTTGCTGAAAAAATAATTTTAATAACACTATTATAAGAACTTAAGTTTTGTTTAGAAAAATACCAGGTATTATCCAGTTATGTATTGTAAACATAAAATGTGGTTTCCAAGATATACTACTACTATACATACGTAGTACCGTAGTACATTACATACCAAAGTACGTATATCTTTAAGATTAAGCCAGCGCGCCCAATGTAAACTCACAGAAATAGGTATTTATAAGTTAACCGACGATTACTCGTAAACTAGTGATATCTACTTAGCCGTGATAGTTTTCCTTTTAACACGTTCACTGCGGGAGTTCAAAACCCGTCTCAAATTCGAGTGCGTTACGAGATATAATGCGCCCCGTACAGTGCTACTACATTGTGCGTTACGGGTATATTTGTCTTAGTACAAAATTGAAAGCGCTGTTTCTATCATATAATCTGAAGAACTTATTCTTAGAGCCCACAAGAGTTACTTCCTCTACATCTACTTGCCTAGATAATATATTTACAGATATCATAGTAAGAGACAAGCAAATTATTAGACAGTTAGACTCAGACCATTGTGGACAGCAGATCTCCTTTAATGATAACAGTAAGAATGTTTCTAGGCAAAATATAGTTGTAATACCTAAAACTGCAACTCGTTTTGCTAGGTTTCAAAGTAAACTAATGACTAGCTGGTCACTGTTAGATGATGAAGGTGACCCTAATTTGTTATATAATAACTTTTTCAAAGCGTTTTGTACAGACTTTAATTCGGTTTTCACACCTAGAACGATTACAGTTGGAGGTAATGCAACCTTCTGTGAATGGGCAACAACTGGGCTTCACAAAAGTAGAAAGAGATTGTATGAGCTTTATGACGAGAGAAACTTTAATTTAAGTGAACAATTTCAGGATTATGTTAGAAACTATGCTAGGATATTTCGGAAACTTTGCAAGAAAGCTAAGTCTCTTTACCTGAGTTCAAGGATTAGGAGTAGTGACGATAAAATGAAAATGACATGGAATATAATAAACAGCGAGACTGGGAAAGTTAAAAGTAAAAGTTCAAAATTTAGTTTGAACATTGATAACGACACTATTACATCAGACTCAAAAGTTGCATCGGCGTTTGAAAGTTTTTTTACTGATATCCCCGTTATTACTACTAGATCTTTGGACTCATCAACCAATGCAGCGGAATCTCTTTTAAAAGAAAACATGAGTACAACCTATAGTAATTTCTCATTTCAGTATATAAATTCAAATGATGTTATAAAAGCTTTTAATACTATAAATTTAAAGAAGACTGCAGACTTGTGGGGAAATTCCGTTACTATTACCAAGTCCATTATTGCTTTAGCTGCTAACAGATTAGCTTTAATATTTAATAAGTGTATTGACTGTGGTGTATTTCCTGATCTTATGAAAGATAGCAAGGTAATACCTTTGTACAAAGCAGGTAGCACATCAGACCCCACCAACTATAGGCCAATTTCTGTGCTGCCCACATTTAGCAAAATTTTCGAGAAATTGATACTAGACCAACTGCAAAGTTATTTTAATAACAACGAGCTTCTACACTCTAAACAATTTGGTTTTACAAAGGGGCGCTCCACGACCGATGCCGGTGTTGAGCTTGTAAAACATATCTTTGATGCCTGGGAGGATTCACATGATGCTTTAGGTGTCTTCTGTGATTTGTCCAAGGCCTTTGATTGTGTAGAACATGATACATTGATCAGGAAATTACATCACTATGGTTTAAGTAGTTCTGCTCTGCATCTTCTTACTTCATATTTGAGTAATAGGATTCAGAGAGTTGATGTCAACGGGACGCGTTCGCATGGGTCTGTAGTCAAAATGGGCGTCCCACAGGGTTCAATCCTCGGTCCTTTTTTATTTTTAGTTTATATTAATGACTTACCACATCTCGTCAATGACAAGCACGGGATAGTACTGTTTGCTGATGATACCTCACTTTTATTTAAATTAAAACGACAGCAAATTGATATGGACGATGTAAACATTGCTATCTCAAAGGTGGTTCGCTGGTTTGAGGTTAACAACCTGCTTTTAAATAGACTAAAAACTAAATGTATTCGATTTTTGATGCCTAACGTCAAACAAGTGAACACCTCAGTAAAGGTTAAGGATGATGTGTTGGATCTTGTGGATAACACCAAATTTTTAGGCATTACACTAGATTCTAAGCTGCAATGGGGACCACATATTAGTAAATTGTCGAATAGACTCAGCTCTGCAGCATACGCAGTCAGGACAATTCGCCAGTTAACTGACATTGACACTGCCAGGCTTGTATATCATAGCTATTTTCATAGTATAATGTCATACGGTATTCTCCTGTGGGGAAATGCTGCCGACATTCAGACCATCTTTGTTCTGCAGAAAAGAGCTATTCGAGCAATTTATAATTTGGATTATGGGGCTTCGTTAAGGAATAAATTCAAGGAAATAAACATGTTAACAGTTGCAAGCCAGTACATTTATTCCAACCTAATATATTTATTCCAAAACAAGGCCTCATACTCAAAGAAAAGTGATATCCACAATTTGAATACTAGAAATAAGAGTAAGCTAGTAGTGCCGGCTACCCGGCTAGAGAAAATAAAAAAATCTTTTCAAGGCCAATGTGTGCGCTTTTACAATAAAGTGCCAAGCAATATTCAAAATTTAAGTTATAATAAATTCAAAAAGATTATAAAACGTAAACTTTGTCAAAAAGGGTACTATTCAGTGCTAGATTATATTGAAGATAAAAATGCTTGGGATTAATTTGCTCGGTCCCACAGGCTACTTATGTTTGATTAGTGTTAAGTTTCATGTGAGTGTGAGTTATTGTGTCTATAGTCTATATTATGCTAGTAAGTACTTTTATATTATTATTTAAAAAGCCTTATTAATTGACAACAACATTATAGACACACCAGCTCATAAACTTATGAAAAATTCAATGTAGTTACTAAGTTTTTAAATTGTATAGAATCAAGACGTGGAAAAGAGTGGCCCGGAGTTTCTTGCCTGATTCTTCTCACGAGGCTCTACTTTCTGAACAGGCATTTTTTTCAATGCTCAACTATGTTAATATGCATTTAAAGTTACTTTTTATTTTTTTTATTTGTATGACTTTCTGACGTGTCCAAAAAATTTAAACATTTTTATGGAAATAAACATATTTGAGTTTGAGTTTGAGTTTATAAAAGTGCCCCGTACACCCTTATTGCTTTTTTAGTCAATAACTGACTGAAACTTTATGTTTAATTTTATTTTATTTTATAGTCTGATAGATTATGAAATGAGCTATGTTACAGTCTTTTCGCCAGTAGATTTGGCAAAAGTTGACGAAAATAAAACGAAAACAAATTGTTCGGGGTCTGGGAAACCCCGTACCGCACTTGAAATAATAAAATACGGGACTATACTGCCCCGTAACGCACAGAACTCAGTTATATCGATAAAGTTATAGTGATGGGAAATAAAAGAAACGATAATCTTTTTGAATATTTTTTATTTCAGCTCGGGAACTTTATTTAGGAACTTAGGTTACACATTTTACAGGTACATATGTGAATCAAAAATATTTAAACTATGGTAAATATACAGTTTAGCTTACTAGAGAACATTATGACACTAAATTCAAACATATAGGTATGTATATTAATAATTGAAACCGAATAAAGTTGTATTAAGTTTGTTTATTATTATTATAATAAAAATATGATCTAAGCACAAACATTTTAATATTTGACAGTTCCAACATACGTCGCGATCGCTTCATTATCGATAATTAAACACTACGTCCTGTGCTAATAACAGCATTAATGCAAATGAGCTCACGACCCCGTACGGGAACACAATAATTTATACGGGGTTTTGTGAACCTCGTATCGCACTGGAAGGTATTTTTTGCTCTCGTGTCGTAACGGGGTTTATAAGACCCCTTAAGTTTTTAAAATATCAACTGATTCTTTAATCGGCGTACATGAAAAATATATATTTGTCTCTCTTATACAGTAACTAATTACATAGATACAGCTCCCGCACCAGCGAGTAAACCCTATTTTTTCCGTCCGCACTGAACTACAGCAGTGCACGAGGCTGAAGAAACCCCGAAACGCAGTGAACGTGTTAAATTCATTATATGTACTACATTTGTGATTTTTTCACCTCTTCCAAATTAATAGTTTAGCCGGCAGAGGGGGGGGACACTTGAGTCTAACAATTGTTTTCACTTCAAAGCTTGATATTTGACAAACCAATCACTTGATCGAAAAATGATTTGACAAAACTAATAATATTTTTTTAAAACCTATCCAATGATACCCCGCATGATGGGGTACTCAACCAAAAAAAAATCAACCCCACTATATATGTAGGGGAGATACCCTTAAAAAAATATTTTCCTAAATTTTATTCTACAGTTTTGTTGCAATATTTTATGTCTACATTCATGTCAAATATCAGCTTTCTAGCACCAGGCGTCTTTGAGCTAGGCTGCGGACGGACAGACGGACGGACATGACGAAACTATAAGGGTTCCTTGTGGACTACGGAACCCTAAAAAACGTAAACAAACAACAGAGCTATATGTACTAATTGACCTGTTTGGTCCGCTTCCTCGAGGACGTAGATGGCGCTACCATATCCCCTCGGCCCTAAAGGGTTGCCTTTAAAAAAATAGAATTGAACTTAGCTATGTTGGGTGTACTACCGCATAACCCATCAATAGGCTAAGACAGCGATATGACAATAAAATTAATCTAAATTAACTTTAGCGAAAACTACAAACGCAATAATAGCGAAAACTACTAACTAAATACTTAAACTAAGAGGTAGGTCCAACTTCAGGCTAGATCTCACTGAGTTGGAAGCGGACAGAGACGTACAACAGGGCGCACGTAACTCCCTTTAGCGGTTTTCACGGCAACAACGCGAGTTGTACCGTCCTTGGAAGTATGCAATTTCTCTACGATGGCTAACGGTCATGAAAGCGGCGGAGCATTATCATGTATTATGACGACCAACGTACCCTCCTGTACAGGGGATGCAGGACTATTCCACTTGGATCTAGCCTGAAGCTGGTGTAGATATTCCGCACGCCAGCGCCGCAAGAACGACTGTACGAGTTTATCCAGCAGAGTATGTCTCTGGAGCAAGCTTGAAGAGTCTGCTTCAGGAGCCGGAAATGACGATAATGGCACTGTGTTCAGAAAATGTGCAGGGCTTAACGCGGATGGTTCTGCAGGGTCACTACACAATGCCGTGAGCGGACGCGAGTTGATCAGTGCCTCGACTTGTGCAAGGACAGTTAAAAGCTCTTCGTAAGAGAGGATCTGTTGACCTATAACCTTGAAGAGATGCGTTTTAATTACTTTGACCATGCTTTCCCAACATCCACCGAAATGCGGTGATGCTGGTGGAATAAACTTCCAGTCAATATGATTTATGGAAAGTTCTTCCTGAAGACGAGTACGATATTCTTCCCTGAGAAACTTATAAAGGTCGCGTAAATAAGAGCTTGCGCCCACAAACAAGTGCCGTTATCCGTGTACAAACACTGTATAGGGCCGCGCTGTGAGAGAAATCGTTTAAGGGCTGCCAGGAATGACACCGTGCTTAAATCTGTCGCAACTTCAATATGCGTAGCGCGCGTCGTTAAGCATGTAAAAATACATAGCCAGGCTTTACGGCTTTTAACACCTCGACCACGCACTGGCGTATACTGCAGTGGTCCTGCGTAATCACAACCGGTGTGTGTAAACGCTTTAGCAACCTGGTTGACGCGCTGGCTAGGGAGATCGGCCATGGGAGGGAAAGTCGGACGCGGACGAAATTTGAAACAGACGTTACATTTATGTATTCTGTGACGAATTATTCGTCGAGCAGCTAAAATCCAATACTTATGCCTAAGTAAAAATCAACAAGAAGGTCGACATCATGATCATGTCGCGGCAAAATACAAGGATGTTTGTAGTTATAAGGTTCATCCGAATTTGACAGACGACCCCCAACGCGTACATCGAGAAACGGCTTGAGTCTAAGGATAGCGGGAGAACAAGGTACATTGTCTTTTAAATTTTGAATGTCGTTACTAAAATGAACAGCTTGTACAGCTCGTAGTAACTTACATTCTACGAATTTGATATCAGTACTTGATACAAAAGTCTCATTAGGTAGGTGCCTAAGAAACCTATAGACATAAACGATGGCGCGGAGTAACTTAGACCACGATGACAGGCGTAGTGCGAGTGCATAGATGGGAGACTCCGCAACCTCAGCAATCACGGGATAAGAAACAGACTTCCGTTCGGGTACATCTTCGTCTTCCGCACTGTGGTCAAAGGGTTGCATGGGCCATTCTGACGGATCATGGGAGATCCAAGAAGGTCCACGATGCCACAATGGATGATGCAGAAGATTAAGTGGAGTGACACCACGAGACAAGCAATCTGCGGGGTTCTCAATACGACGTGATTGAAACAAGTAGCAGGAACCAGTTTAATCAATTTGCTAACGCGGTTGGCGACAAAAGTCTGCCAGCGATGAGGAAAAGAATGAATCCAAGCGAGCACTACTTTGGAGTCGGAAAATGCGTATAATTTATTAATGGGGTAGTGGGGCAAAACTGTGTCTTGAACCTTGCGGAGCAACTGAGACAGCAGAAGGGCCGCGCACAACTCCAGTCTCGCAACCGAAATGGTTTTAACAGGCGAGACCTTAGACTTGGCACAAACTAACTGCACCGAGTAGTTAGAACCAATGCGGACTTGCAGATATACGACTCCGCCGTAAGCACGCTCGCTGGCGTCAGCGAAACCTATTAAGTTGATGGTGCATCCATCTACCAACCCAAGATGACGCGGAATAGTAACTTGATTGAGCGCGGTAAGCTCAATACAAAACTGGCCCCAAGCGGCGACAATATGGTCAGGGGGTGTTTCATCCCAATCACACTTTGATAGCCAAAGCTCTTTGATCAAGAGCTTGGCGTACAAAATTGTGGGAGCCACAAAACCCATTATGTCCCATAGTCGAGCCACTGTGGACAGCATAGTGCGTTTGGTGCACTTATCATCTGGTGGTGAGACGTCAAACCGAAAACTATCGCAGGATTTGTCCCAGCGTAAACCGAGAACCTTATGCGGTACAGACTTCTCAAACTCAATGTCTGGAGAAGCCTTATGAGTATCTGGTATGCGTGCGAGAACCTCCTTAGAGTTGCTTGTCCATTTGACAAGATCAAACTGGCCTCGCTTGAAAAGCTTAATAAGCTCTTCACAAAGCGAAATTGCTAGCGGAGCGGATATGACACTACAGGCAATGTCATCCATATACAAAGCGGAAGTGGCAACAGCCGCTGCGGCGGGAAAGTGATCGCCTTCATCAGCGATCAACTGGCGAACAACTCGTAACGCGTGATATGGACTAGACTTGAGTCCAAAACAAACACGATTGAACTGATGCACAGATAAAGGTTATTTCTTGTCAAAACGATAAAAGACCATGAAATATTCGACACTGATCTTTGATGAACGAAATAAAACTATCATAGTTGTCTTGTAAATCTCATATTTCAAGCAACTTTTAATTCCTCCGCTTTAAAGTGTTGCCTAGGTACTTAGGTAAAATAATATATTATATAAAGTATTATATATAATATATATAGTACTTTATATATTCTTATTTTGTTTCGGTCTCGAAGCATTTCTCAGTTATTGTATGACAGTAGATAGTATTCGAACAGATTTTCATAAGTTGCTAGACGATTATAACGCAAGATTACTTTCTATCAATCCTGATGAAAAACCGAACTATCAGGCGTACACCTCATTCGAAGATCTTTATTGTCTTCTTGGGGATGGGATAGAGAGGGATAGAAGCCAAGCCGAGGCCAAGCAGCGACCAACAATTGACGTTGATGCGATTAGTTACAGATAGGAAGGTAGATGGCGCTACCACATATTACAAAAAAAATATGCACCTATAGAAAGATCAGTACTTTCTTTACAAAGACAGTAATATTTAAAGGACAGTAATTTGAAGGTTTATTAAGAACTGTCTGCATTTCATACTCACGACTACTGAGTTTATATGCATCAAAATAAGGGAATCTTCATTTGAAAGAAAGTTTGTTAAATGTCATCTACCCAGAGACCAAAACTTGGTTGTTCTTGTTCGACTAGTGGACTTATAATGTGCCGATCCCAAGATAAAATCGAAGAGCTAGTCTAGCCACAACTTTTTTCTCTCTAAATAATCTGTGTCACATGTATGATCGAAAAGTGTCCGATCTCGCATATATTTTTTTACACAGATTTGTATTACCTACACTATGTAATGAGAAAGAGAGACCGGTCTGACGACCGGTTGGCGCCGCGGGAGTGTAAGCGACTGCTACGCCGAAGGTCGCGGGTTCGATTCCCGCTCAAGTCAAACATTTGTGTGCATGAACATGGATGTTTGTCTTGGTCTGGGTCTCTCAATGTATAATATGTATGTATTTACAAAAAAAATCGGGGGGATGGGCCTCGTTAGCCTTGGATGGCAACCCGTCTAGGAGAAGGGAAACTCCGAAATTAAACCACTCTCTTTGGGGGGATGGGCCTCGTCAGCTTTGGATGGCAACCCGTCTAGGAGAAGGAACACTCCGAAATTAAACCAACATTCAGGGAGCATACCCGAAAACAACCCCAAGGTGTCAACCGACCCGTGGCCGCCCGAGGGATTCATGGCCAGAGGGCAAGCTGGTTGCAAACGGAGGGTGCATGTGTTGGTGGTCACAGGGCACAGCTGGGATTCCACCTTATCCCCGTAAAGGGCTCTGCGGGGACGGACATTTTAAATCTCTAATCCTCGTGGGAACGCTATGGGAACTGAAAATTATATTTCTCCAGACGGCGGCGACGCGGTTCGCAACCCATCACGTCTCGTTTCCCGCGAAGGCGAAAAGCGGCTTACGGAAAGCCGGTTTGCAACATTAAATGTTGGAGGAGGAATGGATGGTAAATTGAATGAAGTATGCCAGATGATGGATGATAGAAAGATTGATGTTCTATGTGTGAATGAGACAAAAAGGACAGGTTGTGGCCTCACCAAGCATGACAGCTACACGGCTTATTGGTCTGGGGTAGGCAGTACCACCAGAGCCTGCAAGGGAGTTGGTCTAATACTGTCTGCGCGAATGAATGAGTGCGTTAAGGAATTTGAATGTAAATGCTAGACTATTCTGGATGAGAATGAAAGTAGGACTTACTTGTCTCTTTATTGTAGGGGTTTACGCCCCGGTCAATATAGTAGCGGGTATGTCACAGCGAGAACAAGACGAAAGGCAGGAATTTTGGGAGAATTTAAGAGCGATTTTGAGGAAATGTAAGGATAACGAAAGATTGATCTTGTTAGGTAATTTCAATGGATGGGTGGGAGTAAAACGAGATGGACTTGAAAGGGTTTTAGGTGGATTTGGTGATGAGAATGTGAATGAAAATGGTAAAGTATTGCTTGAGGTTTGTTTAGAGTGGAGCCTTTATGTGACAAACACCATGTTTGATCACAAAAGGATACACATGTATACGCGTGAGGCTAAGAATGTTAGAAGAAGCATGATTGATTTTGTAATTATAGATGAACGTTTGAGAAAGAATGTGTTAGATACAAGGGTGTATCGAGGGATCGGCATCCACACAGACCACTTTTTGGTGATGAGCCGGATAAGTGGGGTCTTCAAAGGATGGCGACACCGCAAACATAATAAAAATAGGGTCTTGGAAAGAATAAAAGTAGAAAATCTGCAAGAGAAAGATGTGAATAAGCGAAGATTGATAGCAAGATTTGAGAGGTTCGATGGTATTTATAAATGATATGGAAGAGTTATGGTAATCCTTTAAAGAAGAGATAGTATGTGTAGCGTCTGAAGTATGTGGTGTGATCAAGAGAAGGAAAATACGAAAGGTTAAGAATACATGGTGGGACAAGGATGTACAATCAGCAGTGTCAAAGAAGAAGAATGCTTGGTTAGATTGGTTGGCTGCCAGAGCAAATGAACGAATGGAAAAGGCAATGAGTGATGACATAGATGAAGCAAGAAAGGAGTTTGTTAGGTCAAAAAGAATTGTGAAAGAAATTGTTAAAAGGAAAAAAGAGGAAAAGAAAGATGAGTTTGATAGCAGACTATCTGAAGATTTCCGGAGAAACATAAAGTTTTTCTGGAAATCCGTTCGTTCAGTTCGAGGAAGAACTCAATCCTCAGAATACACGTCAATCAGAGACAAGAATGGAAAGATACTGAATGGTGAATCATGCGTGCTGAAGAGATGGAAGGAGTATTTGAAGGAAGTTTATTTGAAAGAACGGCGTCAGAGACATCGATCGACGAAATGAATGGTAATAATAGCATTGATGAAAGCGATATTGGTGTGGATGAGATTGTGAAGGCGTTGGGAAGTATGAAATTAGGTAAGGCTGCAGGATATGATAGGATTACAGTTGAAATGCTGAAGGCTGGACAGGGCATCATAGTTGATCAGCTGCAGCGCTTATTTAACTTGTGCTGGAGCAGCGGCCGAGTACCTGATGACTGGGCCACAGCGGTGGTTGTGCCTCTTTATAAGGGAAAAGGCTCGCAACAAGACTGCAAAAACTATAGAGGCATTAGCCTTCTCAGCATTGTTGGCAAATTGTATGCGAAGGTACTGATGGAAAGAGTTATGGAAGCAACCGACAAGAAAATATGGCATATACAAGCAGGATTCCGAAAGGGTATGGGGTGCACGGATCAAGTCTTTTCCTTGCGGTGCATAGCCGAAAAATTCGTGGCCAAAGGTCAAAAGGTCTATAGCGCATTCGTGGATTTGGAAAAGGCTTACGATAAAGTGGTGAGGAATGAAATGTGGTCGGTACTGTCGATGTATGGGGTGAACAGCAGCCTCAGCAAGCAGCTTCATGGACAGTTGTTTGCAAGATTTGAAAAATAGTGACTGTGGATTAAGGATGAATGAGCTACTTGTCAAATGCCTCCTTTATGCTGATGATCAGGTTATACTTGCGTCTTCAGCGGAGAAGTTGCAGGAGATGGTAACAATCATGCATGGTGCGTTAGACAGGAAAGGAATGAAAGTAAATGTAAGTAAAACAAAAGTTATGGTTTTTGAAAAGGAGGAAGGCGTTACGGCTTGTAATGTTATGATCGATGGACAGCGAGTGGAGCAAGTGAATGACTTTGTATATTTAGGTACGCTGTTTACAAGAGATGGTAAGAATGTAGAAGATATTGAAAGAAGAGTTAATGCAGGTAATAGAGTAAATGGAGCTCTGAAGGCGTTTATGAATAGCCAAAACGTCTCCAAAAAGGCACGTTTGGCTGTGCATAGAGGGGTGTTAGTACCTACTCTTATGGATGGCAGTGAAAGTTGGGTATGGCAGAAGAGTCATGAAAATAGAATAAATGCTGTAGAAATGAGGGCACTGAGAAGTATGTGTGGTGTTTCTTTGACTGACAGAGTAAAGAATTATGTGATAAGAGAGTGTTGTGGGGTAAAAGAAGATGTAGTGACGAGCATCGAGAAAGGTATCCTAAGATGGTTTGGGCACGTGGAGAGGATAGATGACGAAAGACTGACCAAGCAGATATATAAGGCAAGTGTGGAAGGGACAGGACGAAGAGGAAGACCTAGGCGGACGTTCTCTGATCAGATTGGAGACATCCTAAAAACAGGACAGGTTAGAAGTACCCTGAACAGAAGAGCATGCATGTGGAATCTGATAGGAGTAAATGAAGCAAGAGAGATATGTCAGGGTCGTTGCAAATGGCGTTCCGTAGTCTCTGCCTACCCCTCCGGGAAACAGGCGTGAGTCTATGTATGTATGTACAAAAAAGAAGCATATATGTACGTTTATCCATTATCTAGTACCCATAGTACAAGCTTCTGCTTAGTTTGGGACTAGATGGTGTTGTGTGAATGTGGTAGAATATTATTATTAGTATTAAAGAAAATGTAAATAAAAAGTGATTATTGTTAATAACAAACCTTTGGGGACTATTCAAGGTTTTCACTAAATTATCTATTTTAACTTTAATTTTATGTGTTTTGCTTGATACAATCCATGTCGCCCATGCCTTTTCTTATAATGTGTCGATTTGGATAATATATGATATTTACAGTTATCATAATGCCTAAGCATGCATTTTGCCTTATTCTTAATTGTTTACTTTCCCTAGCAAAAATGTGTAATTTGAGGAGAATTATATAAAAGTGATTGTTGTTAATTAATAACAAACCTTTGGGGACTATTCAAATCAAATCAAATCAAATCAATCTTTATTGCAAACCAAGTGTATAAATAGGTCTTATGGTATGTTACATTAGTGTCAACTTAGTTGTCTTTTACAGACATTGCACATGGTACTTATCTCTAAATATACAAAAAAAATAATTAACAAACATTTTAGACATCTTACACTTTCACTAAGACATAAAAATAAAATATACAACATAAAAATAAATAAGATTGACATTGTATTGTTTCATAATGTTAGGCAGGCACTAACAATGGAATTATTAATATTTTATAATAATGATTATTAATAACATTAATACCTACTACTTATATTATACATTAATATCTAAAATTTATTTTCAAAAAATTCTTTAGTTGAATAAAAGCATTTCTGGACTAAGAATTCTTTTAATTTTTTATTGAATGCTGGCAGTTTGCTCTCTTTTTTAATGTTTTTAGGTAAATGATTAAATATCTTGACTGCCATGTAATACGGGCTCTGGTTCAGCATTTTAATTCTAGATGGTGGTAAGTATAACCTATCTCTATGGCGTGTATTTATATTATGGGTATCTTTCACCTGTGGAAAATGTGACCTATTTTTGAATACAAATAAACTTATGTCATGTATATATATTGATGGTAGTGTCAACAAATCAAATTTAATGAAAAAGGGTCTGCAGCTTTCCTGGTTGTCTATTTGTGCAATTATTCTGACGCATTTTTTTTGAAGGACAAATACATCGTTAATATTTACACTATTCCCCCACAACATGATACCATATCTCAGCCATGAGTAAGCATAAGCATAGTATGCCGATAATGCTGCTTCAGCGTTTGTGCTGCATTTCAGTTGGAAAAGGGCATATGAAAATTTTGAGAGTTTTGATTTCACGTGTCCTATATGAGTCTTCCAGTTTATATGGGTATCTATATTTATGCCTAGTAAATTAAATGTTTCTACTGATTCTAGGGTTATATTTTGAAAAGTTGTGTCTATATTTAACGGTGGGGTTTTGTAAGATCTGAATTGAATGGTCTTTGTTTTATTATAATTTATTTCTAAGTTATGGTCGTTTAGCCAATGTGTTACATTTTGAAGAGTTTCCTGAAGTATGGGTTCGGAGTTGTTAATTTTATTATATTTAATTAATATCGATATATCATCAGCAAATAAAACGGGTAATGCAACTTCTTTATTTAAAATCTTTGGTAAATCGTTTATATATAGTAGAAATAATACACATCCCAGCACGCTGCCTTGTGGTATTGAACACGACAGTTTTCTTGTTTGAGATCGTACTGTTTTTATTTCTTTTGTCACTATGTCATAATTTTCTATTTGCACTATTTGAGATCTGTTTTCTAAATAAGACTTAAACCATGAGTAGGACGGGCCACGAATGCCTGAACCGTATAATTTATTAAGTAGAATATTATATAGAACCTTATCATATGCTTTTGTCATGTCGAGTAAAATACCTAATACATGTTTTTTGTCATTTAGATGTTGGAGAGCCGTTTGCACATATTTATATACCGCTAGGGTGGTAGATCTCGACTTTCTAAATCCGTTTTGGCAATCATCTAGAATATTATATTTTTCTAAAAAGCTATATAATCTGTTGCACATTGCTTTTTCGAAGACTTTTGAGAACGTGGGTAATATGGCTATGGGTCTGTAATTGCTTGGGGTTTTTGTATCTCCTTTCTTATGTATCGGTTTCACCAAAGAAATTTTAAGCTGATCCGGGACCTTTCCCTCTTTGAAGCTTTGATTGAGTAAAAAAGTTAAAGGAATTGAGAAGATTTCCGCACATTGTTTAAGCAATAGTGGCGGAATGTCGTCTATACCACAACTGTGTTTATTTTTAATTGTTCGAATTATATCTATTGTTTCTTTACGGTCCGCTGGCCGTAGGTACATGGAACACGTTGGAGGGTTCACTACTGGTCGTCCAACCACGCTACTTGTATTACTATTTTTAGAGTCTAAGCCAACGGTGGCGAAGTAATCATTGAATATGTTGGAGATTCTAGTAGGACACTCAATAGTCTCATTATTAATTTTTAGTGCTATATTTTTATGGGTCTTTTGTGTATATTTACCTGTTTTTTGATTTATAATATTCCACATAGTTTTTGTTTTATTATCTGAGCTTTTCATTTGTTTGATAAATTCATTCCTTTTGGAGATAACCACGCTTCGTTTAAGTGTTTGGCTATATTTCTTGTAGTATTTTTTGATAATATCATTTTTTGTTGTATTGAGAATAGTTTTTAATATTCTTTTGTGTTTACACGATATTTTTAGACCCCTTGTTAGCCAAGATTTCTTTGGTCTCATTTTTATTTTTATTTTTTGTATTGGTATATATTTATTTAGTAAATCTGTTATAATAGCAATGAAAATTTTATAATTGTGATCTATAATTTCGGTTTCATTTATAATTTCATGCCATTTTATATCGGTTAGTGACTTTTTGAATTCCAAAATTTTGTTATTCGTAAATATTCTTTTGTGGACATAGCACGTTTTTTTATTGTTTGAGCCTATACTCTCCGTATTAATGCCGATTCTAATAGCCTTATGGTCGGAGAGGCCATAGTCTTCCACATGATAATTGTTTATTAGAGGTTCATAATTTGTAAAAAGAAGATCTATACAAGTGGAAGACATACTCGTAACCCTAGTTGGCATGTTTATTAATTGTTTCAGGTTATGAGAGCTCATAAAGTCTATGAGCTCCTTTGATTGTTTATTTTTTTGTAATATATTTATGTTAAAGTCACCACCTATTATTAAGTATTTATGTACCTTATTTGTGTTTATCTTATACAAAAGCTTTTCTATCTGTTCATAAAATATGTTTATATTACGATCTGGCCTATATAACCCTATAATTATACAATTCATTTTTGGTATTTCTATTGCACTTATTTCTATTATAAATTCTTTGGAGAAATTATTTAGGTCTTTTCTCTCAATACACTCTATATTGTTTTTTACCATAGCACAGACGCCGCCTCCATTATGTGTTTCTCGGCAATAAATAGAAACAATTTTATAATCAGGCATCATAATAGAATCACAAAAATGTTTGTTCTTCCATATCTCTGAGAAGAACATTAAATCAATATTAGAATCTGAAAGAAAATGTTCAATTAAATGAAGTTTATTACCTATACTTTGAATGTTTTGAAAAATAATATGTACTTTAGTATCTATTATTTTTCATGGTTTTTGTCTGATTTATCTATTTTAAGTAAATTTTTATGTTTTTTGCTTGATAAAATCCATGTCGACTATGTCTTATCCTTGTAAATAATTAATTTGGATATGCTATTCTCAGTTATAATAATGCTTACCTAAGCTATGAGTTTTGCTTTTTCTTAATTATTTGCTTTCTCTAATAAAAATATGTTATTTGGGGGTAATGATTTCTTTATTTCATATTTATTAATCCCACTTACAGCTATCATTACAGGTGAAACATAACTATAAGTAAGTATAAATAAACATTTATGCCGAGGATGTCGTATGAGGCGACTAAGAGAAACACAAGAGGAGGAAATCTCGAAATAAAACCCTATACGAATACGTCTGGCTAGTGTGGTATTTAAGACCAGCAGTGGACTGGAAAAGACTGTTGATGCACAAAGAAAAATACCATGAAAATTAGAAAATAACGCCTCGAAAGATTATGTGCTACTGAGTACCCATTTGAAACAAAAATATATAAGTTCAGTTTAAAAATGCAAGTTTGTTGTAATAATTAGGTATTTAAAGACTGTCCATCAACTAGCGTTCTGACTGCTGTGGACATAAAGTTACGGAATTTAAAATGTATAACATATAAATAATATACTTTACAAGTCCGTTTCATTTTGAACCTATATTGAAACTTAAATCGATATCGATAGCGGATTTGCTCAGTCACTATTAAATTAAAAAGTTACGATATTTGTGTTCAAATTGTCTTTAGCCCTAACTGACAAACATAGTGCCATCTTCTTCTGGCAACTCTAATTTATCATATGAGTGAAGAGTGTAGCTATATTCAATTTGTTCTTAAAAATATCGTTCCTTCCATGCTTCAGTTATTCTTCTGTGAGAATAACTAAAGCATGGAAGGAACGATATTTTTAAGAACAAATTGAATATAGCTAAACTCTGCACTCATATGACAAATTAGAGTTGCCAGAAGAAGATGGCACTATGTTTGTCAGTTAGGCCTAAAGACCATTTGAACACAAAATTAGTAACTTTTTAATTTTTTAGTGATTGAGCAAATCCGCTATCGATATCGATCAAAGTTTCAATATAGGTTCAAAATCAAACAGACTTGTAAAGTATAGTAAGTATGTACCTACATGTTATACATTCCGTAAGTTTGTGTCCACAGCAGTCAGAACGCTAGTTAATGGATAGTATTTAAATAATTATTACACAAACTTGCATTTTAAATCTATATTTTTTTTATTCAAATGGGTACTCAGTAGCACATAATAATGAAGCGTCACAGCAATTTTTTTTAACTTCAAGGTAATCTCTCGTGTTTTGTCACCAGCCGCGCGTGAAAGGTATTTTTCAATAACACTGATATTTTTCACGTGATCTAAAATTATCAAATCCTCCTTCACGATATATTCGTTTTGCAAACTATCAAGTAAACGTGAATTCATAGTAATGTTCTTTTTCATCAGACGTTTAGACCGTTGTCTTAAATAATTTATTTTTAACAAACGTCTTTTAGCAAGCTTCTCAAGGTGAAAAACTTCTTTTTGTAGTTTTTCTATTGTACGTAAGTGTTTAGCGCACACGATTTTCATCGCTTCTGTACCAAATGGCGGCGAAATTGTAGCTAACGTAGGCGTTTTTGTGCAGGTTGTCGGAGAAACAGAAGATGTCTCATTTATCGTAGGCGCACGCGTACACTAAAGAAAGAAAAAAGCCACGTTTTATTGCAAAGCAGTATAGGTATTAAAATAAATAAGCATACCCTTTGTGTTTGCCACCCTAGCAATCACTGATGATACCTGAAGCTTGATTTATAGGCCAAAGCCGATTGAAAAAAAGTACCTTACACCTTTTTCTGTAGTCCCATTACTCCCAGCATATTAATAAATTCAATTACATTTATAATAGGTATTGGTAAGGATATGGTAAAACGATGAAATGAGTGGATGTCGCCTAACAGCGTGACAACGAACGGCCACGACAAGCTGAGCGACAAGCGATTTCAATGTTCATGCCGCTCTCTATTCTGCCGTCGGCGCTGTCACCTCAGTGCAGAACGCCCAAAAAACATCGAAATCGCTTGTCGCTTAGCGTGTCGTGGCTTTTTGTGGCAACAGTGTAACTGCAGGTAGCTGGCTGAATACTGTTTATAACATTTATACTCAGGCTCACGCCTGTTTCCCCGAAGGGGTAGACAGAGGCATATTAAACGCCCACTTTTTGCCAGACTTTTGATCCCACGTAATAGGTGGCGAACCTAATGCCGCTAATCGGGATGTTTTGTTTGCCAGAGCCTCGTCCGTTGATAAGCAAGTGCACCACTTGCAGGTGAGGTTGGCTTGGGACCCTACGTTCTTGGTGGGAACTCTATGCACTGTTAATAAAATTGAACAAAAGAATAAAATTAAATTATTCCTTTGGTTGAGACATCGAATGGAGCCCAAGATCCGACTCCTGTTTGGCGCTGCTACCCTAATAAAAGTAAAAGCAAGTAATTATTTAAACACTCACACTGATACGTTTAGAATGAAGGAGTAGGTAATGTTGGCACAGAATTTTCTTGTAGACTGCGCCATCTGTCAATACTATAAAAACATTCCGCAGTAAAAAGCTTGGAACAAATTCTATGGTGCTTTCTAGGCACCCAATTTTCGCCACGACATACTGCAGCAATCCACTTATGTTATAAATCTTTATCACGTGGAGATCTAAAAAATAACGAGATAAAAATATACTGTGGATAGACATATCGATAAGATTTTTTACAACACTTGACAATGTCGATATAAATATTATACGGCTAAATTCAAAATCAAGACAGAACTGTCATAAAAGAAACATCACTAAGGTTATTTAATTTGATGGCATAATACTGTCTAAATTGTATCTTACACATAGAGATATAAAGGATAGAGTGGCAGAACAGTACCTAACTCAATACTGTGTCGTGTCCACCAGTGGGAGAGAGAACGCAACAGTTAAAGGCCCCCTGCATCCCTCTCTAACAGTACATGCACAACATCAACATTGCGCAATGGCGTGCCACCTGTAACTATTATTTATATCAGTTTATTCGTAATCAATAGTTTAAAAGTTGTTTTTATTGATACACGAAGATAGTTTGCCGCGTGGTTGACGGCATAGAATACAAGTGTCACCACCCCCTATCTTCCCGAGGGTGTCGTAAGAGGCGACTAAGGGATAACACGATGCAAATAGCATCTTTGCGTAGAGATGGAAAACTCGACATCAAACCCTATACGACTGCCTCGTTGGCCTACCTAACTATCTTCGTGTATCAATAAAAACAACTTTTAAACTATTGATTACGAATAAACTGATATAAATAATAGTTACAGGTAGCACGCCATTGCGTAATGTTGATGTTGTGCATGTACTGTTAGAGAGAGATGCAGGGGGGCTTTAACTGTTGCGTTATCTCTCCCACCGGCGGACACGAATTGGCCCCACTCTGCCACTCTATTCTTATATGTCTATGATCTTACACGTCAGTTGACTGTGTTCAACAAAGAAATATAACCTTATAAGTCATAGAAGTAACACTAAAATAACAACATCAGTTGCTATGATTGATATCTTCTTTCTTATGGCACATGCAGTATGATAGAAAGAACTATCGATAGGTTTAGCAGCACGATCTTATAGCAGTCTTGTGGTAGCCAGACAGTAGACAAAACATAGAGTTAGGTTAGGTTAGTTGTTGGCAACCCAACATTTTTTCTGTGTTGGTACACATGTATATTAGTGTGTAAGATTTATATTTTATGTGTTGGTAACGCTATGCGGCCCCGCCCGCACTTCGTCCCTAACTGTGGTACAAGCGAATACACGCATTTTTACCTCACGGACCTCGTTTAATTTAAACCAGCCCCAAAAACAATTAAACTTCTTTTCATGGTCCTTCGAATGGTGAGGTACCGCGAGTGTAAACAAATAAAGTGCAAGATCGTTGTTCAGGACAGTTTTTACGACGCCCGAAACGGTTACAATCTCCACGTGCGTCTGTTGCCGTCGTGTGAGTGATTACCGATCAAACTCGTCGACAGCTGAAGCCGTCAACGGTGTATTCAATACTCATCATATATTATTTCCATTACCTACAAAAGAAAAACAGCGGAACTTCCAATTTTAACCGCCAAAAGGAAGATTGGAGAAAATCGGCGTTTCCAGAAAGAAAGAGATCTTTCTGCTACTCGCCGCTGCACGGCGCTGTGTGTCCCACTACTAGTGTCAGTGTGCAGTGAAGTCACGGTATTGGTCAAAATTTTTTGTTGTAGCGGCCGCGCCTCAACGTCATTGGCCACACTACCATTGCCGATTGCGTGTAATTGCGAGCGTGGCGCCACCATCTTCCATCTTGCCGTCGAACGCCACGACAGGACGCCATCCCGCCATTTTTACCTTCAACAACTTTGTGTAAAAACTTTAAGTTTTTTGTTTAAGTTCTGTCTTGCCAAGTGCGTATTATTTTAGCGTCATAATTATTAATTCAGTGAACGTGTATAAGTGCGTGCGCTGCAAATATGATCGAGAGTACGAATATAGAGGCAGAGCTATCTGCTTTAATTAGAAAGCGTGCCGTTCTGAAAGGGGCACTAACAAAGTGTTTTAATTTCTTTTCTAATGCGGATATCGACATTAATCCGCACATGTTAAGTGTCAAAGAAGAAAGGTTACGATCGTCCTTCGAAAAGTACGAGGCGCTTAATCTCGAAATATGTGCTTTAGAGCCGTCAAGTGATGATTCGGAGGCTGTCGAAGCCAAATATGTTGAAACTTTATCTATCATCAAGCGTTTGTCTGTTGAGGCATCTTCTGCGCCGCATCCAGCGTCTTCAAATAAAGACCAGTTTGCATCAACACGCTTACCTAAAATAAACATTCCATCGTTTACGGGTAAATATTCTGAATATAAACCCTTTATAAGCTTATTCAACGCTTTAATTGATAAAAATAATAGTTTGCAAAAAATTCAGAAGCTATTTTATCTACGTAGTTGTTTACAAAACGAACCTCTTGAGTTAATAAAAAACCTACCACTCCTGCCTGAAAGTTATGATGAGGCTTGTAAAATACTCAATGATCGATATGATAATGTATATAAAATAACTTCTGAACACATTTATATCTTATTAGACATGCCAGCAGTCATAAAGTCAACGGCTCAAAACATTAGACAGTTTGTCTCGATAATTAAACAACAGTTAGGTGCTTTAAAAAATTTAAAACATGATGTATCCTTATGGGATCCATTAATACTTTGCATATTAACTCGAAAGTTAGATAATTATTGCAATAGGGAATTTCAAATGTTGCATGATGAACGCACAACCCACTCTCTAATTGAATTTCTAGAGCGACGTGCCTTAGCGCTTGAAAATGCAGAGAAACAACAGGTACAATACAATGCTGTTCCAAAGGCCTCTCATGTGGCTACAATGAAAGGTGTGGCGGCTACTTCCATGAAGTCAACCTCAGCCTGCTTATTATGTAAGTCACCTCACAAATTATTTAGTTGTCCTAAATTTCAGCTTCTTTCAGTTGTGGACCGACTAAAGTTTGTTGCAGACAACAATTTATGCAAAATCTGCCTTAACAAGCATAATAATAAATGCAGATTCTTTTTCAAATGTGACATCTGCAAAGAGAAGCATAACAAATTGCTTCACCAAGAAAATATTCAATCTCCCGTCACTTTATTTTTAGAAGTGAGCGACAAACAGGTTCTTTTACCAACCGCTAGAGTAAAAATTATAGCGAGTAATGGAGTTGAGTATAATGTAAAAGCTCTTTTAGATAGTGGATCTCAAATTTCATTTGTTTCCAAGGAGCTTGTAAATTTATTAGGTGTACAGCCACAGGCTATTGCTACTCCTGTAGTTGGAATTGGCAACAAAATTTATAATGTAACAGAGCGAGTAAATTTAAAATTGCAGTCTCTCACTAATGACTTTGCAATCTCTGCTACATGTTTTGTCTTAGATACTATCACATCAAAATTACCTCAAAGAAAAATCAGCATGAGCAAACTTAAGCTCCCCCCAAACATTGAGCTGGCCGACAAAGATTTTAATATGCCAAGTATAATACATATACTTATAGGAGCTGATTTATTTTTCCAGCTGTTGCTGCCTTCTGAGCATCAAGCCAGTCTCCATGAGCAGGCACAGGAGGAAGCCAGCCCTAGTGCACCATTTGTTCCAGTACTTCGCACTCAATTTGGTTATGTAATCGCTGGGTCTTTGCCAGCCTCTCAAGGGCCACAACAAGTAACCTCTTTATTTTGCAAAACTTGTGACAATACTTTAAATGACTGTTTAACTGATTTTTTTAATACTGAAAGCATACCTGAATATTTTTCTGAATCTTTGCCAGAACATGATGCTTGTGAAAAAATATTCAATGATACAGTAACTTTAGACACTAAAAATAATAAATTTCAAGTTAGTTTGCCTCTTAAATTGCCACTAGAATCTATTAATGAAAATCTTGGTAACTCTTTTAATTTAGCACTAAAACGATTTTTAAACTTAGAACAGAGACTTCAAAAAGATGACCTAGTTTTCCAACTGTATAAAGATTTTATTCATGATTACATTGAGCAAGATCATGGTACTATTATAGACATCAGTCAATATGACCTCCATTCAGATCCTGTCTATTTTTTACCACATCATCCTGTACTAAGGTTTGATAAAAGGACTACTAAGTGTAGAGTTGTTTTCGATGGGTCCATGAAAACTAATAAAAAAGTGTCATTAAATGATATGTTACTTAATGGGCCTGTGGTTCAAAACGAGTTATTAGACATTTTGCTACTTTTTAGACTTGATGAGTATATTTTTATAACAGATATAAAAAACATGTTCAGGCAAATTTCATTAAATCCTACACACAGAAGTCTTCAAAATATTCTATGGAGGGACAATGCTACTGATATTATTCAATGTATACAGTTAAACACAGTGTCATATGGACTTAAAAGTTCATCCTTTTTGGCTACACGCTGCCTTAAGGAGCTAGCCATGAGGTATAAAGATGAGTTTCCTTTAGCTGCTTTCATTATTGACAATTCTCTTTATGTGGACGATGCTCTTGTTTCACAAAGCACCCCAGAACTTTTATTGCAATCAAAGCGCCAGCTCTGTGATCTCCTAAACAAAGGTGGATTTCAGTTACACAAATGGTTCTCAAATTGTCCAGAATTATTAAATGAAATTCCTAAGTCACAGCAACACTTTGATGATATTGAATTACAAAGTGATAAAACTTTCTTAAAAACTCTAGGTATTCATTATAATATAAGCACTGACTCCTTCATGCTTTCGTCCCCTAATAATGTCGTTAATATGCCTGCTACTACTAATAATTTTGCTATTGCTACAAGAAATGCTAATAATAATGATAATATGCCTGCTACTAAGCGTGAAATATTAAGTTTTATTGGTAAAATGTATGACCCGCTTGGTCTTGCTGGCCCAGTGGTGTTAAAGGCTAAAGTGATCATGCAACAGCTATGGCAAGCGCACATATCATGGGATGAGCAGCCTCCTGAGCACTTGCTAAATGCTTGGAAAGAGTTCTATTGCAGCTTAAGTATCATGCCGCCTATACAAATATCGCGTTATGTTAATTTAAAAAATGCACGCTTAATTGAACTAATGGGTTTTTGTGATGCCTCCAGTTCTACTGCTTATGGTTGTTGTATTTATTTGCGTGTTACTGATTTTAATGGTGATGTAAAAACTTCTTTATTGTGTTCCAAGTCACGAGTAAATCCCCTTAGTCAAAGCTTAACCGTACCAAGGCTTGAACTTAACGCGGCAGTACTTCTTGCTAAGTTAACAGCTCGAGTGAACAGAATATTGCAACTTAAATTAAAAATAGATAAAGTGGTTTTACACTCTGATTCTCAAGTTGTTTTAGCATGGATTAATACTAATGTAAACACATTGAATGTGTATGTGGCTAACAGAGTAAAAGTAATATTTCAGCTTACCCAGTCCTATACTTGGTCGTATATAGGTACTGAGAATAATCCTGCAGATTGCTTAAGCAGAGGCATCCTACCGCATGAATTGCACAGCCACGCTATGTGGTGGTCTGGCCCAAGGCTTCTTCATAATAGTGAGTATAAAATAGGGACTCAAACAGAGATTTCTCCTCCTGACTTACCTGAAGTTAAGGCCTCCTCTGCATTCTCACGCGCTATGGTGTGTACGGTAAACGAAGCATATATGTGTCTAGATTTTTTAGACAAATTTTCTGATATTAATAAAATGAAACGTGTTTTAGCCTATATACTGCGTTTTGTTGATAACCTTAAGTCAAACTGTAATAAAAATAAATTAAATTATCTAACTAGTAAAGAATTAGAAAACTCATTGTTACTAATTGTTAAATATGAACAGCAAAAATATATGCAAGATACTATTAAGGATTTAAAATGTAATAATAGTACAAAAGGTACTTTAAGACAATTGTGTCCTTTCATTGATGCCAATGGTCTAATAAGAGTAGGTGGGCGCTTAGAAAATGCCTCCATACCGTTTGCTCATAAGCATCAAGTTATTTTGCCTAGACAATCTCGAATCACACACTTAATAATACAAAGTGAACATATAAAAAACCTGCATGCAGGTCAGAGACTCGTACTCTCAACTATTAACCAAAGGTTTTGGATAGTACATGGTTTAAACGAAGTAAAGAAGGTCATATATAAGTGCATTGTATGTGTAAAACTAAAAGCAAATACAGCTAAGCAGCTCATGGGGTCTTTACCCAAAGATAGAGTGAATGTAAGCCGGCCATTTCAAAAAATAGGTTTAGATTTTGCCGGACCAATAATGATAAAACAAAGTCGAATTAGAAAAGCTCTAGAAACTAAAGCTTATGTATGTGTATTCGTATGTTTTGCTACTAAAGCTATACATCTTGAGTTAGCTTCTGATTTACGAACTGTAACATTTCTAGCTTGCCTCAAAAGGTTTATTTCACGTAGGGGTCTTCCAACTGATATATACAGTGACAATGCTTCAACATTTAAGAGTGCTAATACCCAGTTAACTGAACTGTATAAGTTACAAAATTGTAAAATACATCAAGGGGAAGTTCATAATTTTGCATCCCATCAAGGTATAAATTTTCACTTTTTGCCCTGTTATAGTCCTATATTTGCTGGTTTGGCAGAAGCTGGGGTAAAAAGCATGAAATTCCACTTGAAGCGAGTAGTACAGAAAAATTTACTGACTTATGAAGAAATGAATACTGTAATATGTCAAATTGAAGCTATTTTAAATAGTAGGCCGTTAACGCCATTATCCAATGATGTTACTGACTTTGCATGTCTTACTCCTGGTCATTTTCTTATAGGATCTGCTTTAAATACTTACCCTGAACAGGATGTGCAGGATCAGAGGAATAAATTGCAATTTTGGAAAGTTTGTACTCAAATAAAATGTTCATTTTGGAAAGTTTGGCATAAGAATTATTTAAATATTTTACAAACACGCAATAAGTGGAGAGATGGGCATCCTAATGCAAAAATAGGTTCTTTAGTTATTTTGAAAGAAGATAATACAAGTCCTCTGTATTGGCCTTTAGCTAGAATTGTCAATGTATTCCCAGGTGCTGATAATAAAGTAAGAGTTGTTGAAGTACAGACAGCAAATGGTAAAAAACATAAACGTTCAATTGTAAAAGTTTGCCTATTACCAGTCGAATAAGCTAAGCATTAATCAATCAACATTTCAAAAATTTGTTGTTAACTTCTGTTTTTAATTTAAGCAATAATCCTTTATAGGAAGGCATATTGCATAGTAGTAACTATGTATTCAGTTTTCTTTAACGAATTTTCTGTGAAATTTACAATTCTTCGTTGTGTTTGGTGCCTACATACATAGCTTATATTATATACATTAATGTACCTTATTTTCAGACTTACCTATTTGCTAAACAGTGATTTTATTAAAACAACAATTTTATTTACTGTTTATAACAATAAAGATTTGCATTGTGTGTCAAGTTTAACTTGAATCTGTAAAAATAGTTTCTGTGTAAGCTATTGTTTTTTGTTTTTCTCAGATAGGCAGTATGTTGGCAACCCAACATTTTTTCTGTGTTGGTACACATGTATATTAGTGTGTAAGATTTATATTTTATGTGTTGGTAACGCTATGCGGCCCCGCCCGCACTTCGTCCCTAACTGTGGTACAAGCGAATACACGCATTTTTACCTCACGGACCTCGTTTAATTTAAACCAGCCCCAAAAACAATTAAACTTCTTTTCACAGACAGACAAGAAGTTAGACAAAACATAGAGTTAGGTTAGGTTAGTGTTGTTCGTAACAGTGATGATTTATCGATAAATATGTTTGGTCAAATGTCTAACTTTAGTATGTGTCGATATATTTAAGCCGTATAAGTAAACAACTAAAATATAGAAATTGTAGTTTTTGCTGTTGACGCCTGATAGTGCTTTGCAAAGACTTGCCAGACAGTACTAAGAAACTGTCACTTAGATTATGTATTGTACGAATTATACCAGATTGGCTAATGCGGCAGGCTTTGGCAATTTGTTTGCGTCGCATTATATCACATTGCTTGCTATCGCTTAGGTACGTTTGACAATGCTCGATTTTATTAGCGTGTTTGATAATCCGATTTGTGATCCGTCAGCACAAATAATTCGCCCATCGATATATATGTACTAAAGTACTAGATGTAGCATTCAGAACATTTACTTTGTTCAAATGCTTTCCATGCACATTCCGGCAAAGCAATCTAGTGTCACTTTGACTTTCCTGCGGTGTGGGTCCGCTTCCTTTATTGACTGTGTGGCGACGATATATCGATTATTTGAATCAGAACTTGTATCTGTAGTAGCGTTAGTCAATATATATTCTTTATTTATGTAAATAAAAGAGTTAAATGTATCATAATACCACATTAAAATGTATTTCTTTATTTTTATGTGACGTCATTTACGATCATAGACTATCTACTATGCAGAAATACATTCCAAGTGATTGTAGGTAAAAATATATGACTAAGACCAGACTTCGTGAAGGTATTTGTTTTAAAAGTTTTTTTAGTTTGATTAGTGTTATAAAACTAATTTGATATTGTATAACACTAATTCATCATCATCATCCTCTTAGCGTTATCCCAGTTTTCAATCTGGGGTCCGCTTTCTAGTCTAACCGGATTTGGCTGAATATTAGCTTTTCCACAGAGCGACTGCCTGTCTGACCTCCGCAACCCGAAAAGATAGCGATATTCCATGGTTTAGACTAGTGTCAGTTTATTTAGAAGGTACTGACGCCCTGTAACGACTGTCAAAGATCTTCATGACAGCCGGGACTGACGGCTTAACGTGCTCTTCGAGGTACGGGATAAGCGATAATTAACAATTCAATACGCACATAACTCCGAAAAGTCATTGGTGCGCGCCGTGGATTCGAACCGATTTAAAACGTAAACGTACTATGGCACTTGGTTACGCAACTTTTGACACAGTAACGTAGTGAAAATTAACCACAAGAAAGGGTTAGTGTTATATACTTTAAAACAAAGTTAAATTCAAAATTAAATATTGTGGGGTTTTGAAAAAAAAACCATAAGTTGAGTACCTGTTGAGGTTATGAAAGCAATAGAGTTTAAAAACTGGCACATATTTAACATTATTTGGTACATAATAATTGAGTGTTACTTACGTACCGTACCTCTCAGAAAAACCACATTTCTAACAATTTATCTGTCAAGTGTAAATCAACAACACAACTTACGCTTAAAAAAACACGTTAACAGTAAACACCATTTTGTAATGCTTGACATTTCATTGAATAGTGTTGTGACCCAACAATAGATTACGGATTCGTAACCCTATAGATTATATCTTAATTGTTTTATTTTTGCCAAGAAATTGCTTGTTAACGAAAGAAATAGTAACATAATCGAAGAATAATTATAATGACAACTCTTAATAATTTTTAGTTCTGAATATAGATTATTTCGTTGTTCCACGATTTATGTTAACGTTTAATCAATCGATTATAATTGAAAAAGGAGTCGCTTCACTATTATGCAACAAATGACGTATTTATTTATATACTAATTAAAATAAAAAGCATAAAAAATAATATCATGAATTATGCATTTACTCCAATGGCTGTACGCGTCAAAAAGTGAGACTATAAGTGCCCAATATCCTTTAATTGCAATTTATATAAAGCTATAAAAATAAATGTTTGAGGGGAAAAGCGTAGGACTTCAACCCGCGACCATGACGAAAGGTAGGTTTAGTACTCTGTGGTTAGCAAGGGCTTTTTTACAGAATGTCAAACAGTCATGCCTTATATATTAGGATTTGTTTAAGCCATTCTCATAGTAAGATAAATTTAAAGTTTAAATATTAGAGTTATTTGTGAGGCAAATAACGCAAGTCTTGAACTTACGCCTACGAACACATTTTTCTATGTTGTAATAAAAACATCTGAATATGTTTATAGATTCTATTATTTTACTTAAATAAACCTCCAGCAATTAATTCCTTTTATTTTCAAAAATAAACTATTCTTATTATGTTGATGAAATGTTGTAGGCAGAAAACATCTCTCCTGTGATGTAAATAGTCTTTGCAAATGGCAGCCAGTAGCATTAGAGAACTATTGGATACTCATTGGTGAGATGCCAGTACTTGTTGTTGTTGATTGGCTATAATAATAACTAGACACTGTAAGTCACTGGCGCTGCTTGCGCCTGCGTGTTGCGCTAGTAGGTATGATTAGACGTCCTACGTAAGACAATTATCGTTAGAGTATTGTTACGAGCTGGGGTTCGACGATAAATTATAACTCACTATGCCACTTAAACTTAACTTTATTTATACACAAACACTATACACACTTATTTACACAACTAGTAAAAACACACTTATTTCACACTTAATTCTCAACACTAATAAAAACACCACTAAACACTTCCGAATTACTTCCCTTCGCTTCTTGTTTATCGCTTCGATATTCAATTGTTACTGTCCTGACTCGCGCGTCTGCCTGGTATTTATACCGGCCGGAACACATAACTAGACTTTTCGAGACGACTCACGAAATTTCTGGAAACGTGTATCGTGTTTCTAGACTTGCGTAATTGTTCTATGTACACCAACGCCATCTATTAGAAACAACCGATACATCTAATCTCATGTAGTTCTCCCATTCACTGATAGATGGCGTTATTTTCAATTCGTAACACGGCCTCCCTCTTAAACGTGTTCGTCTCGAACATCGTTGGACCCATAGTAACGAGCCAACCGGTCCACATGAACTATCTTCGGTGCACCTCGCGACCCCTTCTGGATTCGATAGGTGACGTCTTTCATCCTGGTAATTATGCAATATGGCCCGTCCCATCTGGCTTGTAACTTAGGCGATTTTCCTTTACTTCGTACTTGGTTATGAAGCCACACCAATGATCCCTCATCGAAGCCTTTGTTGTTCGCCTTCCGGTCGTAGCGAGTCTTCATCTTCTCAGACATCTGTTGTCCTGACTCCCCTGGAGCTCCTACATTGTACACCTTCCAGGGTTGTTACGGATGCGAAAATTTAGACATCCGCGGATGCAGATGCGGATGCGGATTATTAGAAGTACACATCCGCGGATGCGGATTCGATGCGGATGCGGATGCGATACGGATGCGGATGCGGATTTTGGGCTTTTACAAGGATAATTATTTAAATTTTAAGTACATAAATAACTGAAAATCAATTTAATTTTAACTTTTTATTTATTTAATCATATTTTTAGAAAAAAAATTGCACAAGTTTTTAGTTTTACTAATGACACAACAGAATTTTAAGCTTCGAGTTTCATTATAAAATATCTTTGTTTAATAATGGTACTTAAAAATTGGTGATTTTTTTATTTTTTTTATTTATAGCAATATTGCAGCCTTCTCAGCTTCAGCAACCTTTTCTTAATGGATTATACCTATTAACCCAGCTCCACTATATCAGGGAACACTGGCTGGTGGAGGTGATAAATATCTGCATGATAATTTGGAGGAGTATGTGCGGAGTAAGGCTGATAGATAAAGTGAAAAACAGTGTGATAAGAGAAAAGTATGGCCTAAAAGAAGATGTAGTGACAAAGATTGAAAAAGGAATGTTGCGTTGGTTTGAACATTTGGAACGGATGGATGAAAGAAGAAATACGAAAGGAGTGTATCGTGCGAGAATGAATGGAAATGTCGGTAGGGGACGCCCTAGGCGAACGTACGCCGACCAAATACGTGACGTACTGAAAAAGGGCCAAATTAAAAGTACCCATAACCGACGCGCATGCATGATGAGGTTAATGAATGTCGAGGAAGCGAAAGAGGTATGTTTGAACCGAAGCATGTGGTGTTCCATAGTCTCTGCCTACCCCAACGAGAGACAGGCGTGACAATATAGATAGATAGCTAATTTGGAGAGATTTTTTTTACAACGGTTAATTTTCCACCAATTAAGTGGATTTTCATCTAAATCCAGACTTTTCTCGTTACGATAAATAACTAGCATCGTGGCTACTGTTGTCCAGTTCTCCTTCACCTTAATCTTCGCTCGATGAATCTAAGACCATGGCAAGATCGCTTTTTAAGCAAGTCTTCTTACCCGTACAGGACGTTGCTGGTTCAGGATCGAGAGAATCTCCCATTCTCATTCTTTTTGTTTTGTCCGCCGGCGAATCCGGCGACATAGGAAAATTAGTGACGATGGGGTCATTTACCATCTTTATTATTTAATCTTTTATTTTTCTTCGGTGACTGGTTTGAAAAATTATGCTTATAACGAGGATCTAAATATGTGGAAATTGCAAATAAGTTGTTATCTTCCATAGAATAAAATTTCCAAACCAAACGCGAAGCACGTGCCACTCTGGCTCCGCCCACTTTCTTTACATGTAGTTACTTGTTTATGTGAATCTGCATCCGTAAAAACTCTGCATCGATTGGTGCGGATGTGAATGCGGATGCAGATGTCTGAATTAATGCGGATGTTCCGCATTTGCGGATGCGGATGCGAATATTCGTAACACCCCTGAGTCACCTTCAATGCACCTCTGCTACGAGTGTGTGGCCTCTTGACAGCCGCACAACTTGTGCATTTGCGGCACCAATTCTCGACAGTGGAGCCAATAAAACCGCTCACGGATCTTAGTAAGCGTCTTCTTAACTCTCATGTGACCTCCCGAAGCACCATTGTGATAGAGCTGCAAGACTTCCGGCACCTTAGTTTTAGGCACTACCATTTGCAAATGGCACTGGTTACCGCGAGCGTTTTCCCATTTGCGGCACAGAACTCCATCCTGGGCAACCAAACTTTCCCACTGTGCCCAATAACTCTTGGTGGTGGGGCTCATTGCTGCGATATCACTCCATTTGGGCCTAGGAACGTCTGATTTCTTCCATTCCAGAATCGGCTGTACGTCCTTGTCTTCTTGCTGAGCACTCTGCAAAGCTTCTTTCCATCCGTCGCTCAGATCCGTCTTCAACATTCTCACTAGCGCTGCCGGCTTCGCTTCCTGTCTTACACAGTGTTTGCGTTGGTCGGGGTAAGGCCTACACGTCAGAGCATTTGCGCTACGTTGCTCTTGCCGCCAGACAGGTACGTCAGGTGACCCCGTCGGTGGAGAGAGGGTACCAACGTGCCGCTTACGCTTTGGGCAGCTCAAGCGGATATGGCCTCTTTCCCCGCAGTTGTAGCACCGTGGTGAAGAAACAACTTCCCTGATACGGTAAGTTCGATCCTCGTGACGCGCTGCTTCCACCTCCAGAGCGTAGGCTAAGGCTTCTTTCAGGGACTTGAAGTGCCCAAGTCTTACCGCTGCTCTAACTTCCAGGTCCCGGATCCCATCCGTAAACGCCTGTACGAGGTTCCCATCAATAAGCGCAGGCGACGACTGGTATGCCTTCCTGACCAGCTTTTCCACCTCTAAAGCCCACTGCTGCAGAGTTTCTCCGGTGCGTTGTGTCCTGTCCTTCAGCTGAGCACGATACACATGTTCGAGGTGCGCGTCTCCGTACCTCGCCTCCAACGCCTCCAGAAGCTTCTCGTAGGTCACGTCTTGCCCGAGTGCCTCCAACACCGTTAAGGCCTGATCACGAAGGCCCAAGGTTAGGGCGGTGAAGGCCTGTTCTTTGTCCCACCCATTCGCTCGCATTACGGCCTCAACCTGAGCCATGTATGCACGATGACGAGCCATCAAAGGGTGGAACCTTAAACCAACGAGGCGAGGACGCCACAGCTGCAGGTGTAACGTCGTTGGTCTCAAGCCCACGCAATTTCTTCTCCAATCTGGCAATACGGGTCTCGAGCTGGTCGTGTACACGCTTCTCAATGTCGCTGATACGGGTCTCGTGCTACTGAAGTTCCTCCTTGACCGCCTTCAAGTCCTTCCCCACTGCGGCGCTGAGGTCTTTCATGAGCACCAGCTGTTCCTCTTGACGGCGGTCCTGCTCCTCTTGACGGCGGGCCTGCTCCTCCATGTCGCGCTGTCGCTGTTCTTCCATGCGGCGCGCGTTCTCCTGCATGAACGCCTTCAGAGCCGCGATGTCGGGCACCGCCATGGAGTGTGCGCTTGCAGGCTCCACTGCAGCCGCGGAGTCGCCTGATCCACCACACGATGGAGAAGGAACGTCTCCGAAGCGTCGCTGGTCCAGGTCTTGCTGGCGCTGGTTCCTGGTACGCACTCCGTCAGTTTCTTCCTTCGGCATAACCGGCATAATTTATCCCTTTCTTCTGACACCAATTTGTTACGAGCTGGGGTTCGACGATAAATTATAACTCACTATGCCACTTAAACTGAACTTTATTTATACACAAACACTATACACACTTATTTACACAACTAGTAAAAACACACTTATTTCACACTTAATTCTCAACACTAATAAAAACACCAATAAACACTTCCGAATTACTTCCCTTCGCTTCTTGTTTATCGCTTCGATATTCAATTGTTACTGTCCTGACTCGCGCGTCTGCCTGATATTTATACCGGCCGGAACACATAACTACACTTTTCTAGACGACTCACGAAATTTTTGGAAACGTGTATCGTGTTTCTAGACTTGCGTAATTGTTCTATTTACACCAACGCCATCTATTAGAAAATAGATGTAACAGCCTTAAACAACCGATACATCTAATCTCATGTAGTTCTCCCATTCACTGATAGATGGCGTTATTTTCAATTCGTAACAGTATATTATTATGTCAATGGATTCGCCTTCATGTACCTATTAGTACAGCAGTGAACTGCTGATACAACGCAGTTTAGCATTGCTCGGTATCACAATTTGACAATATTCTTTTAGCCCGACAGAAAATAATGATCTTTAATTCCTCTTAAATTGACAATACTGACACATAAATACAATTTTAGAAGGAGTGAAAAACTGCGCTATTATATTTAACCAGTTGAATGTTGCAATACCGACTAAAAAATCTATTATGTCTCGCACTGATCAGTGCATTGGCAATCACCGAGTTATTTTATGTTCTCATCCTTTCTAACATTGGTATTTGAAAATAATTGAAAAAAAAAAAGTCATTTATTTATTCCTCAAAGTGACGCACACGATAACTGCCCGGCAGGTGTGATAATATATGTATTACCAAAATGAGATGTACATGGGCGGAAATAGATTTACGAACTATATTTTCATCCTGAGTTCCAGAAGTGCAAGCCATGTTCTCTCTTGAAGCTTTTTTATCACTTCTAAAAATAAGTTTTCGTTATTTCGGACATTCCTGAAAATTACAACACAAATCTGTTTATGATATACATAATATCTGTGGTGTCAAGGTAATAGGGGATGAGTCAAAAATTCAAAAAATGAGCTTATTACACTGTTGGATAAAGAAGATCAATAAGTTTTACGGTAAAAAGGAGATAAGTTAATTGAATGTATTTTGATTTCGTTAATCTCAAATAACAAAATAGAGTCTAGTCATAAATAGCAAAAAACAAAAAGTAAAAAGGAGTTATGTGTACTCATCTCCTTATTACATTCGTAATTCTTTACTTAAAACATTGAGCAATGGGAGATAAGTCGACTCGTACCTAAATTCCTATTATAGTCCATTGTAATGTTAAATTTTTTGGGCTTAGCGTGCACTGTCACTCACTGTCAGAGGACGCAATTTTATTTCATAGATGCCAGGACAAGGGCTGCAACCCCACAAACTTGGATTTAACTTTACACTATCCCCGTGTAAAGTTAAATCCAAGTTTGTGGGGTGTATAATATCTAATATTATACACCCATTTACCGAGAGTGTTGGCTATGTTGTATAACTTCTGTGTAAGTCATGCGTACCTGCCTAGTCAGATGACGAACACTATTGTCGTACCTGTCATTAAAAATAAAACGGGAGAGTCACCATATTATGTATATAACAATAAAATGTTTAATAAATAATTAATATAATAATAATAATAACATAACGCACAGGTGTTGTTTACAGTGGCGTATTCCGCTGTTTTTTGTTGCGTAATCGTCCATAAAAACGCGGTAGGCAACACCCTTCGGCCAAGACTCTTCCTCGAGGAACGCCTGGAGATGAGTCAGCACCCGCACCACGTACGACTTAAAGTTCGTATTATGGAGTGACTTATCTCTCGACTCTTAAAGTCCAGTTGGACTTCAGGCGCATATACTACATGACCTCCTCGTCCTTTGTGGAGTGATGCAAGAGGGGCACGTACAACTGTGTGGTTGGTACTGCGGAACGTGTTAGCATATTAGATGCTGCTAATCCGGTAGTTCCGGTACCACAAAGGTTTTATCATATCGATTTGCCGGCATGGGCGCTTTGCTTTCAGTGGCAACAACTGCATAGTTGCGCCTAGGGATTGACGTTTTAACATGCTATGAGGCACGGGTCGAGCGATAATTATTTATTTAATACGCACTTAACTGGATAAGTAAGATCTAGAACTAATTATTCCTATATTTTTATTGACTGAGTTATAGGTCGGATGCTGCGCACATATTATGTGCGTAATATGGTATATTACACATATATGAGTGGACTAGAAATCAACCCGAAGAAATACGAGTACCAGCTTCAGAAATAAATGGGATTTTAGAGCATGAATAGCAGGAAATAGGCTACACATGCATTAAAATAATACTTAATTTGATTTTAAAATCATTATGGCCTTTCATGTCTTTACCATCATACAATAATAATGCATTATAATAGCTTATTATACAGGGTTACAGGTTATGTCGACCTAGATCCGTTAAGGGCGTGTAGTACCCATCTTTTCTGACATATTTCACTATAGAACACCCTACCCCAAACCTAAACGTTTTCAAGAAAAAAGACATTGAATTTTTTTATAAAAATTGCCGATTTTTGCCATTAATTATGATATTTTGAAGTTAGTGCGTCTTATAATTATTATTATTAATTTTTTACATGCGGATTAAGATGCTCTATGAATTTAATAACCAAAATCCTACGTAGGTTAACTAAATACGTTTTTCTGGACGATTGAAAGTTCAAAAAGTTAATAAAAAAATTGACAATTTAGTTACCTTTCTTTAATAAAGATCTAAAAAAAATGTATGGCACACGTTTGGCAGATATGCCTAAAAACATCTACGTTTTGTCAGCTTTAATTTTATCTTATATTTAATCTATTCTTTGGCCCTAGAAATCAGAAAAAAAATAAAACAATAGGTAAGTTTTACAAAATAATATTATTTATTAAAGTCCTGAATCAAAGTTCGTGTTCAACATGTCCACCTCTGTTTTGTACACATCTTCGCATTCTTCTGCGAAGCCCAGTATTTACAACACCAGTAGCCAACGTTCTTCTTATTTTGTTTGCCGCATTACTTATCCTCTCTTTTAATTCTTCGACAGACGCAATTGGGTTGGGCTCGCTGTAGACGAGGCTTTTCATGTGCCCCCACACATAGAAATCCATGGGGGTTAAGTACGGACTTCTGGCTGGCCAGGGTAAAGGCCCACCTCGTCCTATCCATTTACGGGAATAATTTGTGTCCAGCCATTCTGGGACACTTCTTCGGAAATGTGCAGGGCAGCCATCATGCTGGAACCACATATCCCTTATTAGGTTTAGTGGCAAATCATCCATCAAATCGTTGAGGTCTCCTCTCAGGAAGTTTTCGTAGTGCTCTCCATTTAAATTATCGGGTAAAAAGTGAGGTCCAATCAAATGTTTGGAAATGATGCCCATTCACACGTTTACGCTAAATCTTCGCTGGGATCCCTTTTACCCTCTTCTTATTCGGATTTCTTAGTTCTTTTGGGGCCCAGTTCGTTGTGGTAATTGGTAATGCCATCTTTATCGAATTTGGACTCATCTGTCCACAAGATATTTTTTAGGAATGTCGGGTCTTCCAAATCCTTATCGAGCATGAATCTGCAGAAATCTAATCTTCTCGCAGGGTCTCCTTCTTCGATGGCATGTACCGGCGTGTAATGGTATGGGTAAAGGCCCGCAGTGTGTACGGTAAACCACACTTTCCACTGCGTGAGTCCCAGATCACGGCAACAACATTAGTGGAAGTGGTTGGATCCAAACGAAATCGTTGCACAATCTCATTGTCAACTTCTTCGTCGTCATCAATTACACGAGGTCTTCCCAAGTCTGTGCGTCGTCTTGAAACGGAGCCAGTTTCTCGAAGTCTACGATAAACTCCGTCAAAAACGCTCACATCCGGCACTCGACGGCCGGGGTAACGTGAAATGTATTCGTTACGAGCTTGCGCGGACACACAATTGCAGTATCCATAGCAAATCAACATATCGGCATATTCCTCGTTCGTATAAGTCGTCATATTCGACAGTTCCAAATCACAAGCACAAATCAGAGTCCAGTTCACAAGCACAGTAGTCACAAATCAGAAACAGTCCAGAAACACAGCCAAGTCGAGTAGGAAACAGAGAGCAGAACAATATCGCATCTACTATGGACGGACCACATAAGCAGACTAACAAAACAACCAACCAAACATAAACTACAATGGCGCGTATTATTTTTCTCACTCGCACGTGCATAAATCGTAAATTGTCTCGCTCACACGCATCGCCTGATCGGCGAGGGACCGCTACCTCAGCTGCTACCTGGGAGTTTTTTTCTACGAACTTAAATAAAACCCTAGATTGTTATACCTTGTTGGATAGCTGACGAAACGTAGATGTTTTTAGACACATCTGCCAAACGTGTGCCATACATTTTTTTTAAAATCTTCATTAAAGAAATGTAAATTGTAAATATTTTACTAACTTTTTTAACTTTCAATCGTTCAGAACAACGTATTTAGTTAACCTACGTAGGATTATGGTTATTAAATTCATAGAGCATCTTAATTTGCATGTAAAAATCAATAATAATAATAAGATGCACTAACTTCAAAATATTGTAATTAATGGCAAAAAATCGGCAATTTTTATTAAAAAATTTCAATGTCGATTTTCTTGAAAACGTTTAGGTTTGGGGTAGGGTGTTCTATAGAGAAGTATGTCAGAAAAGATGGGTACTACACGCCCTTAATGGATTTAGGTCGACTTAACCTGTAACCATGTATTATTGATGATATGTTAGTTATTTATAACCAAATAAAGGTTTTATGTTTATTATACATAGTATTGTAACTATGCTTGCTATTTACATACATTCATACATAGACTCACGTCTGTTTCCCGGAGGGGTAGGCAGAGACTACGGAACGCCATTTGCAACGATCCTAATGCTTGCTAATTAATGATAAAATAAGATGTGATTTATTATAAAATGGCTATCTAGATTAGTTGTTTCATTGGATATAAGCCAGAATAGTAAGTAAAACGATAAAAAGATTCAAAAACAAAAATGTATTTTATCCGATTTAGAAGTTCACCACAGTGACAAAACTTGTCCACAGTAATTGTAGGACTAAAACACACCAATTAATACCAAAAGCATTCTTGGCCGCGGACCGCCCATGCTCCGTACAAAATTGCCCATTGTCCTTTATCTCTTTACATTTGTTATCTTTCTTCGATAACTGGTGGGTGGACAAAATGAATACGCTTAACGTAGTAACATTTTTATTGTGTATTAAATTATTTATTGATGTAGCCTATATTATATAACAATATTTTATTATTATTATTATTTTATATTTATAGTCATTAGTAATTTATTCATTACAAAAAATATTGTGTAGAATTTCAAACTTACATACTAAACATAATAAAAATAACATTATTTAAAAAATATATATAACCATACAGTACAAAATAAATAGAATGTCACATTGATTGGGATGTCATTACAGAAATTATATAAGTTAAAAATTTTATAATAAAATTACAACATTTCGACATGCTATCATTCCGAAACTCGTATATGCTGTAGTAGCCCTTTTTCAAGAGAAATGACTTTAATTTATTTTTAAAAATATGTACACTGTTAATACCTTTCATGTCAACTGGCAGTTTATTAAAGATGCTTACTGCTTGGACTAAAGAACTGTGTTGTACGACATTTAATTTAGCCTGAACAAGTCTTGTTAAATCTTTCCTACGGCTAGCATGCCTAATCTGTCTTTGTTCTGAAGTTTCAAACTTGTCCAGGTTTTTAATAAAATTGGTCAGCAGCAACAAAATGTACAGACATGGGACCGTAAGTATACTGAGCTCTTTGAAGTGGTTTCTGCACGATTCCATTTGATCGATCCGTAGCATTGTTCTCATGGCCCTTTTCTGCATTACAAATGCTGAGTCTAAATTATACTTATAACTATTTCCCCATAACAGGATACTGTTTTGAAGTTTGGATTCTACCAGCGCATAATATACTATTTTAACTGGTCTATATTTAATTCTTCTCTTAAACTTTTAATGGCGTAGCAAGCCGAACTTAATGTGTTGACTATATCCGGCAGCTCTGGTTTCCAATTTAGAAAAGCATCTATGTGGATCCCAAGAAACTTTAAACTTGATACCATTTCCACCTGACTAGATGCCGAAACAATATTCAACGTCTCATTCGTTTTCGTCGTGAATTTAAATAATATACATTTTGTTTTATTTATGTTTAGTTTTAAATTATTGTCATCAAACCATTTTCCAAAGGCGGACGTAATATTATTAATTTCCTGTTCTAAACTTTTGTTGTGTGTCATCTGCAAATATGACCAGTTCAGAGCTCGGGCTCATACTATAAATATATTTTGTCAGGTCGTTTAAAAATAAAATAAAGATAATTGGACCCAGTACCGATCCTTGGAGCACTCCTCTGTTTACTGGCATTAATTTTGATTTATATAGGATATCCATTTTAATTTATCTCGATTTTGCATATTGATTCTTCTATTCTGGACACTAAACACACGTGAATGAAGGTCTTTAAATTTTGAGATAAACGAGTTCATGTCCAGATTCCAATCCGTTTCTAGAAGCTTCTTCCTAAACAAACCCTTGTATTTTTGCCTATGTATCCTTTTACTTTTGACTATAAATTTATACTGTTTCTTTAAAGAGACACTCTTTAATTTTAAAGTACACAATAACCCTGCATGTCCATCTGATAAGCCATTATGATCAACATTTATATTTGATAAATCGTTTTTTGAGATATTAGTTATTATATTGTCAATGCACGACATGGATGAATTGCGGATAAATGTAGGTGAACATATTAGAGCTTCAAAGCCTTAGCATGTCAAAAGAGATGAAAATGAATTTTTTGCACCTGGCATCAACATATCAATGTTAAAGTCATCACAGATGATACATTGTTTTTTATAAAAATAATGCAATAACTTTTCAAGGTTGTACATAAAACTATCAAAATTACCACTCTCAGGAGTTCTATAGCAACATATAATATTACAGTTAGTTTCCAAATCCTTCACAGCACATATCTCAAATATATCCTGTTTATATAATTGTTTACATACTTCTAAATCTTCAGTTTTGCGTTTACTGTCTACCAACACTAAAGTACCTCCTCTCTTTTTAGTCTTTCTTACATTATATGAACTTAAAGTATAGTTTTGTAAATGGAAATGTTTAATAGAGGCCTCATTTAGGAAATGTTTACTTATAGGTACATAAATAATTTATTTCAGTATTCATGCCATTTAAGTATATTTGAAGATCATTTATTTTATTGTTTGTTCCACACATGTTTTGATGGTAAATAGTCAAAGACTCAAGACATGGATGATTCAGAACAATCGTACTCTCATTGGTCACGAAAAAAGGTCTGACTATCGACTAGGTAATTTTCTGAGTTTCCTAATGTAGTTGTGTCTATATTAAGCAATATGTCAGTTTGTGTGCAGTTATCTTTCTGAAATACGGTAGGTTTAGATATAATAGTCTGATTTTTATTACATAATTCATACAATTTAAATTTTTGCCAGTAGTCAGTAGTAGTAATTCTTAGGATTTCTTACAACAAAACTCTAGATAGGTAAGGAGTTATTGCTGACTGCCTAGGAATGAATCTTCTATAGTCCATGTCTACATAGGTAACATTTTCATATTGCATGCAAATATGCCTAAGCAAGTAGTTTAATTTTGTTTCGTTTAAGTGTCTATTAAATGGTATTTCAGGTATTAGAACATTTGTGTTTTTCATGTTATGCAAGTAACTACTGAGTATACTTTGAAAGTGCAGTGGATTTGTATCATTCATGCCACCCAATAATATAACATAGTCATTCATATTTAATTTCATAATTTCCTGAGACATAATGATATCATTTAATTTAGCATATGATTTCCAATAGCACGAAACATGGTATGTTGGGCCAAGAAGTTGTTGTAAGAATGCCCGGATGTGTTTTCCACGTTGATCAGCTAGGATGATAACTCTTTTTACTTGCTTTTCTGGACTTGTGGCGCCATCTCTTGAAACCCGACCAACAACCAATTTTATTTCTGCAGATTTTTCTCCCTGGTTGCATTTAATTTGTTTTGACTGCAAGGCCTCTGGATCATCTTTATCTGCCTGTTCTGCTGGGTCTACTTCGTCTTTGTTAATTTGGACGTCACATGAATGTAAGTGAGTCAGTATTGTATCCTGTTCGGTCGGCTGAGACTCTTGAGCCGTGGTAATTACAGATGCATGTGGACTGTTATTGAAGTTTTGTGTCAGACGACGCTTGACGCTATTTTTCCGTGTAGAAGGGATGTTTTTACGAAGGGATGATAGCGGGCTTGAGCAGATCATTTTTAATGCAGCTATTTCGTTTGACAGGTGGGATATCTGATTCTTCAAGTCAATATTTTCAAGAATTACATTCTCCAGTTCATTCTGCGTGCTTTGCAAATTTGTTTTTAGATTACATATCTCGGTGTGCATTTCTTCCCGACACAAGGATAATATACGGTCAGATATATCCAAACTTTTGCCCAATATTTCTTCGGAATTATTGGAATCAAAAGAATAACTCATATCCATTCTTTCCAGAGATTTGGTCTTTGTCAGCTGTTTCCTAATAGTGATATTGTTTGATTCAGTCATGTTTACTTCACTTTAGCGCCCTCTATTTCCTTATTTAGTTACTACTCAGACACTAGGCGTATTGATGAGCCAAGTTCTGCTAAGTTATCGAGCTAACTAGATGCTTTAGCTAATCGGTAATAGATGTCACTAATATCGTTTATAGCTGTCCTTTGTAAATTATAACTTATATCGTAGTTACGCTATTGAACCAAAGATGTCACTTCAACTTATTTCAATAATAGCCATACAAACTAGCGTCATCTGTTATTGATTGCGTAGTAACAGGAACATTAACGATAGAATTTTCAAATTTTGCTAGTTGTGGCTATTTGACACCAGAGGCAATGATTTGCAATTTATTGTTTTATGTTTGTTTCTATATTTTTTTAATTGTAGACTACTCAGTCCCACTCGTTACATAATAAAGTACTTACGGTTTTGTTTCACAAAGCTACAAAATATGGATGAACTACGGCAAAAGGATTTAAAGTCACTTGTAGAAACAAAACATTTTCACAACCAAAACTTCCTTATTAAGCTTGTTTGTCGAATGATAACAGTTTTACACAGAGCTAGTCACTATAGTCAATTGTATCCACAATTTATTTCTATTTATGCACTATTTTAAATACACTTAATTATTTTTACACGATCGACATTAAATCAATGTTTTTGATTTAATGTCGTATATGTCAGTTACAGACTCAATTAGTGACGATGACTTTGATGATAGCTTTACTAGTATACCGTCTCTGGGAGACACTCTCCAATCACAGTTTTCAGACGTACCCAAGAACTTTAATGTAGTCCTTTTAAATGCACAGCCCATTTCCCAGATATGCTGGCCAATTTTGATTGCAAAAACATACATGCAATTCTTATCTCTGAGTCATGGTTGAAACCGTGTCTCTTATCGACTTCTTATTCTCTTCCAGGTTTCCAACTAATTAGGAATGATCGCGCGTTTGGCGGTGGTGGCGGCGTTGCCATATATTTACGTGCTCACATTCCGTATCATATAGTCACTTTGCCATCGCAGCCGCCACCGTCGAATGCTGGCGAGCATCTCTTCTTAGAAGTGGAACTCCACCATACAAAAGTGCTGCTTGGCGTATATTATTCTCCTTCGTATCGTATAAATTTATTTTCTTCCTTCAAACAAAACCTAGAAAATCTTACTCCATCATGTGATTATTCCATTATTATGGGAGATTTTAATACCTGTCTCCTTAAACTTGATTCTCGAAGTACCTCTTTTCGTCGCGTTACATAATCCTGTAATTATGACTATATTAAACCATCTTAGTTTCTTCTCCTAATTTCGTTTACAGCATGGTCAATGCTCTGCCGATGCATTTTCCTACCATGACCTTATCTACCTCTGTTACAATATACGCCCACCTAAAGCGAAGCCGACGATAGTTTTGCAGCGCAATTTTGGTGGCATGGTGCTTGATAAACTGCGTGAGGATGCTGCCAAAATAGACTGGGAACCAGTGTTGTCCACCGAGTGCGTGGACACTAAGGTACACATTCTGACAACCAATCTCGTTAAGCTATATGACGTTCATGCCCCAATACGCGCTATAATATTAAAACATTTGCCCGCACCTTGGCTTACTGAGGACATCAAGAAGATTATGACAAAAAAAAGCTGCAGCGAAGCCAAAAGTAAAGCACAGGCCAACTCCTTCAAACATTGAAAATTATGTGGCTATAAGAAATCACTGCAACAAGGTGTGTAGGAAAGCACAGCGCCAACATATACATAATCTGTTGAAAACGATGATCCAGCAAAGGTCTGGAAATTTGTCAACACTTTAGGAGTTGGTAAGACTAGGCACCAATCTATCCCAAACAATATAAAGCTCGATTCTCTCAAAGCTCATTTCTCTTCTTCGCCCAAATTTGATGGAAATGTTAAAAATAACACAGATTATTCTCCTTTTGTCTTCTCGCAATTAAGAAGAGTATTATGGCAATTGCGTCCAATGCAGTCGGTAATGACTGTATCAGCAGGAAAATGATCCTTCCCATCCTAGATATAATCCTTCCAATCCTATGCAACATTTTAAACCAGTCCATTATCCGTGGCATCTTTCCGTCAGCGTGGAAAGATGCACTTATAATTCCCTTACCTAAAAAACCTAAACCTTGTTCCTTTTCAGATAACCGTCCCATATCCTTACTATCTTTCCTGTCGAAAGTCCTTGAACGCCTAATCCACACTCTACTCCGTTCCTTTCTCCATAAAAATTCGCTCCTTAATCCATACCAATCTGGTTTATGTCCCGGCCACAGTACCGTCACTGCATTGGTACACATCACTGATAACTTTCGGAGAGGTATGGATTGTGGAAATCTAACGGTTATGTCCTTGCTCGATTTCAGCAATGCTTTGAACACCGTGGATTTTGACATCATACTCGGCATTCCCCGCTCTCTTAACATATCTCCAACGGCAATTGACTGGTTTCATAGTTACCTGTTTGGTCGCTGGCAATGTATACGCATTGAAGACTCTTATTCCACTTGGTCTAACACGAATGCCGGGGTACCACAGGGTGGCGTGCTATCTCCGTTACTCTTCACGATATTCATTAATTCTATCTCTAACCAACTACTTTCAGCCTACCACCTTTACGCAGATGATTTACAGATATACACGCAAGCCCCCTTAGATGAGTTACCAAATGCTTGGGGTTCTACCCTTAGCACAGATTTGGCCCGGATCTGCGAGTGGACCAAGAAATATGGACTGATGGTGCATCCCGATAAAACTTAGTTAATTATTATTGGTAGCCGAAGAATGACTGCAAAAATTAACTGGTCCGATCTACAACTAATTAGTTTTGACGGAAAAGATCTCCTTTATACTAAGAAGGTTAAAGATCTGGGGATCTACCTTGATGAGAATCTATCCTGGGTACCACAAATACAGGAGGTGAGTCGCAGACTATTTGCATCAGCTGGATCTCTGCGTAGACTACGTTACTTTCTTCCGACTGCTACCAAAATTGCGCTTGCACAATCGCTACTGTTGCCTATTTTCGACTACGCTGATGTCAGCTATCTTGACCCCACGGAGGAGCAGCTAGACAAACTTGAGCGCCTTCAAAACTTCTGTATACGATTTATATTTGGATTACGCTCATGACACACATATAAGGTCCTTGAGGTCGTCTGAGAATTTGACCCTGACGGTGCCAATCCATTCTAGTAATTAATATGGAAAATCCTTTACAGTTCAAGCTGCACACCTGTGGAATGGATTGCTACTAGAAATCCGTAAAGCTAAATCGCTTAACATATTTAAATGCACAGATTTAACAAGTATCAGATAGAGCGCATTCGTCCAACTAAGTGTGGCACGTTGACAGCTATGTGTGCGTGACCTTTGGCGACTGGCACTGTACGGACACGCGCGGCTATGTATGTGTAAAGTTGCCAGATTATGAATAATCTCCCAGTATTTTGCATATAGTTATGTGTATAAACAGGTGACATTTTGTCAGGCACACAATAAATTATGAATACTATGATTCATAACCAAAAAAATAAACTACAATTTAAAATAAATAATGTCTGCAATCAATAATTTCTGTTTCTGTACTTAATATACACACGGCGCCAAGTCAAGCTAAACAGTTGCTGTACGATTTTAATACTTATTCCCTACGCCATAAGTATGTATGTACACACGGCGCCAAGTCAAGCTAAACGGTTGCTGTACGATTTTGATACTTATTCCTTACGCCATAAGAACGGTGCAAAGGTCAAAGTGTATAAGCTTGACGAGTAGCAGGGTGTACGCGAATATTTGGATCATTTGGGGATCGAACTCAAAACAATATATGTAAGGTATATACTAATGGAAATTCTATTACTATATTTATAAGAAAGAAGATATATCTACAATATACTTGTATAATACAGTAATGTATTTTTCATTACCATGACAATCATTATCACATAATCAATTGACAAGTGCATTTTCCCTAATTCAGGCAGAACGGCGTCGACAAAAACTGGCAACACTTACATATTTCTTGCACAAAAACGAATTTTATCGAAATTAAATTAGGAAACAGTCTAATTATCAATAGTTACCTGTGAAAAGATATTCCATTTTCCTGTTTTTGTTTTTGGGAACAACTTTTACAGTGTTTAAGAACACAAGACGGCATTTTGAGAATTTAAAAGTTGAAGTGATCGTAACGCGTGAACTGTACGATGCTTCGTAGCGCACTGACACGAGTTTGTATTCGCTTTTCAATTTGTATTTGCTTTAGTGGCCGCACGCAACTGTGCCGCGCGTTCCATCTGATACTTCTAAATCTGTGTTTAAATGTATGTTAAAAAAACACTACCTGTCAATCTAACACCAATCATTATAAGTAGGTATTGTTAATTTATCATTAATGTATAGCTGTTGTTCTACAAGTTTAGTGTTCTGTTCACTGCTTCCTTATCTATATATAATCATATTATATAGACAGGGTATTTTTTTATGTAGTTCGGATATTTTAGTGTGTTATACATTTACGAAAATTAATAAACACGTATTTTTTATTTTTTTGTTTTACCAAAAAATAACAAAGTTATCGCTTATTAAAGAATATCTATCAGCTGTGAGGTCAACGCACGTGATAGATTTGTTGAAATATATTGTAAAGATATTCAAATGTGTGTCCCGTTTGTAAGTAGGTACCTATTTATCATCCCAGCAAAAGCTCGGATATCAAACTGTTATAAATCTGGCTAGAATTTATATCATTCTTATTTCTACGTCGAGTTTTAGGTTAAGTTACAATAAGATTGATTTTAGAATTATTCACATAATTATGTCTCTAACAAGATATAACCATATATATTGTATTATATAATAATTATATATAGCCTAAACATATAGTAAATGAACATAAATGGATTGTATGTTTTGAATTTATAGTGTTGCCAATAGGGTATTTGACAAAAAAAATCTTATTAGTCCGTCAGTTAGATTATCGAAAAATATTGGATACGTATTTTTTGTTTTATCAAATCAGTAAAAAATTACGAAGATAAAACGCATCAAAAATGGAGAAACGTCTAAGAGTGGGGCTTGTAACGTCACTTGCCAGTAAAAAGCGTACTGGCAAGTGACGTCACACGAATTTTTAACGAAATTAGTCGTCTTAATTTTTTGTTTACGTGACTAAAGAAAATATACGTGTCCAATATTTTTCGATAATCTAACTGACGGACTAATTCGATTTTTTTAGTCAAATACCCTATTCTAAATAGACAAATTGGTTTGACGTTTGACAGTTCACACTGTCAAACGGGTAAACAGCATAGAGATATAAAGGATAGAGTGGCAGAACAGTACCTAACTCAATACTGTGTCGTGTCCGTCGGTGCGAGAGAGAACGCTACATTAAATAAAGGCCCCCTGCATCTCTCTTTAACAGTACATGCACAACATGAACATTGCGCAATGGCGTGCTACCTGTAACTATTATTTATATCAGTTTATCAGTAACCAATAGTTTAAAAATATATAAACTTTTTTGTCACTTCAAAATATCTTCGTGTATCAATAAAACAACTTTTAAACTATTGATTACTAATAAACTGATTTAAATAATAGTTACAGGTAGCACGCCACTGCGTAATGTTGATGTTGTGCATGTATTGTTAGAGAGAGATGCAGAGGGCCTTTAATGTTGCGTTCTCTCTCCCACCGGCGGACACGAATAGGCCCCACTCTGCCACTCTATTCTAATATCTCTATGGTAAATAGAGTATAAAATATGAACAGACTCTGCTAAATGTTCAGTACAGGGCCGTGAAAGTTCCATACATGGATAAATTTCATATAAATCAGCGCCATCTACCGATGATGGCAAGAACTAAAGAAAAAGCGAGAACTGCACGGTCATTTCGCCAATATGATAAGATCTGCGTGGCGCAGTGGGAGCGTGCTCTGCTCATAAATTAGATGTCCGTGGATCGAATCCACGCTTACCTAGAACTACATTTTGTGATTTTTATATTTTTTTTACTTTTAAATTGCATATTTCACATAATAGTTGTCATTTACTTATTTATTAACACCGAAATTCAACATTTATTTTATTTTGAAAAATGAATCCACTACTAACGCCATCTATACGATCGGAATAAAAATAAAATTGTTTGTACGCCATCTAGAGTAGAGGATGCCTATTGAATTTTTTCCTTAGAGGGAATTGCGCATCTATACCAGTATATCTGTATAATCTATGGTTCAGTACCAGTATATCTGTATAATCTATGATGTTCAGTTTCTCTCGGGCAACGGCTAACTTAGGTACGATATAATTCTGACTAATATTATTGTGTTTCACGATTCTATAATTATTGCTTCTGTGGTGTTATTTAGAGTATTGTCAATAGAAATAATGCAGAAGCAATGTAATATAGCGTAGCTATTGTATAATTGAAATTGTGGGTGGTTTTGTCAGTTGTGAGATGTTATAAGTTTAGAACTTGGAATATCATATAATATACTTAGACAAATGATTGGTATCGCTTCGCTATACTAGACTCCGCACTGCCTAAGAAAAATAGCTCCGTTAATGAGGCAACTCATTATGACAGTGTGTGTCAAACAAAAGCAACAAGACGCATGCGTGAAGAATTGTGTTGTCAGCAGGGCCGAACCGTCCCTATGTGCAATGTGCGCGGCGCACACAGGCGCCAGGAGGACGGGGGGCTGCGCGCCGAGATATGCGTTAATTATAACATTTATTTTCAAAATAGGATGCCAAAAAAGGCGCTTCACAGATTTCGCACACAGGTGCAGTGGCGTAGGAAGGGGCAACTACGCCACTGCACTGGCGCTTCATAGATTTCGCACACAGGCGCTGGATTGGGTCGGCAAGGCCCTGGTTGTCAGCTTCTCAACAGTTACCCGAGTAAATGGGCAAATATTTTATCCAGTGGTCTAGCGGATAAGTTATTGGTCTCAAAATCAGTTAAGAAAATTCTTAAAAATTACAATTAGTTAAAAGCATCAATATATTTGTGTATAGGTTAGGCGTACCGCGTATGTTCCTTTATTAGAAAAATAGTGGGTATATTATCCAATGATTAGGCCTCATTTTATTATGATGGTTTGTTTTATGTACTACTAGTATTTTGCAAATTATTATTTGAAATAACCATAGAGGAAATAAGGTGTTTCTAAAACAGTGATTTCTATTTCCATGCTACTAGTCCATATAAATTTAGTTAGACATTATTAATTTAACATGAATAGTCGTGAAAACTACTTTGAATAAAACAATAAATCGTACACACTTAATTAAGTACACATATAATTACTACTAACATGTCTATTTTTATATTCCTTCCTTACTAAATATATATTGTATCTATGTCCAAATTTTAAGAATGTCGTGCATGTCTGTAATTGGCATAAGCATAACACTTTGTATAATTTGTGATGTTTTTTTGTAATTGTTTATGTTTATTCTGTTGACATGCCTTATTAATAAATAAATAAATAAATAATTAGGTAAACCATGTTTTTGGGCAAGCTCGAATTGTATAGAAGGAACTCGTACGTAAATGCCATAAAGGTATATAACAAATTACCCAATATCTTTAAAGATTTACATTTGACCAATTTAAAAAAAAAGTTGACGCTGTGGTTGAAAGAAAGATGTTTTTATGATCTAAATGAATATATGTCATATCATGGAGAAGAAAATTAATGAATAACATTGGTATATACCTTATGATTATAATTAAAATGTAAGCTTAAAATGTGTTAATAATTGTGGACTAATATAATTATTTATTTGGGTGTTTCGCGTACTTCGTGTATATTCCAAGACATTTATACAATTGAAGTTTGTTGTCGAATAACTTCGTTTTTTTTTCTGATATCATTAATTTACAGATAATCCTTCAACATTTTGTGGTTTATACTTTGCTACCATTGATAACAATGAAATGATTACAAAATCAAAAATCGGAATAAGACGGTAATGAGAACGGTACCGAAGGGAATGATATTGAGACTTAAGCTGCGCGTCCACAGCATCGGAATCGGAGCGTACGGAGCGGAAGGATTTGTTGCTTTGTATTAATTTTTATGAAACTGCGTGCACTGGATCGGCATTTCTGCGCCTGAGACCGGTATTTGTGCTGATGACGTCATCCGCAGTGAACGCATCATACAGATTCCGAGCGTTTCAAGTTCTGACGTGTTTGCGACGTTAAACTGTAGGCAAAAATACTTAATTAACGATGAACGACGATGTTTTAATTACTTTAGTGGAAAGGTATGAAGAACTTTATAATCTAAAACATGAACATTAACATAATCAACTTAGGAGAGACAATATTTGGTACGAAATTGGGCAAATAAAATCTATTTTCATCTTCTAATAAATCAGAATATAATGTATGATATTCTCCGAAAATTAATATATGTAATTACAACAATATCCTCGTCACTATCCTCCTGCTTTAAAAATACCTAAATTGCCGATGCTGAATCCGAATGCAGTGGACGCACCCCATCGGCATTTTGTAAATGACGACGCTCCGTCCGCTCCGTACGCTCCGATTCCGATCCGGTGGACGCGCAGCTTTAATGTGAAGGCATAAAGCTGCGAAGGTAATGAAGATAAATAGAGGGTAATGAAACACTATATTTAAGATGCATTTTTAATATTAAAAAAATCAATGAATTACATATTATCAATAAGGAACTAGAATTTAGTTCCTAATAGATTTTTAAGAATTAAAACATAATATTGGCCTTTTCTGCCTGCCTTCGTAATAAATGTATACATTTTTAAATTAACTAATAAATCTTTGGTAAAATGAGATCAGAAACAAGTCTTTAACAAAAACTAAAAATTAGGCTTACTATTAATGTAAAAATAAGAATCAACTTATTGTATATAAAAACAACAGAATCCCTTTCGTTTTAGAAAATCTTTAAATCTTCATCATCATCGGTGTCACTCCAATAGTTAGACAATCTTTTTTTGTTCTCTTTTTCACATATTTCTTCATATTTACTTTCTTTGGTATCATCATCATTCATAACGAATGATGATGGTACCAAAGAATTCTCCTTTTTAATACTAATCTTTCTTTTGACCCAATCAGTCACATTAATATCTGACAATATTGTAACTTTCGGTGAAACCGTGTTAACATTTGAAGATTTATCTTTGAAGCTGGTCGATGGGTTGCAATTAATTTCAAAACCTGTATTGTGAATTTTTTGGATGAACTCTGGTGTTGTGTTTTCATCGAGGAAACTCTGGAATTCGTTAGTATTTACGTCTTCGTAAGCAAGAACATCATAATATCCAATATGTTTGCCGTGACTACAAATATCTTTATTGCCACACAGAAAACAACTTAACTTCCTGAGACAAATTTTAGGGCATCCATATGACCAAAGAGCTTGATGTACCATCATTGTACCTTTAGCCGCTTTTAAGACTATTGGAAAACTTCTTGCTTGAATGTCATTTCTAGTATGTAACAATGCGAGTTTCAATATTCAATCTAGGTTGAAGACAGGCTAAAAATGTTTCTAATGAGTCCACATCACCACCAAAACGGACAACTTGATCTGCAGTTCGTTTGAGAACAGCACCGACTCCATCTGGCGCCCCCTTGCCATGTCCAGCTTCTAAGTAGTTCCAGGTCACAGATTTCAGTTGCGGAAAATCACGATACAGTTGGGTAATCATATAAAAATAAAGCGATTTCTGTATTGGCTTGTGGGGCTGTCCGAAATAAAATGAACCGAGTCAATTTGGGATGAAATCTCAAAAACATACCCAATGGTCGGTAGTAAATGTGCCCAGATTGCTGCAGCATCGTGTTGGGTACATTCACTTACAGTACAAAAACTATATTGTTTTTTAATTCCAACTTCTGGGTCAATTAAGTAGATGACACATGTGTGCAAGGACAGCTGCATCCTACTACCACCGAAGTGAAAACTTTGGATTTCTTCGTGATATATGACGCAGTAGTTTTCACTGAAATCAACATGAATCACTACCTCTTGTGGAGTGAGATTATTTTTGAGCTCTTTAATCTTTCGGTATTGAGTCAATATGTTATTGCAGTGTTTCATATACCCCACAAGAGTGTTTTCTAATTGGAGTATAATATTTCGTGGAAAATCAAATAATTCTTGTTTTTTTTTTACTAGCTTGGTTTTCTTCTCATCTTTTACATAGTACTTTTCAGAGGAACTACGCCACTGATAATATTTAATTTTTTTATCGTTCTGGAATTCGGAGTAATCTAAATGTTTCAGCTGACATTGTTCACATGATCGATTCAAACAATCTTCATTATTAACAGTGCAACATAAGCTTTCTAAAATACCTGTACCATTTTCTTTAAGTATTTTATTTTTGTTAAGGCATTTTATCAATAAATCTATATTTATGTGAACTTTACAAGCACACGTGTTTCTGGAAGTCTCCTTTGGATGTAAAACCCAAAACGGGCGATATTTACAAAAAGTTTGATTCGTTATCTTAATATTCGAATTATGCGTAATTTTTTTATACAAATTTGTTAATGTGTCCGTTAAGTATCGTTTTTGTTTACGAATTTTGTTTTTTGTGTATTCTTTTTTGTCGGATGCTATTCTAGTCGCTTCATCATTGTCAAAAAACTCCAAAATTAGTTGTTCTGTCATGTTATCTGTCTTAATTGTTTTATTTTCTTTTTTATCTCTAACTGTAAATGTTTTAGTTTGTGTCAATAACTTATATTTTTTGAATTTTTCTTTTTCTGTTAAAACCAAATTAGAAAATTCTTTTTTGTCTTTTTTTCTCAAGCACTTGTAGCCTTCTCCAACACTTTTTGTTAGAATGTGACCAAAGATTAGCTTCTTTTTAATTTCTTCACGTTTTTCTTTGTTGACGTTCTCTACTAACTGCTCTATTTTTTTCTCACTCGATAAACTTTCTTTATTTTTCTTATCTTTCATCATTCTATAGAGCATTTTCCTAAACGCATCCTTCTGTTTCTTCGTTTTTTCAATTTCTAGTTTTAAAAGGCCTATTTCTTTTTTATGTCGGTAACGAAGCTTTCTCAGAAGAACATCCTGTTTCACACACTGTTGACAAGAATTAATTTTACTGGGATCCAAAGATTTTGAAGATGAACTAGGTATGGGAGTCAGAGCTGAACGAGCAAGAGGATCTTGTCCATCTGGGAGTACTTCAGTGTCACTATTTGGTGGAGAATTATCTAGCAATAACTGCTGAATAGCTTTTTCTTTCTTTTTTCTTTCATAATGACGTTTCGAATTAACTCTCCATGTTTTTCTCTGAACTCTCAATTGTCTAGGTGTCAATTCTTCTGCTTTTTTATTTTTTTTGTTCTTTTCTTTTAAGGTATCTTGCTCTTTCTTTTGCCTTCAATTCTGCATACTTTTCGGGATCATTCTTAATTTTCGCATACTTTCTTTGTTTTTGTAATCGAACGCGTTCTCGTTTCTGCTCTAACGTTTGTTTGGTTTTCTTTGGCATTCTTATTATTTTATTATCTATAAAAAAAAAACAACATAAATAATGTTAGTGCTCATGTGCCTAATATTAGAGCGTTATAAAAACTACACTTCACCGGATAACTTTAGGCATCGTCGAACAACAAAGTATCAAGTATTTATTATAGTCATAGTTATTATAGAAACAAATAAAAGGTACTATTGTTTGAAGACAACAAAACCACGGATACTAGACCCCGTAGTCATTGAAGTTGACAAACCAAACTTCAATATTCAAAATGTTAACACTATAAAAAATGAAATGGCCTGACATAAATCAATTTATAATTGCCATCGTTTTGACCTCATTACCATCGCTCAAAAAAACGACGGTAAACGAAGGCAGTGAGAAAGAAGGTAATGAGGTTTGAATCGTTTATCCGTATTTTTTCAAAAAATGACAGAATTATGAATCTCATGCATATTATAAACTACGAAGGTAATTATTAGAAATTATAAGTAGCTACAAATTAAACAAAATTATAAATACTCACGTAGTAAAACGGACGATAAGAATGAGAATGATTCCAGAATAATAACCTCCTGCGAAACTTTACACGACTGTATTTTTTTACCACGACCAACCGTCCGCCTGCCACGACGTTTGCTGGGTGACTGAGACGTGCGCGGGGCGCGGTGCGGCGCTTTAGGCGCGTTTAAGTTCAATGTGCAGACTGTTGTTTAGATGTTCTTACAAACCGATGGTAATCAGAAAAAAAATATGTTAAACGTTTTACGAAATAAAATTTATTATTTTTGGGGAATATCGTTATTTATTTTAGGTGTAAAAGTTGTGGTTTAATATAGATTCTTGGTACGGTTACTTTATTAACAATTGATATTGATTTTTTTCGGTTAAAATATAAATATTTATATTAGAATAGTAAATGGACACCGAAGGAAATGAGAATCTGTAAAGATTTTGATTTTTAATTAATTAATTATATTATTTGGATCTGTAAATGTTACGTGCATTGGTAGCATAACTTTGTTGTGTTGATTTTCTTTACAAGGAATGTTGATAAATTATGAAAAAATATTTTTTTTATTACTGGACTTGTTATATGCATGAAAAATGAGAAATACCCATTTATTATTATAATTTCTTTATCTTGAACTGACAAACATATTATATTAAAATTATTATTATTTTTTCTTTCGAACTGACATACATATTATTACTTTGACATTGTTTAATTAATTAGTATCACAATAATTATTATCATTTACGGGAGTACAGATTAATTTGTTGTTTTAATTAAGGTTTTAAAATAATTAACATTAAAATATCACTTGTGTTTGTCTACTAATACAAATATTTGCATACCATATGTAATGGTAGAATGTAAATGGGCCATTTTATATTATAAGATCATACTCTGTATGCCTACATTCTGGCAAATAAAGAACTTTGACTTTGACTTTGAAGTTCAGTTTCGAACAACTAACATTTTTCACCTAGGATGATGTATCTCTATGGATTTGACAAGCAAATAATAATACCGTGACAGACCGAGATAATGACATACAGAAATACATAAGAGTAAAAGAGACAAAGATAGATTTTTTTGTCTTTGTCAGAGTTTTCGTTTTTTTTGTTGGTCACAACCATCGATATATATGTACTAAAGTACTAGATGTAGCATTCAGAACATTTACTTTGTTCAAATGCTTTGCATGAACATACCGGCAAAGCAATCTAGTGTCACTTTGACTTGCCGGCGGTGTGGGTCCGCATCGTTTATTAATTGTGTAACGACGATGTATCGGTTAATTCAAATCAGAACTGGAATCTGTAGTAGCGCTAGTTAATATTATTTATTAATTAAGTGATAAAAAAAGTTAATTTTATCATATTACCACATAACAATGTATTTATTTATTTTTATGTGACGTAATTTACCACCATAGACTAACTACTATGCAAACATCGATTGCATGTGATTGTAGGTAAAAATATAGATATGTCTAAGAACAGACTTGATGAAGGCATTGGTTTTAAAAGTGTTGTAGTTTGATTAATGTTCTAAGACCAATTTGATTTTGTATAACACTAATTTGTGTTTTATTTTTAGTACATTGATCATAATTACTATATTAATGAATATTTCAAATAAAATATTTGTGACACATACCTAGGTACTTTAAAAACAGTAGGTACACTTATACTTCATCATAGTACATATCACAAATTTGCGGTTATAGAAAAATACGTAAAAATAAACTGAATCAATATACCTAAGGCCATTAAAAATAAGGCCAAACATCCTGATTTTTATTATCTGACGAAGAGACAAATTAATGGTGTTTGATGGTAATGGATTAGATATTAAAATATATTTTTGAGCATTTCTTATGCTAGGGTAGATTGAATTGCAATTTATTTAAAGCTATAAAAATAAATTCCTGGGGCACGACTTGAACCCGCGACCACGACGAACCGTGTCAATGCTGTATCGACTAAGCTATTCGGCCCACTTCATCATAAAATGATTATTCGTAATGGTTGGTTCACGTATATATAATGTCCCATTTGCCAAATGTGTGTGTGTGTATAGAACTATGTGGTCAGAAAGGATATTATAACAGATTGTCAAAACAATGTAATAAGTAATTATGTATAATAAGAAATTTCTGAGTTGGCCTCATGCCAAGATAAATTTAAACTTTTAAAAATTAAGTATAATTGTTTGTTCCTGATACATGTCTTGAACTTACGCCAACGAATACATTTTCTATTTTATTATAAAATTAACTAAATATGATTATACTTTTTATTAGTTTACTGAAATAAAACCACGGCAATTAATTACTTTTATTTTCATAAATAGGCACAAAACTTATCTATTTTCCCATCTTCTGTGCAAATAATCTATACAAATGTCAATAACGACCCAGTAGCATTAAAGTACTACTGGCTGCTCATAGGTAAGATACCCGGTGAGCCGTAGCTGATTGGCTATAATATGACAAATAAGCGCTGTATTCCATTGGCGCTACGTGCACATGCGTGTTGCGCATGTGCGATTAAACGTCAAACCTAAGACAGCTTGGACAATGTTTTTATATGGAATGTTACGTCTATCTTTAGAATATATGTCAATGGTCACAACTGAATATTGTGACCAACAAACGTTTGAGCTCTCGATAATTTCCGCGAAAAATTGTGTTATTATTGATATTAATTGTGAATGCTTAGTGAAAATATCATTGGTTCAGATTTATTATGGTGATTTGTTACATTTTAGGCTGTAAAAGCCATAGTGAGCGGAAATGTGAGAACATAAACATTTATTGTAAGTAGGTACGATATTTTAGTTATAATAACTATTTATACATGAAAATATTGATAGCATGATACAAATAGCGTATCATTACATATGGAAATAATCTCTAAATTACATCAATAAACCAAAAAATGCTATTTTATTATCACCGCGATTTTAGTATTACACAATCGAATTCAATAGGTCGTTGAATGTTGAGCTAGCCAAAAGTCATCGATACTTTTTAATTTTACAGCGTTAAATGTTTTTTAGGGATACCACTGAAGCGTTTGGGAAATTACCCAAATTTTGGGTAATTTGCCATTACTTGGTTTCATATGAACCTAGGATTAATTATTTAATTTGTTTTCCGATTCTTTATAGTAATGAAATTATTTGTTTATAGATTCCCAAGGAACTGCACGATCCAAAAATAATTGTGGATACGTGCAACAGGAGGAGAAAACTGGGATCCGAATAAATATGCAAGAGTATGCTCTAAACACTTTGAACAAAAGTGTTTTAGGAAAACTCCCCGCAATAGGTACTTATTTGGAATCATTCTCGAATGATAAAGAAGAGAAAATAAGAAATTTGTATACAAAATTAATTTTGTTCAAAGGACAGTAAAGTTGACTGTCAAATAATATAATAAAAGATATATAACTCTGAGCCTCGTGTTTATTTGGCGAGTGAAGCCAGTCCCACATGTTCGACACTTTTGTTATACGTAATAATATTAAGTATAAAAAATACTTATCGCACACCTGATGGATGGATTTAAACCTCCTTGTAAGGTTAGCTATATTTTTATTTTTTTATTGGGCTGTAAATTATATTATATAGATGTTTGTTACTATTCGTTGCAAAAGTACCTAAACGGATATTGATGGAACTTCTCGAGTTAGCTCATAAATTCATCAAATTACCAAATTGATTAAAAATTATAGGAGAACGCGGTCTCAGATGTCTGGTAAGGTATTCAATTCCGGAACGACCGGTTGGCGCAGCGGGAGTGTAAACGACTGCTACGCTGAAGGTCGCGGGTTCGATTCCCACACTAGTCAAACATTTGTGTGCATGAACATGGATGTTTGTCTTGGTCTGGGTGTTTCAATGTATAATATGTATGTATTTACAAAAAAAAGTATATACATACATACATACATAACGTCACGCCAGATATACTTTAGTCCCACGTAATAAGGGGCGAGCCTATTATATATATTAATGTGCCCGGTACGGCTACCGGGCACATTTCCAGACTCCGTGCTGCTACTGAGAATTTCGTGACAGAAAAACCCAATAACACTGCCCGACCCAGGAATCGAACCCGGGACCTCCCGATCCCCCGCGCACATTTATGCCGCGAGACCAACGAGGCAGTCGTATAGGGTTTGATGTCGAGTTTTCCGTCTCTACGCAAAGATGGTATTTGCATCGTGTATCCCTTAGTCGCCTCTTACGACACCCACGGGAAGATAGGGGGTGGTGACACTTGTATTCTATGCCGTCAACCATATCTAGTATCCATTATCTAGTACCCATAGTACAAGCTCTGCTTAGTTTGGGACTAGATGGTGTTGTGTGAATGTGGTAGAATATTATTATTATAATTCAGGTTTGATACAATGTAACTTAAAAGTTAATATGTACTTCGTAGAATTGTAGGGTAAACATTTACAACATCTGGTAACACCAACTCAGGATGTACTCTATGTCCGTCCTTTACGGGTGTACGCAAATGTCAAGTCCATTTGATTCTTGGTCCTAGTTTTTCACCTTATTTGTAAAGGTATAAACATAAAATAATATAGAAAAAGGTAATATATATAATAAATAGGTTAGATAAAAGAAATAGTAAAATATAACGAAATACAATAACTATAGATTCACATAATAAAAATTTCAACTGTGAGGAAGTTGGTTCTTGTACTAGCAGCAACACTGAATGGCGTTTTCGGTTTTTTGTAATTTTATGTTGAAATTTCAAAATTATTGTTATTTTACAGATAGTATGTGATACCAGAGTCCTTCTTATTTTTTGCTCAGTTATTTTTACTCAGGATAAAAGCGCAACTTGGCATTTTACAGCGAATTATTGCCGTAATTAATTTGGTGGATAGGTATACGGCTGTCAGTGTGACAGGCTCAACCATGCCAGCTGGCATGGTGTTTTTTGCCTCATATTTTACAAGTATGAGGGCTCCGTCTAGTAGAGCAGAGCGAGACCAATCATTAGTCTATGATCATATAATAGAATCGATTCATATGTTGTGAAACAAGCCATATCAATTATATATGTACCTATGGTGAATATTAAAGTGGTAAATATTGAATATATATACATAGTAAATATACCTAGAGTAATATTAAAGATATACCTGTGGCCAATATTACTAAATGACTTATATTGCTGTTAATCCATTGTATTAATGTTATATTTATTTTGATATATTGAACTACCCACAACTCTGCTACCCAATATTATAAATATGATATAGTTTGCACTGCTTTTATAAACAATTACTATTAAAAGAATGGCCAAGAGTGGCGGTTAATGTAAATGTACCTATCTTTATCTAAGATATAATCTTGTGACAAACTGAATAAATGAAAGTAAGAATTGATAGTTGTCTATTTTATTTTTCAAACCATTGACAAATATGACTAAAATACTATATATTATAGGCCATATACCTTGTATCTATACATATATACATAATAACCCTTCTATTACACGCGACACAATAAAGCGCACGGCCGCGCTACCTACCAGCATAGTAATGCTACCTATTCCGATCTGATACTGATCCGTTCTAGCTTCAAAATTATTATTATATTATTCATTATTATTATTATATTATTTATATTATTCACGTACCTACCGTGCTTCATCAGTCCATAGGATGTTCGCTTCGGCATGATTAATAAGCCATTCATACAAGACTCGTCGTGGTAAGTACTTGGTCTACTTCCTGAAGATGTTGTACCGGCTGGTAATCATACGGATGGAGACCGGCTGCGTTTAGCAGTCTCCACACTGCGGGCTGGCTCACACCGAAGCGACGTGCTGCATCGTATGTGGTGGCTCGTGGATGCCTTTCGAAGAATTCGAAGATCAAGTCTTCGACATCAGTAGCCAGGCGAGGTTTGCCCTACCCTAGTGCATGGCTAGATGCACTAGGGGTTGTGAACTGGCCATGATCCAAAAGCCTTTGGTTGGCCGCTAAAATATTCCGTTCACTTGGAACTACTGGGTTGTTAACTCCTTGAGCTTGCATACGAGGTACACTTTCTTGTTCGTACATTGTTCTAGCTGCACGAAGGCTTTCACCACTGAGTAAATAAATTAGTAACATTTCGTAGCACTCGCGATTTGAAAATCGTTGGGACGTCATTCTAACGAGTTACGACCGGCGCGCGGCGAGTGCGTCGGCGCTTGCGCGAAAGTGCGACACGTGTCACTTTCTCGATGCGCCCGAGTCGTCTGCCGCGCGCCGCGCGGCCGGCACGGCACCACGTCCCGTACCCCTGTCGCATCGCGCGCGTGTTTGATAGTATAATTGCAATGAATAACGTTGTGTCTATGATTTCCTTGTTTCTCGGATATTTTTACTCGGATTTGGTGGCATAAAAAAGTAAAAAGTTATTTATGGAAATGTGTTCTATTATTGATATAGAACCACAGAAAAAAATATCCGAACTACATAAAAAATTACCCTGTATATATACACCGCTATTTTTTAATTAGTACAAAAACTTTAAGGACAGATTAGCGAAGATATTATTATCATATATGTGACGTAAGAATTTCATAATATCAATAAAGAGCAAAGTTATTATCATTTGTTTATTGTAGAAAATCTCACTTAAATCATAGTCATATTTTACAATCCATTCACTAATTCATTGATAATATTCCATCCTGCTCATTCGCATTCTCTCTGTCGCACTTATGATGTAGGTAGCAATAGAAAATAAAATGAAGAAAAATAATAAATGTAGGTAGTTATTTTTTAATTTTGTTAGTTCTACCCTCTCCTTCAAACTTCATTCGGGCGTAGGACCGGTAAAATTTATCGTTTAACAAGTAATTAAATACGGAGGTATGTAATTAGAAAGCAAACAAATATCAAAATAAAAGATGGTGTTCTGGACTAAAAGAAAAGAGTAATTTTGGCGTATTTATGAAGCTAGAATCACCTGCTATTTACAAATTATTTTATCATCATCATGTCAGCCTAGAGACGTCCACTGTTGGACATAGGCCTTCCTCAAGGTGTGTGGAGAACACATACCGATTTTGAGACGCCTGCATCAAATTATTATTTACTTAAGTACGTATTATTTACTAAACTTACAAGTATTTCCATTGTCCTTCGAAATGTCCACCACCGTTGTCAAAAGCCTCCAATATGCACTGTTTTAATTGTTTGACACTGACCCGGTCACTTTTGTACACTCACAATACGATGTCCATGGGTACACAGCTGCACTCGCGATATTTTCACTCAAAAAGTACGCACGAAGCATAGCTACATACTCCCGTGATATGAACTGATATGATAGGCCATCGCGTCAGGCAAACGTAGACAAACAATTAAGTTTTGCAACGAAATTAGATACGCTGACTTTCGCTAGTAATTTAGTACTGTTTTGTCGCATCGTCGGGGCGTGGCGCAGGCGGAGAAGGGCGGGGGTAATTTATCAATGGTATGATAGTACACGGGTCGGTCATAGTATTAGTATTGCATTTACCAATTATCACGTATTTTTGTGGACAGTTTTGAGACAGTTTTGGGACTTAGTGTTTTTATTTTTCAACTACATAATTATGATCAGTTAAAAAATAACGGTGTATATATATATATATATAGATATATAGATAGATAGATAATTGCTTTATTGTGCAAATGTTTGTACAAATTTTGTGCAAATAACTTAAATGTAGATACATATCAAATGCACAAGGGCGGCCTTATCGCTGAGTGCGATCTCTTACAGGCAACCTTAGGATGGACATACTGAAAATGACAAAAAGCTTTGATGTGTAGCGACTAAAAGTATCTGATTACTAGAAATTGTTTTTATTATATACATACATAATATATATACATACATACGCAGGCATACATACAATAGATATGATAGGTGCTAAACATATAAATAAATACATAAATGATACATATATATATATATATATATATATATATATATATATATATATATATATGTACAATTTACATATAATACATATACATACATATAATAATATAAACACAATATACAGTGATACAATTTGTTTACAATGACAAATAGTGCTTCTTTATTGTGCATTTTTAAATATTTTCAATGATTTAGCTTGCCTAATTTCGACCGGCAGCGCATTCCACAAACGGACAGCTTGAACAGCAAAGGATTTATCGTAGTAGTTTGTGGTATGTGCTGGCATCTGCAGTCTCAGATCCACCGACGACCTCAAGGTCTTTAAATGTGTGTCATGAAGGAACATAAAACGTTCTTTGAGATACGTGGGGGTATTAGGATTGAACAACACATTGTACAGTAACATAAGGATATGAGTATTCCGGCGAAGTCGAATTGGGAGCCACTTGAGCCTGGATCGAAATTCAGATATATGATCATATTTGCGTAAGCCAAAAATGAATCTAATACAGAAGTTTTGGAGACGCTCAAGTTTATCAAGTTGGTCCTCATTAAGATCAAGATAGCTGACATCGGCATAATCGAGTATTGGGAGAAGCAAGGATTGTGCAAGCGCGATCTTGGTGGTGGTGGGAAGAAAGTTCCGCAGCCTACGTAACGATCCAGCTGAAGCAAACAGTTTACGGCTGGTCTCCTGTATTTGACTTCCCCATGAAAAAGTTTTATCCAGATAAATGCCAAGGTTTTTGACGTTATCTAAGATCGGTAAGATGTTACCGTCGAACTGAATCTGAGGCAGTTGTGATCCATTGATCTTGGATATCATCCTGGAACTGCCAATTAGAATGACCTGTGTTTTTGACGGATTTACCTTCAGACCATAATTTTTGCTCCACGTACAGATATGCGCCAAATCTGTGTTAATATTAGAAAACGCCGTTGAAATTGACTCTACTGGTGCCTGTGAATTTATCTGCAAATCATCTGCATAAAGGTGGTAGGACGAAAGTAACTGTTTGGAGATAGAATTAATAAAAATTGCGAAAAGTAACGGAGATAGCACGCCACCCTGCGGTACCCCGACAGTTGTATTACATCACGAAGAGTACGACTCATCAACACGTATACGCTGTCGGCGTCCAAACAGGTAACTATGAAACCAGTCAATTACCGTTGGAGATATGTTAATAGAGCGGAGTATGGCAAGTAGGATGTGAAAATCCACGGTATTAAATGCGTTGCTAAAATCAAGCAAGGACAACAGCGTGAGTTTTCCACCATCCATGCCCAGCCTTATCTCATCAGTGATATGAACCAATGCTGTGGTAGTACTATGACCAGGACGAAAACCGGTTTGGAAAGGATTCAGGAGAGCATTATTGGAAAGGAAAGTACAGAGTTGCGTATGCACAAGACGCTCAAGGACTTTGGAAAGGAATGGAAGTATAGATATAGGACGGAAGTCAGTAAGGGAACAGGGTTTGGATTTTTTAGGTATTGGAACTATTTGTGCATCTTTCCACGCTGATGGAAAGACGCCGCTGGTAACTGAGTAATTTAAGATATGACAAAGGACAGGGAGGATTGCATCTAGGATGGGTAGGATCATGTTTCGACTGATACAGTCATTACCAACAGCATTGGATGAGATTGAAGTGATGCTCTTTTTAACATCACAACTGGCAAATTGCTCGAAAACAAAAGGTGAATATTTGGGAGTTGGGATACGTGAAAGATCTTGTAATGTGTTTGATTTTGTTGTTCCATCAAAGTTGGGTGAAGCAGTGAAATGTGCGTTAAGCGAATCTATATTTATATCATTGGAGATTGTGTCATTGCGAGACTTACCAACTCCCAGTGTTCTTAGAAATTTCCAGATTTTAACTGGGTCTCCGTTTTCAACAGAGCTGTGAATATGTTGGCGTTGTGCTTTCCTACACGCCTTATTGCAGAGATTTCTAGTACTTGTGTATTTTTCCAAATTCGCAGGGTTGGACGACATTTATACTTTGCCTTGGCAGCCGCTTTCTTTGACATAAGAATTTTAATTTCGTCAGTCAGCCAAGGTGCAGGTAAATGCTTTAATTTAATGACACGGATTGGTGCATGCTCGTCGTACAGGTGAGTTAACTTATCTGTGAAAATTTGGACTTTGTTATCTACACAGTCTGATGAGTACAAAATAGACCAATCAATATTATGGGCATCTTCGCAGAGCTTCAAACGATCCATCCCACCGAAATTGCGTTGCATAATAATTTTAGGTTTTACCTTTGGTGGCCGTATTTTGTATGAAAGATAGATTAGATCATGGTAAGAGAAAGAATCTGCAGAGCACTGACCATGTTTGGATACAAAAGTAGGGGAAGAAACGAAAATTAGGTCAAGGAGAGAAGGTACAGAGTTTGGAAAATGGTGTGTAGCATTGAGAGGAAGAATAGATAAATTGCTCGAATGTACAATACGCTCGAGGGTTGTGGCACGATTATCCTGTTTTATTATGCAGGTGCTAAAATCACCCATTACAATTGCGTGACTGTAAGAAGGTACTAAAGTTTCTAGGAGTTGTTCGAAAGAAGGAAAAAAATTTATACGTAACGAAGGAGAGTAATAGACACCTAGAAAAACTTTAGGAAGATTCAGTTCCACTTCTAAGAAGAGATGCTCGCCGGCATTCGCGGGTGGTGGTTGCGATGAGGTGCTTACTATACGGAAGGGAATTTGAGCACGTAGGTATATAGCAACACCGCCACCACCACCAACCGCGCGATCATTTCTAATTAGGTGGAACCCCGGAAGAGAATATGAAGTTGATGGCAGACATGGTTTGAGCCATGACTCTGAAACGAGAATAGCATGTATGTTCTTACAGTCAAAGGTTGTCAGCATATCAGGGAAATGGGCTGGAATACTTTTGGCATTTATATGGACTACATTTAAGTTCCCCGCGACGTCAGAGAACTGAGACTGAAGAATCTCTGCAAGTGAGGGCAAACTAGTGAAACTGTCATTGAGACTACTACTAGCAGTTAAGAAGCTGTCCTCGTCATTACTTGTATCTAGCATAATATGTCTAATATAAAAATATATATAAGTGTATAAATAAAATAAAAATATTTATATAATATACTAATAATATGTTATATAATAGTTATACTTAAATAAAGATATATATTAAAGCTATGTAAAAGCAAAATGTCCACCCGCCAGTTGCGTGTTACAAAAGGTACTACTATTGTATAATAACACCACATAGCCTTACATAAACGAAAACGAGAAATATTATTATATGATTTAGACCAGGTGATTTCTTATAAATATTTGACATAGGCTGAAAGATAAAAAACCTGTGATTCAGATAGGGAGTTGAAACAGTAAGACAAGCAAGAAGTACTAGTGACAGTGACATTACTGACATAAGATATGCCAAAGTGAAAATATGTGCAGGACGTGCAGGTTAATAAAAAAAAAGTATAAGAAATAATAGATTAGAAGAAGGTAGAAACTGTGAAATGTAAATGCACCCGGTCATGTAAACAAAAACAAGATAAAACCTATTTTTGGGATGCTGCAGTCCGCTTGGTCTTCGCAGCAGTAACCTTCACTGCAGGCTTCTCCGGATCTGCGTCCTTGATTTTGTTGAGGTCGTCCAAGCAAAACACCCGATGCCGTTGACCATCCGCCCCGAGGACGAATACAGAGCCTTCCCTGGTCCAGCACTTCGCCACGCCAAACCTCTCCCGCGCTGCCATGAACGCCATGTGTCGCGTTCGGGTCAAGAACTCGGACAGCGTTACACCGGAACACTTCAACTTGGTTTTGGCGAACCAAATGCTGTCTCGCAGTGAAGTGCTCTGAAACTTTACGAGGATGGGCCTGGGCTTATTTGATTGAAGACGGCCCATTCTATGGCATCGCTTGATTTCTGCTGTGGTGAATGTATCAAGCTTCAGCCGCTCCTTCACCATTCGGCCAACCACCTGAGCTGTGTCCTCATTCTTCTCCTCCTCGACACCGTGCAGAAGAATCATTTTTCGACGGCTGCGTGTCTCCATACCGTCCACTTGGCGGGCGACGGACGCCAATTGTTGAGCAAAAGACTTCATTGTTTGCATAATGAAGTCCTTGAAAATGCCAAACTCTTCTGCCAGGCCGCCCGTACCAGTTGAACTTTTCTTGAGAAGATCCGCCTCAAACTTAGCCATCCGTTCTTCAAAATACTGCTGCATATTGTAGATAGAGGATTCCATGATGAAGCTGCAGAACTAGTGTATGTCTTTGTGTTATTATTGTGATTTTTGTGGAGATAACGCTTGACTGGCAGGTATTTAACCTCAGCTGTATTTATTATACATTAAATTGATTTATACTTTATTATAACTATTTTATTTAAAATAATTATACCAGCTGTTCAAAAATAGGTCTTTACCTTTACTCAACTACCTACCAATGAAAAAAAAAAAGAAATAAATATATATATATATATATATATATATATATATATATATATATATATATTATATATATATATATATAAAAAATATATATATATTATATATATATTATATATATATATATATATAATTTTTTAATTAGTACAAAATCTTTAAGGACATAGTAGCGAAGACATTATTATCATATAAGTGACGTAAGAATTTCATAATATCTATAAATAGCAAAGTTATAATCATTTGTTTTTTGTAGAAAATCTCACCCAAATCATAGACATATTTTACACTCCATTCACTACTTCATTGATAGTACTTACTTTCCGTCATACTTTAAAGCATTCTTTCCGTCGCACTTATAATGCAGGTAGCCGTAGACAATAGAATGAAGCAAAATAATAAGTGTAGGTAGATATTTTTAATATTTTTAAATTCTACCCACTCCTTCATACTTCATCCTGTCTTAGGACCGGCAAAATTTACCGTTTTACAAGTAATTAAAAACGGAGGTAGGTATGTAATTAGAAAGAATTCAGTATGTAGATGTTAATGGGAGTAGGTCTCTAGGTTTGCCAGTAGGAATGGGCGTTCCGCAGGGCTCTATTCTCGGTCCATTTCTTTTTTTGATATACGGGGTGTTTGGAAGTTCGGTGCAAAGCCGTAAATCAGAGCTAGTATAGACTATGTAGAACCATTTGAACCATACTTGTCTTAAGCGAAGTGTGACCATTTCTTTTTTGGGCTAATTTTAATGAATTTGATGACAACACTCAAAATTTTGCAGTTAGTTGGATATAATGGTCAGTTCGAAAGACAAAAATAACATTTTTCTATTATTTTATTGAAGTAATGTGTAAACAATCTAATGAATCATGATAAAGGCATCGGAGTCATGACACAATTTTTTTACGAACATTTATAGTGAATATTTATTTTAAAATTTAAGAAAGCTGTTTTGTGAAGGGTTAGAAAAAAAACACGGATGGTGCTTTCTTTGTTCAAACATTTTTAAAAACATGCCTGATTATTGTTCTCTCTTTTAAGGTATCAACTACACGGATAGCTCAAAAATTGTTGAAATTAGGACTTACAAACCAAATTGAGGCAGAAATTTAAAATTTATAAGCGTAATAAATAAAACGAAGATTTAATAAAAATTATTTATTATTCATTTTCAAAATGTTCGCCACGGTTCCTTACACAAGCACGGGCCCGTTTTCTCACTTCAGTAGTTGTTATTTTTAACTTCATCTCTAGTTTCATTGTTTCAAATGCTGAATTAATTCTGTTAATCAATTCTTCTCTTGTGTTAATTTCTACATTTGTATAGATTAATTCTTTGGCCCGACCCCACACGAAAATATCAAGCGGAGTCAGGTTGGGGGATCGGGCGGGCCAAGGTATAGGCCCATCCCTGCCGATCCAGCTATTAGGGAAGCAATTATTTAAAAGTGGATTATGCTGTTTTTCAGCCCATTTATGAACGTTATGGAAATTAGTTATTTCGTCCCTAGAAAATTTACTTTCATCTGTCCACAAAATCGACTTTAGGAACCACCCATCTTCAATGTCTGAGTTGAGAAGAAAACGACAAAATTGAATTCTTCTCTGAGAATGTCTCTCTTCAAGGCCTTGAACACCCGTGCCATGAAACGGGTACTTACTGTTTTGCTGCATAGTATTCCACACTTTCCAATGGGAAATGTTTAGGTAAATTTCGAGCTACTTTTCTGGTGCTGGTATGTGGATCAGCTTGAAATGCCTCCAAGATATCTTCCTCAATGTCGGTACCATGTCTACCAGGATTGACTCCAGGTTCAACACTGTGTATCCCATCTTCAGCAAGTCGACGAAACGTGTTGTAAAACACTCTCACATTCGGTACTCTTCGATTAGGATAGCGTTCTTGGTACATCTGTCGTGCTAAAGATCCATTGCCGTCTGCTCTGCCATACATAAAAACGATATCGGCATATTCCTCGTTCGAGAAAGTAGCCATAGTCACTTCTCAGTCACAAATACGGCGTATACACCACTAAACACTAAAACACGAAAACTGAATGTCCAATTTAAACTCAAAAGTCCAAAATAAACAGGTACAGGAGCGCAAAGCTAGGCAGGCTACAACTGGACATGGTAAAACAATCGTAACTAAATCAACAAATGCGTGAGCGCAAATTGTCACGAATAACGCTAGTCACAAGCGTAGTTGTCACTCAACAAAGTAAAATACTAAAAAAAGTTTACCAACGTCTCTTAATAAAAACAGGTAGTTATTGGCTCCGACAAAACAAACACGACGCTATTGTTTTAACGATAAGTTTGTTTTTTCTGTAACTTACTTATTGCTATTTTTTATTACTATGCGAGCTACCTGAAAGGGTCAAATTTAATACGAAGAGGCCCCTAAATATTTGGAACTTTGCAAAATAATTTAGAATTGAATTTACTTATCATTTCCATCATTAAAAGTATTTTTAAGGCACCAAACTCGTTCGATAGTTTTTAAATTTTGCCTAATTTGGTTTGTAAGTTCTAATTTCAACAATTTTTGAGCTATCCGTGTAGTTGATACCTTAAAAGAGAGAACAATAACCAGGCATGTTTTTAAAAATGTTTGAACAAAGCAAGCACCATCCGTATTTTTTTTCTAACCCTTCAAAAAGCAGCTTTCTTAAGTTTTAAAAATAAATATTCACTATAAATGTTTGTAAAAAAATTGTGTCATGACTCAGATGCCTTAATCGTGATTCATTAGATTGTTTCCACATTACTTCAATAAAATAATAGAAAAAAATTTTATTTTTGTCTTTCAAACTGACCATAATATCCAACTAACCGCAAAATTTTGTGTTTTGTCATCAAATTCATTAAAATTAGCCAAAAAAAAAATTGTCACACTTCGCTTATAGTGTGGCCATTAGTGCTGTGCAGTCCCTGAGGTGTGCGCGGCGAGGTGGGAGACGAAGAAAAAAGTGCATGAGTCCACAAGAGATCGATACATGTCGGACAGATCTTACGATATCATTTTGCATTTCTAAGGCAAGACTTGTGGCGGGACGATGGTCGGCGGGTATCTATCTGTAATCTTAATATATAAAATCCTTGCGTTACTGACTGACTGACAGACACGCTACAGCCGAAACTATTGGGCGCAGGAAGCTGAAATTTGGCATGTATGTTCCTTGTGGACCATAGGGGTGCACTAAGAAGGGATTTCCGGAAATTCTCACGGAATCGGCCAAAACGGGTAAATTTAAAAAAAATGCAGGCGTATCCGCTGGCGTTCTCTAGTATATTATACTTACTTAGTTGATTAAAATGTAACCCAAATATACTCATATTTTATTAAAAATATGCAGGTGATAAATAAGAACTAAACTTATAATTCAAAGCAGGACTTGTTTTATTGAACATTTTTTATATTTACAAACAATTATATATTCTAACGAAAGTTATTCTGACATCGATTCTGTTTCAACTTCATCTTCCATTTCGTCATCATCTTCATCTTCCACTTCGCCACCGGAACTTGAATCAGAGTCTTGCAAATTTATTATGAATGAATCGATAACATTATCGAACCTACTATCGCGACTCCAGTAATCATTTTCATTTTTCTGGACATGATCGTCGCATTTCTGCCATTTTTCCGCCGTGAAATCTGAAAACAATTTATCCAATAAGATTATCTTTTCGTCTAGAGAGTTAGAGACGAATTAATATAGTTTTGGGCTATGTTGTTTTTAATATCAGCCCAGACCAACTCAATTGGATTTAAATCTGGATGGTACGGAGGTAAACGCAGAACAGTGTGTCCATTGGTTTTCAGGAGTTCGTCAATTCTATACACGGGTTCTTTTTGTGTATTTTTGATAAGAAGTAGCAGTTGAGCCTTTGACATGGTTCCTGAAAATTCTACATTATGGCGTAGCAACCAGTTCTGCATTTCACTTTTGAGGCTTGATATATTTGGTTTCTTCTCAATCTGAACGCTGTGGTAAGACGCGTAGTCCATTACAACCACAGAAATAGGCAGCAACTGATCTTTTAACTTTTCATCTACCCACTTATAAAAAGTAGGTCCGCTCATATCTCCATGGTAGTCACCGGTTCTAGCATCTGATTTGAATATAGTCAATGCATCATCCACTAAGCCATTTCGACACCCAGCGTGGAGAATTACCAATCGCCGTCCTTTCCCAATATCAGCATGAATTCCGGGTTCTGTCGATGATTGCCAACATTTGTTGGCATGGTGACTGGCGTTGATGTATGTTTCATCAAGAAAATATATGTTGCGGTTTTGCGTTCCCTAATTTCTGATTTGTGTAAGATATTTTTTTTCCGCCACACTGTAATATTAGGCTGCTCTATAAGCAGATGTCTCTTTGATTTGCATTTTTTGAAACGGTAGCCCATTTTGTGTAAAAGCTGTCTTAAATATTCCCGTCCACAATTCAAAATGCCATCCTGTCTCAAACTTGATAGTAACTTACGGACACTTGGTTTTTTTTTTCAACTTCGTAAAACTGATGAATTTTTCTTCTGATAACTCCAAGGTCAAAATCATCCACAACGTGTTTTTTCTTTAGAACTTTTGTTTTTTTTGGCGATTGAAATTTTTATTGGCTTGAATTTTCAATTGATAAACAACCCGCAGAAATCACATTATGCACGGTTCTTTTGCTGTACCCCGTAGCCTCCGCAACGATTTTGGCAATATTCACGTCATTTTTATATTAAAAGCTTTCTTTGTCTGCTTTTCTTTTCTTAAAATATTCAGCCACCTTAAAAATTACAGTCTTCATATCACGAGATAACGCACGACCCATCTTTGAATATTTATCTCATGTGCGTCTGACATTGACAGTCCGATACATGCGTCGGTATCTTGCCTTCATTCATGTAAAATCATTGAAACTAGCTCCCTCTTTATTCTTCGCACGTAACTAAATTCGTTCGTGAATGTTCGTGAGTACATGGATTTCGATACATAATTGATGAAAAATAAACATAGCAATAGCACAGTATAAAGACATACAGTAGTTTGACGCCTTTGATCTCGTAGAAAAAGCCGACAACGTCTAGACAAGGGTAAGGAGGCTAGGGCTGCCACATTTAAACAATACCTACTTATTCAAACACTATCTATTTATTTTAGAGAAATATTACAATTGCTACGCTACATGAATATTATAGTGTAAATCACTCATTTATTATATTACAATAATTAACGATAAATAATTATTAAAAAACGGTTTGAATTTTTTCGTGCGGTGACAGCTTTGCATACAAAGTGTCAGTCAGCACCTATTTCATACCGCAAGTGTCGTAGGAGGCGGTTAAGAATATCAAGCATTTTTTCAGATATACTAGGTGGTTATCGTACAAAGTTACAAACCAAGTTAAAATAAAGCGATTGACATAGCGGTCGTTTAATGGATGGGCAACCATGGGATCAGCTTGCAGAGCCTATGTTATCGATATGAAGTATTTTGCAGATCTATTTTCGAGCAAACTACGTTAAGGTAAAGCAATAGACATCAAGGTCATTTTATGGATGGGTGACCGGGCTATGAGATTACTGAGCACATGTGTGGGGTTTATAAAAGGGGCCCAAAAATATGGTTATTTTTTAGCTAGGACGCGCCGTTACCGAGATACCTACATATTAATATTTGATAGGTACACTTACCCAATACGAAGGTACTAGGATAGGTACTTATTGCATGAAATTTAAATCAAGCTTGAATCTTATTTTCTTACGTCTGCTATGTTGTTTACGTACAGTAGTCAGTAATTACTACTTTATTCTGTGATTTGGCCAGACATGAGATATTGTAAAAAGTTAGTAGATTAGTAGGTACGTGCACATTATTTTAAGTGGCTATAGGTACATACGTTTCAAAATAATATAGCTGATCCCATATTAAAATAATTATAATTAATGAAATTTTCATTTTTTGTGTAAGTAAATTGATGAAATCGCAGATTTTCAAATGCTTATTTTTAAATCTTTAAGCAGCATGAAGAATTGCAATGTCTCACAGCACAAGTCGTATGCACCATCTTAATTAATATTCATAAGCAAATAAATAAGAAACGAAGAAAAAACAAGCACGCGCCAGCCCCCAAAAATATGTACCTAGTTAGGAACTAAGACGATATACGTAAGTAGGTACCGCTCTTCCCGCGTCTCACCTCTTGCCCCCCGCACGATTGACCCGTCTAGACGCGTTCGTCGAACGACTGTATGGATTATTTGACTGTGGCAATAGTCTTGCACCTGCTATATCTTGGAACGGACAACTGTTACAACAAAAGTGTCATAAAAAAGTTGTTTCTATTAAAAATGCCTATTCAATGACATACACCTTATTACTATTGGAGGGTGGTCCCAGGTCCCATACATTTTTGCCCATTGTCTTTAGAATAATACCCGTGAAAGATAAATAAATATAAATAACATATATAGTTTTAAGCTTTGCTATATTAACACAAATTTTATGAAATTTTCGAAACTATGATATTACTAGCTTTAGCCCACGGCTTCGCCCGCATGAAATTTTAATAAACAGTAGCCTTTGTACTTCCCCAGGTTTCAGACTACCAATATCAAATATCATCACACATTAGCCGTGTAGCATACATATATTATAAACAGATAATACTTAAAATTACTTTTGTTTTCATAGTCGTCAAACTTCAGGTAAAGATTAGTATGTAGTGTATATTATTAAAGTTATTGAACAGCTTATATACCTACTGAATAGAAGAGCAGCAAAAATAAAAACTGAAAGCATTACCCTCATAGTAAGCGGTCTTAATAACGCTGCGCTTAGGTCAATTATATCGTGATAACTATTAAACTATTCGTCCAACCTAATTACTGTAAAAGACAAAGTTCATCTACATTAAATAATGACCTGGCAACAAATCTATCAATTTTGAAAAGAATTTGATAACTACTCTAGAATGAGCATTATAAAAAACATAATTATATTTTTTGTTATACGGTTTTATTACAATAAAAATGATGTAGTTAGGTTATGTACTAAAAGCTAAAAAGTAATTCAGCTACCAGATCGCATCAATCTTCTCATCAATCTTGGGTTTGATCATACAAATATAAAATCGTTGGGCAAGTGAATTTTTTTTAATAATGTTTACTCTGGATACGTTACGCCCAAAACAATTTTTTTTCAAGTTTTTAGTTTTGTTGTTAGTCGATACTTCTCATTCTTTTTTCATAGTGAGCCCTTTTCTACCAATCAAGTCCTGTCATTCGATATCCATATTGAGGTATTTGTGGAAAATAGGTAATCTGCCATTTTGTGGCAGTGGCCATCTTGGATTTTTCATAGTGAGATAGATAGATAGATAATTCTTTATTGTGCAAATGTTGGTACAAATTCGGTGTAAATGACAAGTGTACTACATACATATCAAATGCACAAGGGCGGCCTTATCGCAAAGTGCGATCTCTTCCAGGCAACCTTGGATGGACAAACTGAAAAGATAAAAAGCTTTGATGGGTAGTGACTGGGTATCTGATTACTTTAATTTGGTTTTATTTATTATACATACATACGCAGGCATATATACAATAGATATGATAGGTGCTAAACATATTATAAATAATTAAATACATAATATGATACATACACATATAAACATATATATAATATTATACATAAATATAATACATATACATAAATATAATGCATATAAATAGGTACATATAATAATATGAACACAAAATACAGTGACAAAATTAGTTTAAATTGACAAATAATGTTTCTTTAGTGCATTTTTAAAAATGTTCAATGATTTAGCTTGCCTAATTTCGACCAGCAGCGCATTCCACAAATGGACAGCTTGAACAGCGAAGGATTTATCGTAGAAGTTTGTGGAATGTGTTGGCATCTGCAGTCTCAGATCCACCGACGACTTCAAGGTCTTTAAATGTGTGTCATGAAGGAACTTAAAACGTTCTTTGAGATATGTGGGGGTATTAGGATTAAACAACACGTGGTACAGTAACATAAGAATATGAGTATTCCGGCGAAGTCGAATTGGGAGCCACTTGAGCCTGGATCGAAATTCAGATGCATGATCATATTTGCGTAAACCAAAAATGAATCTACTACAGAAGTTTTGGAGACGCTCAAGTTTATCAAGTTGACCAACTTGAGATCAAGATAGCTGACATCAGCATAATCGAGTATTGGGAGAAGCAAAGATTGTGCAAGCGCAATCTTGGTGTTGGTGGGAAGGAAGTTCCTCAGCCTACGTAATGACCCAGCTGAAACAAACAATTTACGGCTGGTCTCTTGTAATTGATTTCCCCATGAAAAAGTTTTGTCCAGATAAATACCAAGGTTTTTCACGTTATCTGAAATTGCTAAGATGTTACCATCGAACTCAATCTGCGGCAGCTATGGCCAATTTATCGTGGAAATCATCCTAGAACTGCCAATTAGAATGACCTGTGTTTTTGTCGGATTCACCTTGAGGCCATAATTTTTACTCCACGCACAAATACGCGCCAAATCTAAGTTTATATTAGAAAACGGCGTTGAAATTGACTCGAGTGGTGCTCGTGAATATATCTGCAAATCATCTGCATAAAGGTGGTAAGATGAAAGTAACTGTTTGGAGATAGAATTTATGAAAATTGCGAAAAGTAACAGAGATAGCTCGCCACCTTGCGGTACCCCGACAGTTGTATTACACCACGAGGAGTACGACTCATCGACACGTATACGCTGTCGGCGTCCAAACAGATAACTATGAAACCAGTCAATTACCGTTGGAGATATGTTAATAGAGCGGAGTATGGCAAGCAGGATGTGGAAGTCCACAGTGTTAAATGCGTTGCTAAAATCAAACAAGGACAACAGCGTGAGTTTTCCACCATCCATGCCCAGCCTTATCTCATCAGTGATATGAACCAATGCTGTGGTAGTACTATGACCAGGACGAAAACCGGATTGGAAAGGATTCAGGAGAGCATTCTTGGAGAGGAAAGTACAGAGTTGCGTATGTACAAGACGCTCAAGGACTTTAGAAAAGAATGGAAGTATGGATAAAGGACGGAAGTCATTAATGGAACACGGTTTGGATTTTTTAGGTATTGGAACTATTTGTGCATCTTTCCACGCTGATGAAAATGACGCCGCTGGTAACTGAGTAATTTAGGATATGACAAAGGACAGGGAGGATTTCATCTAGCATGGGCAGGATCATGTTTCGACTGATGCAGTCATTACCAACAGCATTGGATGAGATTGAAATGATGCTCTTTTTAACACCACAACAGGAAAATTGCTCGAAAACAAACAACTAGTAACTGGGAGTTGGGATACGTGAAAGATCTTGTTACGTGTTTGATTTTGTTTTTCCATCAAAGTTGGGTGAAGCAGTGAAATGTGCGTTAAGCGAATCTATATTTATATCTTTTGAGATTGTGTCATTGCGAGACTTACCAACTCCCAGTGTTCTAAGAATTTTCCAGATTTTAACTGGATCTCCGTTTTCAACAGAGTTGTGAATGTGATGGCGCTGTGCTTTACCTTATTGCAGAGATTTCTGGCACTTGTGTATTTTTCTAAATTTCCAGGGGTTGGACGACATTTATACTTCGCCTTGGCAGCCGCTTTCTTTTTCATAAGAATTTTAACTTCGTCAGTAAGCCAAGGTGCGGGTAGGTGCTTCAGTTTAATGGCACGGATTGGTGCATGCTCGTCGTACAGGTGAACTTTGTCATCTACACAGTCTGATGAGTACAGAGGAGACCAATCAATGCTACGGGCATCTTCGCAAAGCTTCAAACGATCCATCCCACCGAAGTTGCGTTGCATGATAATTTTAGGTTTTACCTTTGGTGGGCGTATTTTATACGAAAGATAGATTAAATCATGGTAGGAAAAAGCATCTGCAGAGCACTGACCATGTTTGGATACAAAAGTAGGGGAAGAAACGAAAATGAGGTCAAGGAGAGAAGGTACAGAGTTTGGAAAATGGTGTGTAGCATTGAGAGGAAGAATAGATAGATTGTTCGAATGTAAAATACGCTCGAAGGTCGTGGCACGATTATCCTGTTTTATAATGCAGGTGTTAAAATCACCCATTATAATTGCGTGACTGTAAGAGGGTACTAAAGTTTCTAGAAGATGTTCGAAAGAAGGGAAAAATTTTATACGTAACGAAGGAGAATAATAGACCCCTAGAAGAACTTTAGAATGATTCAGTTTCACTTCTAAGAAGAGATGCTCGCCGGCATTCGAGGGTGGTGGTTGCGATGAGATGCTTACTATACGGAAAGGGATTTGAGCTCGGAGGTATATAGCGACACCGCCACCAGCACCGGCCGCGCGATCATTTCTAATTAGGCGGCACCCCGGCAGAGAATATGAAGTTGATGGCAGACATGGTTTGAGCCATGACTCTGAAACGAGAATAGCATGTATGTTCTTACAGTCAAAGGTTGTCAGCATATCAGGGAAATGAGCTGGAATACTTTGGGCATTTATATGGACTACATTAAAGTTCCCCGCGACGTCAGAGAACTGAGACTGAAGAATCTCTGCAAGTGAGGGCAGACTAGTGAAACTGTCATTGAGACTACTACTAGCAGTTAAAAAACAGTTAAAAAGTGAGCTCCATTCTACCAATCAAACCATTTCATTTGATACCCATATTGAGGTTGTTGTGAAGTAATAAGTGATCCGCCATTTTATATCGGCGGCTATCTTGAATTTACAATCATTTAAATCTTTTAATTTCGATGACAATATGATTGTATACCAAAATATATCAGATCAATCATCAGGAAGGGGGTAAAATTCCAATTACTAAATTTGACCCAAGCAAACAAAAAAAGATAATACAGGATTTTTGCCGAGTTAGTTGATACTTTTCCTTATAGTATGGCAACATTATACAAAATCTTTATAAATTGTAGCCTATGTGTTATTCTGATGTATAAACTATATTACTGTAAAGTTTTATCCAAATTCGTTCAGTAATTTTTGCGTGAAAGAGTAACAAACATCCATCCATCTATACATACATCTTCACAAACTTTCACATTTATAATATTAGTAGGATATAAAATATAGTACGAACCGAAACCAGTGTCTGCCATTAAGTTTTTCTTTAAAATATATATATATATATATATATATATATATATATATATATATATATATATATATATATTACTTTAAGTATCAAAACGGCAGACATGCTGTGAACACGTTTTAAAAGTCGATTATTATGCTTTTCGACTTCTTAATTATTAAAGTTAAATAAATAAAATAATAAACAAATTAATAAATGGGTATATAAATTTTTTTTATTTGGTGATTTTAGCATAACTTACCTACTGTGATCTTTCTGCTGTAAATATTGTGATTTTTGGAAAATAAACGTCACTTGTAGGCATTCTCTACCGTTTTATTTATATTTCTTAAATAATTTTGACTATAATTATAATACTTGACTAACATAAACGACCTCTAGCGGCAATTTTTGTAAAACAGACGGCAAAAAGTAGCCTGTAAATTAAAAAGGTGGCGCTTGCGTCGCCTAAAATGTCAAAGTTGTTAGTCTATTTCCAGTTATAATATATTAGTCCATGGTTGACGGCACACGCACACTGACAGAGCGCAGCAGCCGATTCTCCCCCCCCCCCCCCCCGTCTCGCCGCGCGCATACCTCAGGGAGTGCACAGCACTAATGGTCACAGTATGAGACAAGTATGGTTCAAATGGTTCTACATCTAGGACCAAGAATCAAATGGACTCGACATTTGCGTACACCCGTAAAGGACGGACATAGAGTACATCCTGAGTTGGTGTTACCAGATGTTGTAAATGTTTACCCTACAATTCTACGAAGTACATATTAACTTTTAAGTAACATTGTATCAAACCTGAATAATTATAATAATAATATTCTACCACATTCACACAACACCATCTAGTCCCAAACTAAGCAGAGCTTGTACTATGGGTACTAGATAATTAATAAACATACTTATATACTCTTTTTTTGTAAATACATACATATTATACATTGAAACACCCAGAGCAAGACAAACATCCATGTTCATGCACACAAATGTTTGACTTGTGTGGGAATCGAACCCGCGACCTTTGGCGTAGCAGTCGTTTACAATCCCGCTGCGCCAACCGGTCGTTCCGGAATTGAATACCTTACCAGACATCTGAGGCCGCGTTTTTCCTATAATTTTTAATCAATTTGGTATTTCGATGAATTTATGAGCTAACTCGAGAAGTTCCATCAATATCCGTTTAGGTATTTTTGCAACGAATAGTAACAAACATCTATATTATATAATTTACAGCCCAATAAAAAAATAAAAATATAGCTAACCTTACAAGGAGGTTTAAATCCATCCATAAGGTTGGTGTGCGTTAAGTATTTATTATACTTAATATTATTATGTATAACAAAAGTGTCAAATATGTGGGACTGGCTTCACTCGCCAAATAAACACGAGGCTCAGAGTTATATATCTTTTATTATAATATTTGACACTCAACTTTACTGTTCTTTGAACAAAATTAATTTTGTATACAAATTTCTTATTTTCTCTTCTTTATCATTCGAGAATGATTCCAAATAAGTACCTATTGCGGGGAGATTTTCTAAAACACTTTTGTTCAAAGTGTTTAGAGCATACTCTTGCATATTTATTCGGATCCCAGTTTTCTCCTCCTGTTGCCCGTATCCACAATTATTTTTGGATCGTGCAGTCCTTTGGGAATCTATAAACAAATAATTTCATTACTACAAAGAATCGGAAAACAAATTAAATAATTTATCTTAGGTTCATATGAAACTAAGTAACGGCAAATTACCCAAAATTTGGGTAATTTCCCAAACGCTTCAGTGGTATCCCTAAAAAACATTTAACGCTATAAAATTAAAAAGTATCGATGACTTTTGGCTAGCTCAACTTTCAACGACCTATTGAATTCGATTGTGTAATACTAAAATCGCGGTGATAATAAAATGGATTTTTTTGGTTTATTGATGTAATTTTGAAATTATTTTCTTATGTAATGATACGCTATTTGTATCATTCTATCAATATTTTCATGTATATACAGATATTATAACTAAAATATCGTACTTACGAATAAATGGTTATGTTCTCACATTTCCGCTCACTATGGCTTTTACAGCCTAAAATGTAACAAATCACCATAATAAATCTGAACCAATGATATTTTCACTAAGCATTCACAATCAATAACAATAATAACACCATTTTTCGCGGAAATTATCGAGAGCTCAAACGTTTGTTGGTCACAATATTCAGTTATGACCAACAAAAAAAACGAAAACTCTGACAAAGACAAAAAATGCTATCTTTGTCTCTTTTACTCTTATGTATTTCTGTATGTCATTATCTCGGTCTGTCACGGTATTATTATTTGCTTGTCAAATCCATAGAGATACATCATCCTAGTTCTACATAGTCTATACTAGCTCCGATTTACGGCTTTGCATCGAACTTCCAAACATCCTGTATATTAATGATTTGCCGTTCTTTGTACAAAATTTATGAGATATTGTTTTGTTTGCCGACGATACGTCAGTAATTTTTTAAGTTGATCGTAATTTAACCTTTCGACGACCGAGGACATGAATTCATGTCCTACAAAAAAGTCCCCTTGTTTACCGACGACATGAATTCATGTCCAGATTTCGTCCTTCAATCTATGACGTTTTTTACACTGACCTAGTACATTTTATCAATTATTTCAAATTGCATTGCATTTTTACGAATCATAGACAGCTCTGAAACCTCCTTCTGATCCAATTTGATGTCAAATTAAAAAGTAAAAGGACATTTCATTTCAATGCGCGCGAAACTGTGAATTTTAGCAAAAGTTTGCTATTGAAAAGGGGGAATTATTATAATGGATACATGCATATTTCAGTTTTAATTGGAAAACCCATATTATACAGAATATAAAAATACAAAAATAAACAAAAAAATATTTTATTTTTGATTATAATACGCTACAATTGTCGATAGAACCGGTATTCTAAGATCCGTTCAAAACAGAGAGCTATACAAAACTAAATATACACTCAAATGTTATTATTATATTTTTTTAATATTGGCTATATAAGTGGGTTTCAAGAAATTATAACTCGAACTCTTGAAAACATAAACAAAGACCTCTCAGAGCGATAACATTCAATGTCTAGCACCGCGCGCGCGATGATGCCGTACGGCGCGGTCGTATAGCCAAATTGACGTTTTAGAGAGCGCGGTACTTGAAAGGTTAAGTAACTTTGATACCGTCAATATATATACAAAACTCTTGCACAAGTATTAGATTGGTTTTCGACAAATAATTTGGTACTCAACTCAAGCAAAACCAAATGTGTTAAATTCTCTTTGCCTAATGTCAAAAGTGTTCCTACTAATATTGGTTCGGCGATACACCGAAACCGTAGGTTCTAGGCGATTTGGAGGAGGAAAATGGACTCTATTAGGGCGAGTTCTGCTCGCCTAGAAAGGATAAGGGAAGAGGATGTAAGGATTGGAATGGGAGAGATGATTGTGAGTGGGTATAGGATATTGCAAGGATGGGGGGCACTTACCTTGTACGGCAATCTTCTTCGTCTCAGAAGGGCAGTCTCCTGGTGGTTTCGGGCTGAAGCTGCTTGATTCACTTCACTACACAAATCACTTCCACTTGCGAGCGGTTTTGTATGAGCGGTAATAATTATAGCGGGAGCGGCGTGGAGCGGTACGGTACGGCCGACACGTACTTAGCGAATCGAAAGTTCTGGACTGTCTCTCGCGTCGACGATCGCCGCGACCAATCCGCGAAAGGCGTGCCCCTTCTTGGGAATGGGACAGAGAGGGATAGAAACAAAAGGCATCGCTCGCAAAGGCCAAGCAACGACCAAACATTGACGTTGATGGGATTAGTTTCGATGGAAACGTAGATGGCGCTACCATATCCCCCCGGCCCTAAAGGGTTGCCTTTAAAAGAAATAGAATTGAACTTAGCTATGTTGGGTGTACTACCGCATAACCCATCAATAGGCTAAGACAGCGATATGACAATAAAATTAATCTAAATTTACTTTAGCGAAAACTACAAACGCAATAACAGCGAAAACTACAAGCTAAATACTTAAACTAAGAGGCAGGTCCAAATTCAGGCTAGATCTCACTGAGTTGGAAGCGGACAGAGACGTACAACAGGGCGCACGTAACTCCCTTTAGCGGTTTTCACGGTAACAACGCGGGTTGTACCGTCCTTGGAAGTATGCAATTTCTCTACGATGGCTAACGGCTATGAAAGCGGCGGAGCATTATCATGTATTATGACGACCAACGTACCCTCCTGTATAGGGGATGCAGGACTATTCCACTTGGATCTAGCCTGAAGCTGGTGTAGATATTCCACACGCCAGCGCCGCCAGAACGACTGCACGAGTTTATCCAGCAGAGTATGTCTCTGGAGCAAGCTTGAAGAGTCTGCTTCAGGAGCCGGAAGTGACGATAATGGCACTGTGTTCAGAAAATGCGCAGGGCTTAACGCGGATGGTTCTGCAGGGTCACTACTCAATGCCGTGAGCGGACGCGAATTGATCAGTGCCTCGACTTGTGCAAGGACAGTTTAAAGCTCTTCGTAAGAGAGGATCTGTTGGCCTATAACTTTGAAGAGATGCGTTTAATTACTTTGACCCTGCTTTCCCAACATCCACCGAAATGTGGTGATGCTGGTGGAATAAACTTCCAGTCCATATAATCCATGGAAAGTTCTTCCTGAAGACGAGTACGATAACCCGCGACGTGATTGAAACAAGTAGCGGGAACAAGTTCAATCAATTTGCTAACGCGGTTGGCGACAAAAGTCTGCCAGCGATGAGGAGAAGAATGAATCCAAGCGAGCACTACTTTGGAGTCGGAAAATGCGTATATTTGATTAATGGGGTAGTGGGGCAAAACTGTGTCTTGAACCTTGCGGAGCAACTGAGACAGCAGAAGGGCCGCGCACAACTCCAGTCTCGCAACCGAAATGGTTTTAATAGGCGAGACCTTAGACTTGGCACAAACTAACTGCACCGAGTAGTTAGAACCAATGCGGACTTGCAGATATACGACTCCGCCGTAAGCACGCTCGCTGGCGTCAGCGAAACCTATTAAGTTGATGGTACATCCATCTATCAACCCAAGATGACGCGGAATAGTAATTTGATTGAGAGCGGTAAGCTCAATACAAAACTGGCGCCAAGCGGCGACAATATGGTCAGGGGGTGTTTCATCCCACTCACACTTTGATAGCCAAAGCTCTTTGATCAAGAGCTTGGCGTACAAAATTGTGGGAGCCACAAACCCATTATGTCCCATAGTCGAGCCACTGTGGACAGCATAGTGCGTTTGGTGCACTTATCATCTGGTGGTGAGAGGTCAAACCGAAAACTATCGCAGGATTTGTCCCAGCCTAAACTGAGAACCTTATGCGGTACAGACTTCTCAAACTCAATGTCTGGAGAAGCTTTATGAGAATCTGGTATGCGTGCGAGAACCTCCTTAGAGTTGCTTGTCCACTTGACAAGATCAAACTGGCCTCGCTTGAAAAGCTGAATAAGCTCTTCACAAAGCGAAATTGCTAGCGGAGCGGATATGACACTACAGGCAATGTCATCCATATACAAAGCGGAAGTGGCAACAGCCGCTGCGGCGGGAAAGTGATCGCCTTCATCAGCGATCAACTGGCGAACAACTCGTAACGCGTGATATGGACTAGACTTGAGTCCAAAACAAACACGATTGAACTGATACGCAGATAAAGGTTCTTTCTTGTCAAAACGATAAAAGATCCGTTGAAATCTACGGTCAGATTCGCGAACGCCGATATTGAGAAACATTTGGCGGCAATCAGCTGACAGAGCGATTTGGAAAAGACGAAATTTTATTATGATGTTAAATAAATCACTCTGTAGATTGGGGCCGGCATGCAAAATGTCATTCATCGACTGACCCGATGTAGTCTTACAACTAGCGTCTAAAACCACACGAAGTTTAGTAGAGGTTTTATCTTCGCGAACTACGCCGTGATGCGGGATATAATATGAGGGCAGAGAGTTGCCCTCGTTGTTTACAACTACACTCAAAAAACCTTTATCTATGTAGGCACGAATGACGTCATTATAGGCGCTGCGTAACTTAGGTGATGCATCAAGTTTACGTTCCAAACAATGGAAACGTCTGAGCGCAGCAGCGTACGAGTCGCCTAACGAATAAGGGTCACCACAGAATGGCAACGCCACAACGTATCTGCCACTGTCGTCACGAACAGTGGTAGCGCGGAAATGTTCTTCACACTCGAGATCTTTACGGCTCATCGAGGGCGGTGCGGTAACCTCTTCCAGCTCCCAAAATCGCTTGAGAAGAGAATCAATATTGTTTTCTTGAAGAACAGAACAACAGCAAGACGTAACGTATTGAGAAGTATGTAATGTAGGTACGGTACCCATAATCATATACCCAAATACCGTCTCAATAGCGGGCGGTAAGTTATTTTGCTCACTACGTATCACTTTAGTTAGTAGCAAGTGGGGGAATATTGCGGCTCCGATCAAAACATCAATGTCTGCCGGATTCGCAAACTCCGAGTCTGCCAGCGGCAATGACTCGAGGTGTGTGAGAAGCGATACGTCCACATTAGCGTTTGGCAATGTGTCCGTAATACGCTCCACGATAAGCGAAGAAATGTTAAAATTAATATCCCTATCAAAACGTGAATGTATTTTAATATCTACGGAACCCTTGCAATGTTTTTCTGACCCGCCGATCCCTCGGACTATTGAGTTCGTATTTTTAAAGTTATTCCATAATCCTCGGATTCAACATCGGAACATATAACATCGGAACGCTTCAAACGCCTCGGCGTTTGAAGCGTTCCGATGTTATTAGATTGGTCTGAGACGCGCTATCTAGCAGACAACGTACCAAGTGCGGCGACCCATTAACATCATATACGATAACTTGCGCTGTCGCTCACAGAACAGTCTTAGACGCCATACATGGCGGCCTAGCACTGCTCTGATCACTACAAGCGCGCGAAGGCCGTCCGCGCGTGCGTGCCGCCCGCGCAATGGATGTCGTACACAACGATATCTCGCCCTGAGGCGTGGAGAGGCAAGTCACCGTGGCCTGCACCTGCGACGTAAGTGTGTCAAGGTTAGCGGCTTGGCTTGACAACGGGTTATCTTTATCGAAATGTAGCAATGAATGATGTTTTTTATTGCATAAGCGACACTTTGTCTTACTAGAACAATTACTTGTTTTATGTTTTATGCTTAAGCAATTAATGCAAGCTTTGTTATCCTTTACGCATTTAAAACGAGCATTTGGATTTAGATTATTGAAGCCGGGACACTTATAGAAATGGTCGTGCACTATATTACTGCACAGACACTTCTGTGAATTATTACTATTAGATTCCGAGCATGTTACGTAAGATTGTGGATTAGAGACCGGGTTATTATTACTATTTCGCGATTTATTCAACCTTTGTTTGTTACTGTTAGTGTTAGACGGGCCAGGTGAACCAGACTGCGTATTATGAAATATTCGACACTGATCTTTGATGAACGAAATAAAACTATCTAGTGTAGGTATTTTATTATTGCGTTCCGTCATCTCGAATGCGCGAATTGTATCAGTGTCAAACTTTTTTAAAGCGAGTTGAAGCAACATAAAGTCGGAAAGATCTTCTAATTTTAAGTTCCTAAGAGAATTAACCGCGGTTACCAAGTTATCAATAAACAGCTGGAAATTCGCGAGAGACGCGTTGCCGGACAGTTTGAGATTTAAAGCTTGGTCAAAGTAAGTAGACGCTAGGACGCGCGTGTCCTGATATCTATCAAGTAGTGACTGAAATATGACCTGATAATTCTCAGCACTGGGTGTGACACCTGCAAATACGCACTGGGCCTTCGGTGACAGTTTACCTATTAAATAGTACAACCTGTCAGCATCTGTCAGAGAACCATTATCGTGCACTGTAGACTTAAAACTCGCATAGAATAACGGCCAATTTCGTATATCTCCGTCAAACGACATAATCTCGATTGGCGGTAATCTCGGTTTGCGGGCAACGGGCTCTGCTGAACATTTACCCTCCAATTGCGATTGTATACGCTTACCGTACCTTACGTACCAAACGACCACGTACTGAGAATAATCTACACCCGTTATAGAAACTTCTGCAATGAATTGTTACGAAAACTAAAAACTGAATATCACAACAGTGAGTTTTCGAGTAGTGTAAAAAAGCCTAAAAAAATGTGGAGCACCATAAAAAGCGTATGCAATCTCACGGAAACCAAAAAGGAGCCAATAGAGCTATTAAATATCCAGAGCAGGTTAGACCCCGTGCGATCGTTAAACATATGTAATGTATACTTCTCAACCGTAGGACAACATTTAGCTAATGATATTTTACATGACTTGCAAGAAAGTCAGGAATCACTAGCTAATAAAGTCAGTAATAAACTATTGATTAATTCATTATTTCTACGTGCTACTGATGAAGAAGAAGTTGAATCTCTTATACTGTCACTACAGAGTAATAAGGCCCCCGGTGTTGACGGGCTAACAAACTCTCTACTAAAAGAACTCAAAAACATAATCACACCACCCTTGACGGAAATATTTAATTTAAGCTTGGAATCCGGCATATTTCCAGATGTCTGGAAAAAAGCTTCTGTCACACCAATCTACAAACATGGTCTCAAAGATTCACCGGAAAGTTACCGTCCAATCTCGCTATTATCAGCTTTTTCTAAGCTGCTCGAGAAAATTGTTAATATTAGGCTTATGCAGTATATCGAAACACATAATCTGCTCTCTGCGAGGCAGTTCGGGTTTAGGAAAAGTAGATCTACAGAAGAAGCGGTAACACAACAGTCGATGTTAGTAGAACATCGACTGTAACGTGTTCTCTGGACAGAAATAGGTTTAGTATCGGTGCTTTTCTGGATTTAGCTAGAGCTTTTGATACCGTCTCAATTCCAATACTTCTAAAAAAATTGGAACATCATTTTGGTATTCGTGGTATTGCATTGGAATGGTTCAAAAGCTATTTAACAGAAAGAAAGCAATGTGTCAGGGTTGGCGATATTAAAAGTGAATTTCAAACTGTCAACTTTGGCGTACCACACGGAAGTGTACTCGGTCCAACTCTCTTCATCATGTACATGAATGATATACATGATTCGATCGACGCGGATGTAATATGTTACGCTGATGATACCGTTATCACTTTTGATGGCTCCTCTTGGCTTGAAGCGTTTACAAGAGCCGAGATAGGTATGAATAAAGTGATAAACTGGCTAAGATATAATCTGCTAACCCTTAATATAAAAAAAACCAAGTACATTTGCTTTCATAAAACTGCTGCATCTGCCCCAAATAGTAGCTATAACATCAAGCTACATAACTGCAACAATCAAATTTGTTGCAATTGTTATATTCTCCAAAAAGATGATAGCATTAAGTACCTGGGAGTGACAGTTGACAAAAATTTAAGTTTTAAGTCGCACATCAGCGCTTTGTCAGATCGAGTAAGGAAAACGGCAAACATAATGAAATTGCTTCGCTGCTCGGCAGCAACAGATATCCTGAAAACTGTATATTTTGCCTTGAGCCAATCCATAATGATTCAGTTAGAAAGGGCCCAACGCTCGGTTTTAAAAATTATCTATAAGAAGCCCTTTAAATATTCCACAACGCAACTTTATAAAGACAGTAACGTTCTTAACGTTCGTCAGCTATTTATACTGAGAACATTTTTAAAAGTGCATCAAACTGTCTTAAATTCAAGAGAATATAAACATCTTTTAACCCGCCGAACATTTAGAATCCCCGTACCTAAAATTAATACATCCTTTGCAAGACGTCTGGGTCCTTACATGAGTAACTATATTTATAACAAAGTACCTGAAAAATGCAAAATTAAAGAGTGCTCATTAAGGGACGCTAAAGTTGTTGTTAGTAAATGGCTCACTTCGTTGACATATTATGACGAAACTGAGAATTTATTATCAAACATAAATTAAAATAAATCACTTTTGGTCTAGTTATTATGCACCAAGCAGTTTGTTGTAAAATCTGAATATATTCACATATAGTATATCTACATATTTATTTCTACGAATACATGTATATTTATTTGCACATTATATATATTATATATGTATAAATATATCTATACATATACATATATTTATCGTTTGTTATCATTTCAATTATTGTTTAATACCAATTTCTTTGTTAATTAAATTTACTTTGTCTCAAATAAGTACTGGTAAAACTTATAATAATATTCATTATTTTGTAACTTTGTGTAAGTAATGTACTAAGTTGAGTAATGTTAAAAATTAGAGATATCGATACCGAGCAATGTAATCGCTTAATGTAATCGTCTCGGTACCCACAGGACAGGCTTGCCTAGTGTGGGGCCACTGGTATATCTTTCATTGTTATCTGCATACTTTGGAAATAAACATTTTTTTATTTTTTTTTTTATTTTAATAATACAATAAAGATCTTCGAATGAGGTGTACGCCTGATAGTTCGGTTTTTCATCAGGATTGATAGAAAGTAATCTTGCGTTATAATCGTCTAACAACTTATGAAAATCTGTTCGAATACTATCTACTGTCATACAATAGCTAAGGAATGATTCCCTATTACTGTCAGACGCGGCCGCGGTCTTTGACCGCTCGTAAATGTTTTGAATGCGCTCAAATAAAATATTGCGTTTTGCTTCTAAGATTGTCATCTCTTTGTCTTCCGACACGCGTGACTTCTTTTGTTGTGACATGCTTACGTAAGTATAAGCTAATGAGACCGAAACAAAATAAGAATATCTAATGTACCTATTATTTTACCTAAGTAGGCTAAGTAGGCAACACTTTAGAGCTGTGGAATTAAAAGTTGCTCGAAATATGAGATTTACAAGACAACTATGATAGTTCCAGAAATAATAATTGAGTAAGTAGGTAGCTACATAAAAGTTTACCTACTGATGCGGGCGGAAACAACCATGTGACGGTATGTGAATATATTAGGAGTATAGCAAGGTGCTATAACTGCCTAGGTATAGCGATATAACGTATAAAAACGTAAATGAATCCGGCTCGAAGGACCAAAAAAATGGTTCGGCGATACACCGAAACCGTAGGTTGTAGGCGATTTGGAGAAGGAAAATGGACTGTATTAGGGCGAGTTCTGCTCGCCTAGAAAGGATAAGGGAAGAGGATGTAAGGATTGGAATGGGAGAGATGACTGTGAGTGGGTATAGGATATTCCAAGGATGGGGGGCACTTACCTTCTTCTTCGTCTCAGAAGGGCAGTCTCCTGGTGGTTTCGGGTTGAAGCTGCTTGATTCACTTCACTACACAAATCACTTCCACTTGCGAGCGGTTTTGTATGAGCGGTAATAATTATAGCGGGAGTGGCGCGGAGCGGTACGGTATGGCCGACACGTACTTAGCGAATCGAAAGTTCTGGACTGTCTCTCGCGTCGACGATCGCCGCGACCAATCCGCGAAAGGCGTGCCCCTTCTTGGGAATGGGATAGAGAGGGATAGAAACTAAAGGCATCGCTCGCATTGGCCAAGCAACGACCAACCATTGACGTTGATGGGATTAGTTTCGATGGAAAGGTAGATGGCGCTACCAAATATAATTTTAAATAAGGAAACAATTCAACTAGTCGAATCAACCGTATTCTTAGGTGTAACTTTAGATTGTAAGCTTCAGTGGGGCGCCCAAATATCCTGTCTCGCAGTAAAACTTAGTTCTGCAGCGTTTGCAGTTAGAAAAGTTAGGGAATTCACAGATATAGATACTGCTAGACTAGTTTACTTTAGTTATTTTCACAGCGTAATGTCTTACGGAATAATGTTATGGGGTACAGCTGCTGATATACAGACTATTTTTGTCATTCAAAACGTATGGCCCATACGTGCAATTTATAAGTTAGGTGCTAGAGATTCTTTACGTGATAAATTTAAAGAAGTAGATATATTGACAGTTGCATCGCAATATATATATGCTAACCTAATGTACATTAAACTGGTGGGAACTAACTGCCGTCTACATAAAGTTCAGAACTCATTTGGGCATTTTCGTCAAAAAGTTTACCTATTTTTGAAAATAGCCTACTAATATTGTTTTGAATATTTTAGCTAATTATTGGTTTTGTCTAGTGGTAAATTTAACAAACTTTCGTACATATGTATTTGTTTTATTATATAGGCCTTAATTCAAATAATATATGAAAATAAATAGTAACTTAGATACGTTTTGGTCATGACCGTTACCAAATAATAAAGTGCTCCTGACATGAAACTGAACTTAGGATTGATTTTTTTGGTGTGTATAGGTTAATCCATTGTGCTATTATGCAATCTAACACAAAAACTCAGTTGTGAGCGAAATATTGCCATAGTAATTTATAAAAAATGGTCATGATCGTTACTTGTTACGAAAACTCTATTCTTAACTTTTATTTATCTATTTAACAACTGGTGATAGATCTAGAATTCCGATACCAAATTTAACTTAAATACCCTTGCTAAAAATATAAAAAAATATTAAAGAAATATTAGAAAAAAAATAAAAGCCCTTAAAATATTTCGAGGGACAGTCACGTATACCTGACCCACTAGTGACGGTCCTGACATCGTAAGTTGTGGATATACCGATATAATGGTAAATAAAACACATGTTTTATAATAATAAATTATATTTCGCACATACTATATTTCGCAAAATAAATTATAGCTACCTATAGGTCCTAGCTTCTCTATCATGGGCTGAGTACATACATTTCGGGAAAACACTGACTTAAATTTGTGTATATTAGTCATATTATGCAGTTTCACAGTACTAGTCGACCAAACCAACTAGACGAATGTCAACGTGACAAAATTCAACATAATTCAACAATTATAATCCAGAAATTATTTATCGTAACGTGCGAACGCGGCGTGTGAACGTACAATGCCCCTGCAATCGGTACTAGGAATTTCTGGATTATAATTATTGAATTATGTTGAATTTTGTCACGTTGACATTCGTCTAGTTGGCTTGGTCGACTAGTAGTAAGGATTCTCTCAGTGTGCCCACGTATTTAGGATGTCCTGTCCGTTACTTATTTAGCCCGGCTCATACGTTACCGACTATTAGGTAATGGTCAGGACGTGACGGTATCACAACTTTTCTTAGATATTTAAACTTATTGCAAAAATGTTGTAAGATAACTAGATAGCTTTAATTTACTCAAAACCAGAAGTAAATTCACTATGTGAAACGATCTTCGCTTTAACACTAACATAACATGATTATTTTAGAAACGTAAAATACTTACTGGTCAATGAGACAAAACTCCGAAAAAAGACCGTTACCGGTCGAAACACTCTCAAGACTGAAGATATATAAAAACTGACGCTTCAAAATGGCTGCTGGTATTGACATGTTTGATTTCGTCTTGCTATTTAAATAAAAAATTGTCGAATAGTAGAAAAAAATCACTATTAAAAACAATTCAATTTACGGTCATGGTGCATGGACATGTCCAGTTAACACATACCAAGGGGACAGGATATAATCTTAAAAATCTTAAAATATTTGTATTAAAATATATTCAGTTTACCGTGCTTGAAAACTACAACCTGATTACAAAAACGGAATTATGTGGAAATATATGTAATGAGAAACAAATTGCAAAAAAATAATAATAACATAGGTCATATATCTAAAAGAGGACAGTACTAAAAGACGTAAGAGGTCGCATTTCTGGATTTAATTTTATTACTTTGATTTAAATTTATCATAACAATTTAAGTAAAAAAGAAAGCTGTATTCATTTGGAACGACTCTTTATTAACTAGACACTTCTATCGGCCGGTTTCTGAATTGAGAATTTCGCGTTGAGAACAATTTAAACACTAATTATATACCACTTAATCAATTTTCTGTTTCACAAAAAATTGTTTGACACCTTTTGAGTATTTGTCCTTGTAAAATCTTAAATTTGACACAACATATGATCAATTCATGATCAACTCCATATCAACTCTATATTCGCGTTTCTGAAAACATTTGACATTTGTCAAACCTCACTTAGCACTGATAAATTGAGAAAAAAATAATTACACTACTTTGGTCTTTTAACCCGTGATCACGAGTAATATGACAGCCAGTATGTCAAAATGTCCACACTACCGTTGCCAAGCAGCGGCTACGTCATACTGACGTCTACACAACAAGAAGGCCGTTAAACAGAATTTATAGAAAAAAGGTTCAAAGCCTATTCAATATTTGGAACAAATAGATTACAACATTATTAGGAACAAATCGAAGGGATAGAAAATATAAATAAAAGATTTCCGTGTTAAATTAATCCAAATAATTACGCTGTGGCCTCCAAGGAGGTATAATTCTATATACCTCCATGGTGGCCACCATGGAGGTATATAGAATTATACCTCAAATATACCTGGCCACAAATATTTTGTATTAAAAATAAAACAAACTGACTTTGACATAACATACACGTTCCGTTTTCACTAAGATACCGAATTGAACAAATTCAACAAACTATTCATTAAAATAAAATAAACGTTGAAATAATTTTAAATACAACTTTATTTCGACTTTTTATTTGTTTCCGTATAAAAATAATTAACTGACAAGTGTGCTTCTTTGTAAAATGTTAATTAATACGAATTTATGGTTAGTACCGGTTTTTTTACTTGTATTGGAACGTACTAGTGTTGTTTGGTTTAATTTATTCATGATTTGAAGAAAACTCAAATGAAAGTGCTTTGAAAAAATATCACTCTGATCTGTGAAACAGAAAAAACTCAAGTTGACTTCAACTAGTTCAGAAATTTTCAACTGATGTAAGCTGAAATTCTCAATTCAGAAACCGGCCGTATGTCATACAAACGTTAGTTATTTGCAACTTTCTTGCATGGGACATCTCATGAGTGGGTTGTTAAACATTTTGAGGAAAATGCCCATTTGCGGGGATTGGTATACGATTTTTCAACAAATTGCCTCTTGATATAATGAATTTACCCATGCATAAATACAAACGGACAATTAGGAACTTTCTTTTACAAAGGGGTTATTACACTATTAAGGAAATTTTAAATGATAAGACACCGTGGGGATAGGCTTAGGCTTGTTTAACTCACGATTATTTTATTTACATGTTAAGTGGAGGTGCCTCGTGAACACATGATTTTTGCAGGATTTGGATATTTTTATGATTTGTTGAATGTACTTTAACATTATTAATTATCCCTGATCAATGATCATATCATTTTTCACTTGTCACCTTCACAAAATTCTTTCTACATTTGCATTCCTTCACGCGTTCCACTAACTTATGTTAATAATAACGATCAGGAAAGTGGAGGTTATTGGCGGTCATGGTCAGTATACCAATAGATTGTTTCTTAGTGCTGGTTCGTATACCGTTGTCGTCATGCTCACTAAAATGTCATTTCTTGTGGTGGCGTCGTGTGTCGGGTCATCCCTGTCCCTCTAATATGGCGAGAGGGATGATGGCTGGCACATGCGTCATACTCGTGAACGGGTGCTACTTGCAATGACTGGTCGATGACGGTCTTGCGGGCTGGTATTAGATTTTAATATTTAACTGCATCATTTCCATCATGGTTCTTATCACTTTCGCGGATTGCCTGCATTATTAGGTATATATAATGTAAGTGGATGCTCCTGTTTCACCATGTCTATTCTGAGGAGGCTAACCAAAAGTATTATGCTTGAGTATTATTATGTACAGTAAATATATTCAAGTGATATAGAAGGTGTAACAGTTGCAGCACCTTACAAAATGTAAATTGTGTATTATGCCAAACCTGGCGATGAAAAAGAGTGACCGTGAGTTTTATTGCCCGTTCTTTCTCATGGTTCTACATATTGCTTTGCGAACGTGGCAGTAAATGTAAATGTAGAAGCATACAGTAATAATGTTTTAAATTTGAGTATAAGTAATTATTTTATAAATTTATTATTTTGACGTTCATAAGAATTTGAATAAAAAGCAAACACATATCAAAATAAAATAAGTTATTCTGTAATAAAAGATAAGAGTAATTTTGGCGTATTTATGAAGTTAGAATCGGCTGCTATTTACAATAGGTGGGTCCACACAGACCGGGCAGCCTCGCGCGGAAAATGCTTCGCGAGGCTACTCGGTCTGTGTAGACGTGGCTCGGTCGAGGAAAACGCATGTGCAGCCGCGGCCGAGCTTACCGTACGCCCGAGCTACCGAACTAGACACGTCCTCACAGAGCGCGCAGCCTCGCGAGTAATTGGCGCGCAAGGCTGCGCGCTCTGTGTGGACGTGCCGCGGCCGAGGCAAGCGTGTGTACCGCCGCGGGCGAGCGACCGAGCGGCCGAGCCATCGAGTTCGGTTTTTTTTTTTTGCCGCAGACTGGCCGCAGACTGTTTCGTGCCTCGCTCGAACATAGTAATGCTTACTAATAATATAAATTCGAAAGTGTGTTTGTATGTTGGACATTTTGTCATAGACTCACGTCTGTATCCCCGAAGGGAAAGACAGAGGTGTTTGTTATTAGATATTTCGCCATGAAATGTCTAGGTCCCACGTAACAGGGGACGAGCCTATTGCCGTTACCGGGCACATCAGCACACTCCGTGCTGCTTCTGAGAATTCGGGAAAACTCAGTAACACTTTTGCCCGACCCGGGAATCGAACCCGGGACCTCCGATCAGCAGTCGCATACGCTATCCACTGGTCACTGGATCACGGAGGATATCTACATCCATCATAACATTCTCATCTTTGACGCAATTTATTGTACCAATAATAATCCTTCAGTCTGTGCTTCGGTTACAGTATCCTTGCCTACAGACATTAATTTCCTATAATTCGTTCTATATTTTTTCCATGTCTACCTATTCCTCATCCTTTAGGTATAACAATAATCGACGACCGGTTGGCAAAGCGGGAGTGCAACGCCGAAGGTCGCGGGTTCTATTCCCGCTCAAGTCAAACATTTATTGTGTTCATGAACATGAATGTTTGTCTTGGTCAGGGTGTTTCTATGTATTTAAGTATATATTTACAAAAAAGTAAGTATAAGTAAATAGGTATGTATGTTTAACCATTGTCTAGTACCCAAAGTACAGACAAGACAGCAATTGGCGTCAGTTAGGCAGCCGGCTAGTAAAAACACATGCCACAACCCTATTGCAGTATGACCATTTCCAAGTACTATATTATTATTTATAAACAAAATTAAAAAATAGGAGAGAGAGAGAGAGAGAGACCAACGGTCTCACATTGATACGAAGACCGATAGATGGCAAATGTACTATTTCACTCTAATTCAGAAGTCGACAATTTGATACATGCGCAATTAATACATATACACACATACAGATTTTCAACTATATTTTCATGTTCTGAATTCAAACTTTATGACAACAACAATTTTGTTTTTTCCTACGAATATTTATAAACAGATGTTGCCGACGCTGCCGCGCTTACATTTATCTGACGTGATCTGTCGTGACGCGACAGAGAGCAATCGGTTTCATACATTTTATATGAGAGCGTGCACATTTACTTGATGTAATCTATCGTGACGGCGTCTGTCGTGTCGAACAGACGATATCCCGGTCTGCGACAAAGAGAGTGGGATGCGGGGGCAGTAAAGCGCGTGACACGACTCGTCAGTGCACACGCCACTGTCTGTCGTAAAGCGTTAGACGCGCGTATGCAATTGTGCGCTATAGACGACGAACTAATTGACTTCATTTTTATAATATTATTCTTATACAGTATCTATAGATGAGCTAATTGAATACGAAATAATATAATCCTATGTAAATAATTTATGGATATAATTGGATATCTACTTAATCTGAATCGGATAATTCATCAAAAACATTGCGAAAGTGCGGACTCCCCGATAGTCAAGAACTGATTCAAAATTGCGTCAGATCGCGACAGACGGCGAGAGACAAATGTGAACGGTAAGTAATTACGACAGAGACGGTCACGATAGATCACGTCAGATAAATGTGAACGTAGCTTTATTCTATAGCCGCGCTCGTTCGGGGGCCGTTTCCTCGCGCGGCAAATGCCTCGCGAGGCTGCTCGCTCTGTGTGGACCCGCCTAATTACTATTTCATCATCATCATGTCAGCCTAGAGACGTCCACTGCTGGACATAGGCCTCCCTCAAGGTTCTCCACACAGACCGATTTTGAGCCGCCCGCATCAAATTATTATTTAGTTAAGTAGGTAATATTTACTTTACTTACAAGTATTCATCGAAAAATCCATCACTATTGTCAATACACAGCACGTTTTATTTAATTGTTTTTTAACGAGATAAGTAAGCTTCTTTGACCTTTCACTGCGTCAAAATGCGCGTCCAATATGCGCTGTTTAAATTGTTCGACACTCACACTCACAACGGCTCACTTTTGTACACAGTGGTGAGCATGGAGGCCAAGCTACGACCCGCCTCGACCGATCCACTGGCTTCCAAACACTTCCCTGTACAAACACATAGCTGCACTCTCGTGATGTGAAATAATAAGCCATCCCGTTGGGCAAACGTAAACAAACAATAATTGTTTCCACGAAAAAACATCCGCTCGCTATCGCCTTCAATTTAGTACTGCGGCGCGCGCGCAGAGGGACAGGGGGTGGCGAGCTTCGAGTTTGCACAAATTTATCAATGGAGTAGTGGCGCGTAAAATTACTACGACAACATAGTATTTAGTTATGAATTTACTAAACATTAAGTATTTTTGTGGACAGTTTTGGGACAGTTTTGGAACTTAGCATTTTTAGTTAGTATGTAGGTATAGTAGAATATAGTATGTATTTATGTAAGTTTATATTACAATGTTTATATATTTAGGTACATATTTATGAATATTATAGATTACTGACGCTACACCATCAATGAACATGACTATTAACCTACATCATTTCTGTCCATCTGCGGTAGCCTGGAAGAGATCGCTCTATTAGCGATAAGGCCGCCAATTGCACACTAGTTTTAAGTTATATACTAATGTAAATACTTTGTATGTTTTGGTGTTCAATAAAGTATAATCTAATGTAAACTATTTCCGGCAAGTGAAAATGGTGAGTGGTGGTTCCGAGGCATAACCCTGTGCTTCTTTAAAACATGTTTTCGGCCAAAATGTTTCATACATATGTGGGGATATATGAATAGATGATGTGTGTTTCTACACACATCATAAAAGAAAGATACGAAAGACAAAATAGGTATATTATATTTTACTGTGGTACCACATTTATATATAAATAAATTATAAAGCTACGACCAAACTATACAAGAGCGGGAAGACGACTGCTGCGCCGCACTAACACAATATCGTGCCTTGTATATAATTTGTAGCGTCAGCAGCCGCTACAATACTCCCCCCTTTATAAAAAAGAAAAATAACAAAATTTATATGTAACAATTTAACAATACGAGACATCAATATAAACATAGGTCCAAAAATGAACAACATAAAATAATAACCAGTAACTTCTGCTAGCGCTCGCGAATCGCGTCATATCATTAAGGTGTATCGAGTTACCGGAGCGCTAGTTCTGTGAATGCAAACGAAGTAAAACACTGTACGAATTCAATGTGTGAGACTCTTTATGTCTATAAAACTAAGAATTTATTTTTAGAACTGATATAAAGTAACTTTTAATTTAAAACACAATATAACTGAACATAATTGCCGTTACTGTCGAACTTCATTTGCTCTTCGTAAGCCGCTTGTACAGAGAGCTAGTCGTACGAAGAATCAAATACGTTCACCGATTCCGCCAGCGATCTTCGTATTCTGCTTGGGCCGTACTGAGGGATGACAGGGTGCGCTATCCAACACTGAGCGGTATCCATCCTCGCTTCCAAGTGTGATCAGCCGCATCGACGCGTGCACTGTCCCGTAGAGTGCCACCGCCGGTCCCATGTCGTTCCTCGTCCTCGGAGTAAGCTGCGTATTGTCCGTCTTGGTGCAGAATGCTGCCTCGCCACCAAGGTCAACACGCCTTACGCCTCATGCCTCGACGTACGCACTGTCCTGCAGAGTGCCGCCGCCGTCGTATGCCGCTCCGGAATTCTGCTGCTGCCCATATTGCCGTGTTCGCTGCTGTCGGCAGATCGTCGTGTACCTTGTTCCAAATTTGGGTCACACGTGTCCTGACTCTGATGTTCTCCGCAGTTAGGACGTAAGCCTTTTTGGTCGTAGGAAAAGGGCGAGTCGTCTCCCATGAGTTCAGGCTATCTCCGTGTCCGTGCTGCTTGGCTGCACGTTGTTGCCACGCTGCACACGCGCTTATTTGATTCCGCTGACCATGTGCACGTGCGTCGATGCCGCGTTGCCAATGCCAAGAAGATTGCGTGCTCGTTGTCGGGGGTCACCAATGTAGGGATATATGAATAGATGTGTGTAGAGATAAAATAAAGATACGAAAGACGAAATAGGTATATTATATTTTACTGTGGTACTACATTTATATGTAAATAAATTATAAAGCTACGACCTAACTATACAAGAGCGGGAAGACGACTGCTGCGCCGCACTTACACAATATCGTGTCTTGTATATAATTTGTAGCGTCAGTAGCCGCTACACATACATCAAACTTGTATGGCTATTCACCGGTGTGCACTTGCATGTGCTTGTTTAAATTATGTTTTTGGCTGAAACATTTCATACACACATCACACTTGTATGGCTTGCCACTGGTGTGCACACACATGTGCCTGTTCAGACGTTGTTTTTGGCCAAAATATTTCATACATACATCACACTTGTATGGCTTGCCACTGGTGTGCACACGCATATGTTTACTTAAATTGCCTTTTTCTGTAAAACATTTCATACATACATCACACTTATAGGGCTTGTCACCGGTGTGCACATGCATGTGCGCGTTTAAATTTCCTTTTTGGCCAAAACATTTCATACATACATCACACTTGTATGGCTTGCCACTGGTGTGCACACGCATATGTTTACTAAAATTGCCTTTCTCTGTAAAAAATTTCATACAAACATCACACTTATAGGGCTTGTCACCGGTGTGCACATGCATGTGCGTGTTTAAATTTACTTTGTTGCCAAAACATTTCATACATACGTCACACTTGTATGGCTTGTCACCGGTGTGAACTTGCATGTGCGTATTTAAATGCACTTTTTGGCCAAAACATTTCATGCATACATCACACTTGTATGGCTTGTCACCGGTGTGCATTCGCATGTGCTGGTTTAAGCTTTGTTTATGGCCAAAATATTTTATACATACATCACACTTGTATGGCTTGTCACCGGTGTGCACAGGCATATGTTTATTTAAATTGCTTTTAGCTGTAAAACATTTCATGCATACATCACACTTGTATGGCTTGTCACCGGTGTGCACTCGCATGTGCGTATTTAAATTATGTTTTTGGCTAAAACATTTCATACACACATCACATTTATGTGTCTTGTCACCGGTGTGCACACGCATTTGCTTGTTTAAATTAACTTTTTCACTGTCGTCTCTATGTTTATTATGTTTGACCTCCTCTTTGCCGTCATCGCTGTTTCGCGTTGAAGTAGTATCTGCAGGGTATTGTCTCGCTGTATGATGTCTAGAAGTTCCACAGGCATCTATAAAAACGTGATCAAAAATTAAATAATGCTTATATAATTTCTATAAATGTTTATAATAATAATAATAATATATTTATTTATTCAGACAGAGTCCATGATGTTAGTAACAATTTGCTTAACCTATGTTAGTAATTATATTTAGCTAAGTAGCTTTTAATATATTGAAGAGGTTCACCAGAGTCCCGGTCAAGTGACCAAGACTCGAATGAACCTCCTCAATATGTCCGAGTCATACTTCTCAGAAATTACCTTTAGGATGCTATTAGAGCTACTCCTCACTCTGGTTAGTAACGAGGCTACCCGTTTGCGAACGATAGCGTGGAAGCCATCGACTCTCGCTTCTGCATACATTTGCGAGGCACTACAGAAGCGTGGCAGCCCCAACAGCATCCTAAATCCGTTATTATATTGGACGCGGAAGGCATTGAGAGACCTCTGAGTATAGTTGACCCACAGAGCACTCGTGTAGAAGGTTTGACAGTATGCTTTGAAAAGCGTAATTTTGACTTCCTTACTACAGCGAGCGAATCTGCGAGCCAACATGTTACTCCTGATCGCCAATGCCCTCCGCTCCCTTTCAATATCATCATGGTCATCAAGACCGTCAGTAACATAATGCCCAAGATACTTGAACTGGTGAACCCTGTTCAGCTCAACACCGTTTAATTTTATTGGAGGCACCCTTGATGGACATTTACCTGCGGCCTTGAAAACCAAATATACACTTTTGACATTGTTATATATTAGGCCGTGATTATGGCCATACGTTTCACAAATGGCCAATAGTCGCCTTAAACAATTGATAGTTGGGCCCAGCAACACCATATCGTCCGCGTAACTGAAATTATTCATGCTGACATTATCAATAGAACATCCGATGTTGGTGCTGCTGAGTTCAACCACAAGCTCGTTCACGTACAGGTTGAATAGCTTGGGAGAACTCAAACCACCTTGTCTCACGCCGCACTCCAGCCTGAACGTGTCAGAGAAGGCATTGGCCCACCTTACGCTATTTGTCTGATTAGCATACCAGAAATGAAACAAATTTTGCACCTGTGCATGCACACCCGTTTTCTTTAGCTTTTGCCATAATACGTCATACGAAACCAGGTCGAAAGCTTTTGACAGATCGAGAAAGCACGCATACACAGGCGTACTTCTCGCTGTATAGTATTGCACAGTGTACTTGAGGCTCAGTATGGCGCTTTCAGTAGAAAGTCCGGCTCGGAAACCGAACTGCGCATCGTGTATATCTAAGTGCTTTTCAAGTTCTGAGTCAAGCACACTGTCCAAAACTTTAGCCACCACAGTAGCCAAAGATATAGGCCGGTAATTACTTTTTTGTGATAAATCACCTGTTTTATTTTTTACAATTGGCACAATAATAGTTCGCATAAGATCTGCGGGTAGGTAAGAATGACCAAAGCACAATGTGAAAAACATAGCGAGTACACGCGGTAGGTGAACGCCGGCATACTTCAAATGCTCAATGCTGAGCCCATCGTGACCAGGTGACTTGCCTCTTGACATGCCACATACAATGCTTAACGTTTAACCTTTGTTTTTATAATTTAATTGTTATCTGAAGTATACTTTTTTACGTTTACTCAAATGTGTCTAGTATGTGTTCAGCTGTGTGTAGGGTTTCTTGGGAGAATAATTGAAAGTCACTTTTACTTGAACTCACAGTTAGATATATTCTCCGGTTCACAATGTTAACCTATTATATAATAATTATAACGCGTGTTCCCTACTGCCCAGTTGGTAAGCGACTGTCTATCGGCGGCGCGGGGGTGACGCCGTACATTTTGCTAAATGTTGTGTCAGCCCTTGGTGCCTACAATATTCCCCCGCTTTTTTAAAACAAAATGAGACTTTATTAAAACAAAAAATATATCAAAGAAGATACAAATATTATACACGTTATTGTCACCCTATCATTTATTCACTCTTGGCTACTACAGTACCTGTGTGCTTATAAAGAATGTGCTGACATCGTATCATAGGCAGTAGGTCGCGATGACATCTTAATATATAAAATCCTTGCGTTACTGACTGACTGACAGACACGCTACAGCCGAAACTATTTGGCGCAGGAAGCTGAAATTTGGCATGTATGTTCCTTGGGGACCGTAGGTGTGCACTAAGAAGGGATTTCCCGAAATTCCCACGGGATCGGCCAAAACGGGTAAATTAAAAAAAAATGCAGGCGTAGGCGTCGTCTAGTCATTTATAATCTTATAAACTAACTTAGGCTACAGTACTGTTACACTGTTTAGTCATAGTCATTTATTCACATATAATAGAGTATACAGATTGCATGTAACAATGTATGTACTTATGATCTATTAAGCCGATATTTGGCATGTGAATTATGTAATAGCATTAATTAAAATAGGGATACGAAATGTCAAAAATAAAAATAAATGTCATAGTGAATTAAAAATAACATCAATATGTTATTATAAAAAACATCAAAAACCAATATAATATTACAGGAGCCATTCATTAACAGAGTAAACCATTTTTTCCATTAACAATGTTTTTAGTTTTGTTTTAAATCTAAATAATGGCAGATTTTGTAACTGTAGTGGCAATTTATGAAAAATTTTTTTGCACATTACGTAACAGCTTTTACTGTATAATCTAGTTCTAGGAACTACATCTAAAACTAGCCGCTCACCCTGTCTTGTATTTCGTTGGTAAATGTCTTTCGCTTTCACAAATAATGTGATTGCTATGAACGTGAAGCTTTATAGTATATAATGCAAAAAAGGTATACCGATACTTTTGACGCTGAATGTATTTACTCGAAATATTGTTCCATAATTATCCACTGAAGTTCAAACACACATTTTATTACAAAGTTCAATATATAGAGGATGAGGCTACCGTTGGTGGCTGCGCAGTGACTTGATTGGTCACAGGCGCACGCCCTTGCTCGACCCTGGATACCAAGTCATTCACAATTCGTCCTCTTACGTGTCTACCGCACTTTTTCGTTATTATGTATAGACAAACACTGAAAACTATTACAACAACTATTAACGTAAGTATGCCGTACACTTCTAGCTTTCTTTCTAGTTCGGCTCTAGCTGTATTGTCTGAGCCTGTCTGCGCGATGAGACATTGGTCGTTTTTAGCCTGGTAACTGCCCATATTGACAAAAATAGCCATGTACTTCGTACAGATATATCGTAAATACTAACACATTTATACTAAATACTAATAATGAAGAATTCTTATGACCTAGATAATTTGCTATGTACGCATTTCACAATCTAAAGCGAACTGGTAACTTAACATTTCTAGCACTGCGTGTGGTACGAGTTACTAGCTTATCGCTATTGCTTAAGTCCGTGTCAGTCTATTTGTCGTTTGTAATATCGCTACTATTTGATATATCTCTATGATATACGTTGCTGTCTACGTTTTCTGGTTCTCTTAAGATGTACGCTGGCTTTAACCTATCTATTGATATGTCTATGTTTCTATTGGTCAACTCTACCTTATATACCTTATTTGATCTACTTATAACGCGATAAGGGCCATCATAAGTAGGGGTTAATGGTTTCTTAACAGTATCGTTTCTTATAAAAACATCCGAACACGACTTCAAATCTTTGTACACAAATAACTTTCGCGAATCGCTATCCGCCCGTGGCTTGGGCTTTATGTTGTTAATCATTTCTCGTAATTTCTCTACGTATGTATATTGATCTAAGCTATGTGATCTACTTACGTCACTGTAAAAATCGCCTGGCAAGCGTAAAGGTTGCCCTAGAACTAACTTTGCTGCGCTAAAGCACACACACACTGTTTCACACCGACTAGCAGCGCGGAGTCCAAACAATACTGTGGGCAACTCATCATCCCATGACGTTTTGTCTGACAATCTACACGTGAGGGCTACTTTCAGAGAACGATGTCATCTTTCTATTTTGCCATTGCTTTGAGGGTGGTATGGCGTGGTTCTTATTCTCTTTACCACTAGTAACTTTAACAAACTATTGAACAATTCGCTTTCAAACTGTCTTCTTTGATCGCTAGTTAACCTGTTTGGGCATCCGAATCGGCAAACCCAATTTTCGTATATAGCCTTTGCCACCGTTTCTGCAGTTATGTCGGCGGTGGGCACTAATTCCGGCCAGTTTGTGAACCTATCTATTATAGATGTACAGTATTTGTTACCTCTCTGAGTAGTTTGCCACGGTCCGACGATATCTAAGTGCATGTGCTCGAATCTCTCACTTGGTGCGAACGTCCCCAAATCTGAAAACTTTAGTTTTTTGACATTGAATACAGCTTTTTGTCCATGTTCTTATATCTTTATTCATACCGGGCCAAAAATATCGCGAAGTTACCATTTTCAACGTTGTTCTAATGCCGGGATGACTAATATTATGTACCAAAGTAAAAATATTTTTTCTGAAATGCCTTGGTATATACGGCCTTATGTTACCTGTCGATGTGTCACAGTATATACTATTTCTAATGTTAGGCAACTTAAACTTTTTTAAATTTAACCTGTGAAAGACTGTTATCGGTAAGAAATTCGGTAATCTGATCGTCGCCTTCCTGCTGCGAGGCGAGTTCTTCGTAATCTATCGCAGTCGGACACACGATAGTCTCAACACGCGATAAGGCGTCCGCTACTGAGTTTTCGCTACCGCTTACGTGTTGAATATTATTGGTGTTCTCGCTTATGTATAGTAACTGCCGGATACGTCTAGGCGTATCTTTCTCTGAATTAAGCTTTGTTAACGCATGAAAGGCTTGTGGTCGGTGAATACTATTAACTCACGTCCTTCAATCATGTTTCTGAAATGCATAATAGATGAATATATAGCAAGCAATTCGCGATCGTATGTGCTGTAATTCTGCTGAGTGGGTGACAGCCTTTTGGAAAAATAAGCTAAGGGTTGCCACACACCGTCAATCCGTTGCTGTAAAACTGTACCTATACATGTATTGGACGCGTCTGTCATCAAAGATAACGGAACATTAGGTTTCGGATGAGCGAGCGTTGCGGCGCCTTGTAGGCTAACCTTACTCTGCTCGAATGCTAACTCTGATTATTTATCCCAAGCGATTTTAGTCTTGTCCTTTTTCTTTGCGTTATGCAAAAATTTATTCGGTAGATGTGCCCTATAAAAATTCACCATGCCTAAGAACCTTCTCAGACTTTCTAGTTTCCGGTTTAGGATAGTCACAAATAGCTTTTACTCTGTCTGACAGCGGGCTAATACCTTCTTGTGAAACTTTATACCCTAAAAATTCTATTTAATTTGCAGCAAATTGACATTTAGAGGTGTTTATTGTTATCCCGATTCTCGATACAATGATATGCACGTTGGATATCTAATTTTGTAAACACTGTTCCTTCTAAACCGAAAGTGAAATCATGCAATCTGGGCACTGGATACCGGTCGGGTTTTGTTATGGCATTCAAACGGCGATAGTCACCGCACGGTCGAATCTGTCCATCTTTTTTGGGTACTACATGCAAGGGGTTGGCCCATTGACTACTGGACGGCCTACATATACCCATTTCTTGCATCAAACGAAATTCATTTCTTACCTTTGTGTACTTGTCTGGCGGCAGGGGTCTCGCTCGCGCGTGCACGGGTGGGCCCGTCGCACTGTGGGCTGAAATCAGCGTTTCATAGACATTCAAAATTTTTTTTTAAAGTGACATTTTTTCACTTGGACAAACTACATAATATATATGAATATTACCCGGATATTTGGATCATATTCATATATGTGAAGCAAAATTGGTCCAAAGAAATTGCCTCATATACAAAAAAAAATTCATTTAAAAAAAAAAAAAGCGCACTTGAGGCCGTGATACCGAGTATGTCAAAAAATCATAAATAATTCAAGGATTAATCTCCTAGAAGAGAATTAGGGCCAATTGTGCGATAGCAGAGTTATCGTATTTTTTTATGTTGTCTCCATACAAATTTTTAAAGAAAAAATTCTCAAACTTCCCCTTACGTACCTATTTCATAAAGAGTATATTTTTAGGCATGTAATTAGTTCCCTCCAGCATTCCATGTGAAAAAATGTCACTTTAAAAAAAAATTTTGAATGTCTATGAAACGCTGATTTCAGCCCACAGTGCGTCGTCTCTATGTGGTAGTGCACTGCATGTTTCGGGCTGTCCTTAAAAGATGTGGGTCTGGTAATTTCTGAAAACTGTTCCAATAGGTCACGGTATGGGTTATCTAAATGAATAGTCGTGACTGATGGTCCCTTATAACTCCTGATGGTCCCTATCACGCATAACGAAGTCACTTGATCTATTAATTTCTTATTATATAGATCTACTATCAACCTATGTGTCTTTAAAAAATTAGTACCTATAATCGGTTTACTGCCGTCACATATTATAAAAGACCACTTGTAACTGCGTCTTAATCCTGATGTAAGATCTAACGTAACAACACCGTATGTTTTTATCTCGGTACCGTTCGCTGCGAACAATGTATGCGTACACTTATTACTATAATACTAGGGCTAAACATAGATACGGGGACTACTGAGACGTTTGCGCCCGTGTCTATTAAAAAAGTCATACCGTTCTTGTAGTCTGTCACGCATAGGCGATGGCTTTCACTTAACTCGATACACTCTCCCATAGTCTCATCGCACCTGAATGTAACTGATTCAGTTTTCCTTAGCGATAGTATCCTTACGAATGTGGACAAAAAAAGGCGTACAACAGCAATACTATTTGATATGACAAAAGCTTTTGATTTTGTATCTCACAAACTGCTCTTAGAAAAGTTGGAAAATTATGGTATTCGAGGACCGGCTTTTGAATGGACTAAAAGTTACCTACAAAATAGAGTACAATGCGTGGAGATAGCACATATGGGTAAAGATATAGTAGTCAAAGAGGAATACTCAGACTATGTATCAAACAATTATGGCGTTCCACAAGGAAATATTCTTGGACCACTCTATTTTCTTATTTATATAAATGACATTCCTGACATTACTTCACATAAAACTATGTTGTTTGCAGATGACAAATCGATTATTGTGACTTGCAAAAATTACTTGAATGACGAACTATATGATACTGAAATTAATAACACTATTGACTCCGTTATACAATGGCTTTGTCAAAATAATCTACAAGTAAATTTGACTAAAACACAATTCATTCAATTTCAAACACACCGGTCAAAAATAGTTCCGAAAAATATTGTTTACAATGGCATCCAAATAGATGAAGTTTCCTCGGCCAAATTTCTTGGTCTAACGTTAGACAAGTTCTGTGACTGGAAAGAACACGTTGATGACGTCTGTAAGAAAGTTAATAGTTATATGTACGTCCTAAATAAGCTAAGGAATACCTCAAATATAGAGACTTTATTGCTAGCATACCATGGCTATGTGAGTTCGGTCCTACGATATGGTTTAATACTATGGGGAAACTCAACAGATTCACAGAGAGCGTTTTTGTCGCAAAAGAGATGTATAAGGGCTATAGTTGGTATTCCGCCCTTTGAATCGTGCAAACCACATTTTTTAAAATTCTAAATATAACTACCGAGTATGTACATTTTTGAAATTTGTGTATTTGTTAAAACTAATCCAAATTTATTTGTGAAAGCGAAAGACATTTACCAACGAAACACAAGACAGGGTGAGCGGCTGGTTTTAGATGTAGTTCCTAGAACTACATTATACAGTAAAAGCTGTTACGTAATGTGCAAAAATTTTTTTAATAAATTGCCATTACAGTTACAAAATCTGCCATTATTTAGATTTAAAACAAAATTAAAAACATTGTTAATGGAAAAAATGGTTTACTCTGTTAATGAATGGCTTCTGTAATATATTGATTTTTGATGTTTTTTATAATAAGTTATTGATGTTATTTTTAATTCACTATGACATTTATTTTTATTTTTGAAATTTTGTATCCCTATTTTAATAAATGCTATTACATAATTCACATGCCAAATATCGGCTTAATAGATCATAAGTACATACATTGTTACATGCCATCTGTATACTCTGCCATGCCATATGTGAATAAATGACTAGGACTATGAAAATATAACTCAAAGCGACGCAACATCCTGCACCACGATAACGTAAGCTCACACAGCGCTCGTCAAACGATTGAGTATTTGAGGCAGGAAAAAGTAGAAAATCTAGACCATCTTCCATACAGTCCTGAACTAAGCCCTAAATATTTCTTTACATTTCCTCAAATTAAGAAAAGTCTTCGTGGTCAAAGGTTCCAGTCCGGTGAAGAAGCAGTCGACGCATTCAAATCAGCCATTTTGAACACCCCTATGGACTACAGGCCCATGTCCAAAATGGATGGGTTATAGCAACCACCAGGTGACGTATATAGGACGATATAAGAGCATAAAATAATAAGTTTCAGCACTATGCCGTCACTTGTAAGCTGTCCAACTGAGTGCTGGTGAGAATTCAAAAGTGCAGGTAGAGTGAGTACATTTTGGTCATATATTTTTGTACGGCATTTTTACCATCGATAGATCCATGAAAAATAATAAGAAAGGGCGCAGTGCCGTACAAAAATGGTTCGCCACAAAGTCAGTATTCTTTTTTTATTTTTTGACAATTTCCAGGGTTGCTCATTTCATTCTGTACGACATCAGTTTCATACTGTTTTAATACAGCTTCTAATGCATTATTTCGCAACGCCGTACAAAAATCATGCAACAAGGGGAAAAAATCGGAGGTTGCAACCCCCTCTCTTTCCGTGGTCCGGGGGGTGATGTGATACAACATAAAAATAATTTATTTTGAATAATATGGTCTATGAAAAATGGCTGCGAATTTTTCTGTATAGAAAAATTCACTTTTAAACTAAGTAATTTTACAACAAATAATCCCATATTGGTCAATGGCCAATCATCATTAGACTCTTTAATTTAAAAAAAATCTTACAAGTCATTAAAGACCAAAAATGCAAGAAGTCTCCATGGCACCAACCAAAAACAGTTTCTAAGCTGCGACTGTGATACATATATTATTTGATTTTTATGGCACAAATCAGTGAAAATATCACGATCAGCAAATAAATAATCTTATTGGCAAATCTACCCGTACGTTACCTATGAAAAACTACGTGAAGTGCAATGTGCAGAACTTGTATGTGATGTGTGATCCAGTTTCTTGTATTTTTGTACCATTTTATAATTTTAAAATAGACAATTTTATTTTATAACTTAAATTATAAGTCAGCGGTGACGGGACGCGACGCCGGCACCTAGGCGACGTCCTGTCACCAGCTAAACGTCAGGTGTATATAAAAATAAATAATTTGTTAATTTTTAAGATTTACCTAAGGTAATTATACAATACTTATGTCAGCAACAAGTGACGGCATTAGTGATGCGGATTTGAGTATGAATCAATCTGCCACATCGTCGCAGAATAACCTAGTGCGCTGCCCAGCATGTTTGTCAGGCTCTTTTTTTTTTTCAAAGGTAAGCGGGGCTTGAAAGTACATTTTGGCCAAGTTCATAAAAACCAAAATGTGCTTCCTGGCCCCAGTACCATTTTACATCTTGTCCTTACTCAAATTCCTTTTGGCATTACTTAGGTACATTAAAAAAATCAATTCTGGTTTTAAAGAGAGTTCCACGCGGTGCGAGACCATTAGTAGCTCACAATTTAGCTCAATGCATTGGTCTCGTTGTGCGTGAGAACTCCAAAACGGCTTGGGAACAGTTACTCACCTTTCCCTATAGAATTCTACACAAAAGTAGCCGAGCAACATCAAAATCTTTGACAGCCCAAATTTCAACAACAATGTTCTTTACATTGTAACCATCCTGCTCACAATAGTGACCCTAAATTTAGTTTCCATAGATTTAAGAAAACAATTTATCAATGTGTAAAATCCAAATTGAGGGAAGGTGACATTCAAGGGGCGTCTAGGTTATTGTTTAGTAGCGATGTGGTGGCGTCTTACTCTGTAGACACACTCGCAGGTCCTCGCAGCGGCAGCTAATGACCTCTCCTTTCCCGACATGCCGGACGAAAACATTGACTGTCTGAATTAGGGTTCAGAACCGGGAAATCCCGGTCTCGAAATTACCGGGAATTCCCGGTTCTTTTGTCAGTAAAATGGAACCGGGAAATCAAATTTGAATCCCGGTTCTTCGGTACTTTCGCGAATTTTATTTTCATTACGCGATTCACACTAGTTCACACTACTATTTACTTATTTACTCTTACTTTACTTTTCCACACTGTCTACTAGTCAAACATTCAAAACTAACGTGAATAATTCAGCGTTAAAATAAATAAGAGGCTCTGAAGGCGTTTATGAATAGCCAAAACGTGTCCAAAAAGGCACGTTTGGCTGTGCATAGAGGGGTGTTAGTACCTACTCTTATGTATGGTAGTAATAGTTGGGTATGGCAGAAGAGTCATGAAAGTAAAATAAATGCTGTAGAAATGAGAGCACTGAGAAGTATGTGTAGTGTCTCTCTGACTGACAGAGTAAAGAATTGTGTGATAAGAGAGTGTTGTGGGGTAAAAGAAGATATAGTGACAAGCATCGAGAAAGGTATGCTACGATGGTTTGGGCACGTGGAGAGGATGGATGATGAAAGACTGACCAAGCAGATATATAAGGCAAGTGTGGCAGGGACAGGATGAAGGGGAAGACCTAGGCGGACGTACTCTGACCAGATTGAAGACATCCTGGAAACAGGACAGGTGAGAAGTACCCTGAACAGAAGAGCATGCATGAGGAATCTGATGGGAGTGAATGAAGCAAGAGAGATATGTCAGGATCGTTGCAAATGGCGTTCCGTAGTCCCCGCCTACCCCTCCGGGAAACAGGCGTGGGTCTATGTATGTATGTATGTAAAAGAAATAAAGAGCGAAATTAATGGTGCGCTCGGTATAACCAATAACTACCTACACTCGCTCGCTGTTGCTAGGATAGGATGGAAAGTAGTAAGTAGGAACGCGACTCCGACGCGGTGTCGAGCTTCCCCGCGCCTGCCGCGCGTGCCCCGCCCGCGTGCCGCGATCTCTGGTTCACTCATGACTCACTCAGTTTTCACCGAAACGCATCCAAGCCGCTCCTTCATAGGTGGCACCTACGAAGGAGCGGCTTGGATGCGTAGATTACACAAACTACTTACAGCAGCTCTAACCTCCAGCCTGGAGCAGCGGTAAGAAATGGGCACTTCAAGAACCTGAAGAACGTCTTAGCCCACGCTCTGGAGGTGGAAGCAGTACGACGTGACGAGCGAAGTCACCGCATCAGGGAAGTTGTGTCGTCACGTCGGTGCTACAACTGCGGAGAAAGAGGCCATATCCGCTTGAGCTGCCCAAAGCGTAGACAGCCTCGTGGGTTTAAGGTTCCACCATTTGATGGCTCGTCATCATGGTCAGCATACAAGATCCAGTTTGAGGCCGTGATGCGATCACATGGGTGGAAAAAAGAACAGGCCTTAACCGCCCTAACCTTGGGCCTTCGTGATCGGGGGCGTATTCTTGGGCGTAGACGGTGTTGGGGGCACTCGGGCAAGACGTCTCCTACGAGAACCTACTGGAGGTGCTGGAGGCGAGGTACGGTGACGCGCACCTCGAACATGTGTATCGTGCTCAGCTGAAGGACAGGACACAACGCACCGGAGAAACTCTGCAGAAGTGGGCTCTGGTGGTGGAAAAGCTGGTCAGGAAGTCATACCAGTCATCGCCTGCGCTGATAGATGGGAACCTCATAACATTTACGGATGGAATCCGCGACCTGGAGTGGTGGCACCCTGTCTCCACCAAAGGGGTCGCCTGATGTGCCTGCCAGGCAGCGAGAGCAGGAAAACGAGTAGAAGCCAGGACTGCGGGGCGGGTGCTGGCTGGTAATGGAAGAGCCCCAAGAATCTCGATCTCGCAATCATGTGACGGAAACAGCCTGATCATTGAAAGCGAAATTAATAAAACGCCATGCAAGCTGACATTGGTCATGGGTGCTTCGCGGTCAGTCGTCTGTTTCCATCTGGCAAGACGGGATCTTCGGGGCTACTTCAGAAACAATGAATGTGTGAAACTGAGAACAGCTACCGCTCAGCAAATAACCTTCCGAGGTGAAATGGAGGTGGATCTGAAGCTAGGCAACAAAGTTCACCATCACCAAGTCATCGTGGCCGATATAGTGGACGACTGCATCTTGGGCCTAGACTTCATGAGGAAGCATCGCTGCGAGCTCGATGTTAAGTGGCTCAGAAGACGTCTTCATTGAAGATGCAACTTTAGGAAAAGTGTACTGCCTGAAGAAAGTCATTCTTCACCCGCGGTCGGAAACCGTTGTACCAGTTTGTCTACCAGGGCATTCGGGTCAGGGGAACCGATGTGTACTTATCGAAGGCATAGAGAAAGATGCCTCATGGAAGATTGCTCGAACCTTGGTAGGGGGTACCAAAGTTTCATCAGTACGCGCACTGAATGCAAGTGACAATGGAGTGTTGCTCAAGAAAGGGACGGAATTGGGCACCTACCATGTGCCCAATTCCGTCCATTTCGGTCCTTTCCGTTTTGTATAATAAAATCTAGCAAGAACCGAAAATACCGAAAGAACCGGGAAATCCCGGTTCCGTTATACAAAAGTACCGAAATTCCCGGTTCTCAAAAAGATTACCGGTTCCGAAAACACTAGTCTGAATGTTTCAGCCAAGGACGTATTTGAAGCCGTCTGTTCCTTTCGAAGTTGATCCGCTGGCGGTCTCGACGGCTTAACACCCCAGCATTTGAAAGATCTTCTGGGTGCAAGTGCTGGAGAGGCTGGAGATGCACTTCTGAAGGCACTGACGGCTTTAATTAACCTTATGCTCTCCGGCAATGTGGCCGCAGATGTCACCGACTTATTGTACGGGGCCAACTTGTGTGCTCTGCGCAAAAAAGATGGTGGCATTCGGCCCATTGCCGTAGGGTGTACCTACAGACGTATGGCAGCCAAACTATGCTGTAAACATTACAGTGATATCTTGGCGGACAAATTTCAGCCAATCCAGCTTGGCTTTGGTTCCAAAGGAGGCTGTGAGGCTGCCATACATGCGCTGTCTACGTACCTTGGCTGCGGTAAAGGTGAGGTCATTCTAAAGATTGATTTGAAGAATGCCTTCAACTCAGTGAACAGGGTCACCTTGTTGACACAGGCTAAATTAGGAACTCCCAACATTTTTAAATTCATTTGGCAATGCTATAGACATCCATCAAACTTAATTTATAAAGACAACGTTTTGGAATCTGCTGTGGGTTGTCAACAAGGTGACCCTCTCGGGCCAGTCATTTATAGTTTAGCCATTCACCCAAAATAAAACAAATAAATTCTAAATTTAACGTCTGGTATTTGGATGACGGGACCCTGGTTAATACTGTCTTACAAGACTTAGAGCTAATAAAAACTAAATTTAAAGCAATTGGTTTGGAACTAAGTTCAGACAAATGTGATTTTTTCATTAATAACAATTTGGATAATCTTTCGATCTTAACAAAATTTAATTCTTTGGCGCCAAATATTAAAATCATCAATAAATGTTCCTTCCGCCTCCTTGAGTCTTTTCGACGACGCTTTTGGATCTTTTATAGATGAAAAACTACAAAATTTCTGTGAAACTTCAGAACGGCTTTACAAAATTAATATTCATTCGGCTTTCACGATTATTCGGCACTGCCTTATTTTTCCAAAATTTACATACTACTTGCGGTCCTCTCCTTTTTGGAAACATTTATCCCTATTGGAAAACATTGATAATATTATTCGGCGCACTTTGAGCAAAATTCTAAATCTTGACATGAACGACCGAGTGTGGCTTCAAGCGACTTTACCAGTTCGTTTGGGCGGCCTCGGCGTTCGCAAAATTACCGATGTAAGACTACCAGCGTTTTTGTCCTCGGTCCACGGCACTGAGGAATTGACCAGGAAAATTCTAGAACCCACACTGGTTAATTCTGAGGTGCCGTGCAAGACTGATGCCATTAACGCTTGCCCGAGCTCTGACTTACTCCGATATCTATCCTCTCAGAGGCAATGGGACGGGCCGCTCTGTAGCAAGATGAGAGAATATCTTTTAAGTACTACATCCAGTGTTGCAGAGCGCGCTCGTTTGTTGCCTGTGGGAGTGGGGATCGGGGCTATGGCTTCAAGCACTTCCATCGTCCAACATAGGAACTATGTTGGACGATACAACTTTCCGCATCGCTTCTTGCCTACGCTTGGGAGCTGTTTGCAATTCTCCGCATCGCTGTCACTGCGGTGAAGCCGTCGACAGTCTTGGCCACCATGGCCTATCGTGCAGCAAGAGTGCTGGGCGTATTTCCCGACATGCCCACATTAACGACATAATCCGTCGAGCTCTTGTCACCGCCGGAGTACCAGCTCATCTTGGACCGAATGGTTTGGTATGCGACGATGGGAAAAGACCAGACGGTATGTCCCTATTACCTTGGAAGATGGGCAGGCCTCTGGTATGGGACGCGACATGCGTCGATACCCTTGCGCCATCACATCTTCCAAGCACAGCTGAATCGGCTGGCGCTGCTGCTGCATCAGCGGAAACCCTCAAACGGCGCAAATACGGAAACCTATCTGGTAATTACGTTTTTGAGCCGTTTGGGGTCGAAACGCTGGGCCCTGGGGGCCTAGTGCACGCGCTTTGTACAAAGAAATCGCTAAAAGGCTGATCGACGCTTCCCGTGACCAGAGGGCTGGTTTATATTTTGCAGAGAGAATAAGCATTGCCATACAACGTGGCAATGCTGCCAACCTTCTGGGCACGCTACCAACCGACAGCGTTGCGGAGAATTTTTTTGACGCCGCGTAGTTTGGGTTTTTTTTTGTTTTTCCTCGCCTATTTTGTTATTTTTATTTATTTAGTTTTATTGGTTTAGTTTAGGATAGTTTAGTTGCATAAGTAGTTTTATTCTGTTGTACTTATACATATATGTTATTTGTTACTTTAATAAATATCTATCTTACAGAAAAAAGTTAATTTTGAAAGTATTTTTTGCATAGTTAATATTTTTTTACATGCCGTACATTTTCGTTGGTCCAAAGGTTTGTAGGAGAAAAACTCAAGGAAAAATCCATAGAACGAAATGTAAGGTGAAATTCATGACGATATTTTTTCATACGGCATATTTAGATAGTTTATTTATACTTAATGCAATAATTTATAAAAAGTTAATGCCGTACAAATCTGAAAGTTCATATTGATAAAAAGGTAATAAAAATATTAAATAAATATAATTTACATATACAGGCTGTCACAAGACCCATCACCAAGCCGAAGTCTACTCGTTTTGGACACCATGCCAGTAGACATGCTAAGCAAATATAAAACCTGGGAAACGACCATTTTTAAGTGTTCACGGTATTTTCAAGCCGCTATAAAAAACGCGCGCGTGCAATTTTCGAAATACCTACTTATCCATGGGTGTATAGGACATCTATAGCACAAATTTTCAGGGTAAATGCATCCATTTTGTACCTAATTACAAAAAATCCATAGTAACTTTGACCCTCAATATCTCCTGAACGAGTAATTTCCCAGGTATGGTGCCGAAGTAAAGATTGTTCGTATTGTTTGGTACAATATAAGGTTTCAGTTTTCGTTAAGTGGCTTTTTACACCCTGAACATCGCTTACGGAGCGACGTTCTGTTACGACGTTTAGCATTTAAAGGCATATATCTACACCTGCCTATATTGTACTGTCTGCTAAGTAGTCGTGGCTCATAACGTATTTTATTCGGATGTACTCGGCTTGGGCCCGAGTAAGGTGTTCGTTTGCGCTCGCTCACACATAGTTGACAAAACTGTTGATACTGGGATTTACAGTCTCAGTTCTTGGATATTATATACACCCTTTCACTTCAGTTAGACGTCATAATGATTTTTCATATGATCAATTGATCTCTTCAAAAATATATTAATACCGTACAGTACCTATCAGATGGCCATAAGGTATTACACCCTTAAATCGGTAGCGTCATTTTCATCAGCCTAAAAGATATGGTCTGCATTAAAATGTACGGCATCATGTTTTCCTCATTTATTTATCTTAATACTATTTAAAACAAAGGAAAAATTTTGAAAATTGCTATATTTTATTAATCTATGAATATTTAGACTTTTGCAATAATTTAAGAAATTTCAGTTATTGTATTTCTCTATAATTTTGTTTAGAACAGTTTCTTTTGAACGGCAATACTATATAACAATTGTATTTTACAATATCAAGTAAAAAAAAAAGTTGCCGTATAGAGTCAAATGATTTTACAGCTTAATAAATTAATTAAACCATGAAATTAAGATAAATATTAATATACATTCAAATAAACAATAATTTTTGACGGCATTATTTTTAATAGTACTTTTGAGTGCTAGATAATGTTTTGGAACTGAAGCCGTGATTTTCCAAATCACCCCCGGACCACGGCAAGAGAGGGGGTTGCATTCCTCAATTTTTCCCCTTGTCGCCTGATTTTTGTACGGCGTTGCAGAATAATGTATTAGAAGCTGTCTTAATACAGTATGAAACTGATGCCGTACAGAATGAAATGACCAAATTTACCCTGGAAATTGTCAGAAAAAAAATACCGACTTTGTGGCGCACCATTTTTGTACGGTACTGCGCGTTTTCTTATTATTTTTTTCATGGAAAAGATCCATAAACAAAAACACAAGAAACTGGATCACCATCACATACAAGTTCTGCACATTGCACTTCACGTAGTTTTTCATAGGTAACGTACGGGTAGATTTGCCAATAAGATCATTTATTTGCTGATCGTGATATTTTCACAGATTTGTGCCAATAAGATCATTTATTTGCTGTTCGTGATATTTTCACTGATTGTGCCATGAAAATCAAATAATATATGTCCCTACTAATATTATAAATTTGAAAGTGTGTATGTATGTATGTATGTATGTATGTTCCGTTTTCACGCTAAAACGGCTGAACCGATTTTGTTGATATTTAATATAGAGATATATTGGACCATGGAGACGGACATAGGCTACCATAAGTTGCAAAAATTAAACTGAGAGGGATTGTAGGGAGGGTAGAAGTTTGTACGGCACAAATTGACCTCTTGGAAGTAAGAACGCATGCGCTAATAATTGAGTGTTGCGCATGTGCTAACATATCTGTCAGTACTGTCACGTCATATATAATGTCATATTGTGCATGTTGAAAAACCAGCCAGTTACATTCAGTACAGCCAAAGAGGTTTGATTACTAATAATACATTCGAAATAATAAAATACTTTTGCCCCGACCTATTACATAAAATTGTTCGCATATATAAACTAATAATTATATAATAAGCTTAAACGGCTGAAACGATTGTCCCTACTAATATTAAAAATGCGAAAATGTTTATAGAGATATATTGTGATGTTATTATGTACCTTTCAGTAGATAATGGTAGATAATGTCATGGATACTGACCGAGTTACTTTCTACCCCATAGAGTTTCTGAAGTCTTTAGAATAATCAGGAGTGTCTTCACACATCTTGAGACTGAAAGTAGATTTGTGTTACCCCGAATTTAACGCGCGCGAAGCGGCGGGCAAAAGCTAGTAATATATGTATCACAGTCGCAGCTTAGAAACTGTTTTTGGTTGGTGCCATGGAGACTTCTTGCATTTTTGGTCTTAAATGACTTGTAAGATGTTTTTTAAATTATAGACTCTAATGATGATCGGCCATTGACCAATATGGGATTATTTGTTGTAAAATTACTTAAGTTTAAATTTTTCTATACAGAAAAAAATTCACAGACATTTTTCATAGACCATGTGGCGGACCTAGACACCAATCATATTAAATATAAGTAAATAAAAGTATTTATCTATGTTAAAGCATATCCACACACATAGAGCGTCACCTTACACAATATCTATCTATCTATCATACGTATATAATATGTAGTTATAAAATATTATGTTATCCTCTGTCTCTGTCTGCCGTTCATTGATAAAGAGCCTTGTAACGTAGACATTCCGATCGCGATGCCGGCACAGGTGCAGACGAACGTTGGACCTCCTCGCCAGTCACATCCTATGCTTGACGCGGAACGCACGCTCGGTTGTTTTATATTCGCATTACGATCACGCCATTCGCTTGTCGGGATTCAGCTGTACTGTACTTACGCCTTACCTTACTGCTTATACCATCTATTGTGCCTGTATCCTGTGCTTTGGAAATTACACGCTTTCAAAACTCAAGCTCTCTCTCCTTCATACTTTATCACATCTGCACCCCCACACTGGTGCACCCTCATATTGGTGACCCCTTCAGAATACGAGGATGAGCAGCGACAGCGACAATTCCCAGCGCAGTGTGCGTCGCCCGAATAAATGTGAGCGAATTTCGAGCGATCGAGAACATTCGATGGAACTTTTTCGAGTCGGCGCGCGGATACCCCCGTTTTGGCCGGAAAAACCGAACATATGGTTTTGCCAGATTGAGGGGCAATTCAAATTGGCCAGGATAACAGACGACGAAACGAAATTTAACCACGTCATCGCGTACCTGGACCGGCAGTACTCCACACACGTAGAAGACATAATTACTGCGCCTCCTGCCTCCGGAAAATACGACATCTTGAAGCGCGAACTCATCAAACGGCTTTCCGTCTCTAAGGAAAAAAAGACGAAGCAGCTTCACCACGCCGAGCAGCTTTGAGATCGCAAGCCGTCGCAATTCCTACGACACTTGCTACACTTGGCGGGTCCAACCATCCCTGAAGACTTTGTCAGGACCATCTGGACGAGCGGGCTGCCGTCAAATCTACAAGCTATTGTGGCATCGCAGATTAGGTTATCCCTTACGGAGCTTGCAGAGTTGGCAGATAGAGTGCACGACGTTATACCTACTACCCCACAAGTTGCGTCGACACACGCCGCGACATGCGCCGCGCGAACGGACACGCCCAATGACATGTTGGCGCTTATTACGGACCTTGCGAAGAAAGTGGACGCGTTGAGCACCGAACTGCACGGACGCTCACGTGCCCGTACCAGGCAAGACGCGAGTTCTAGAAGTCGGACGCCATTGCGAAGGTCACAGTCCAACTACAGGAAATTTCCGGTGTGCTGGTACCACTACAAATTCAGCACTCACGCGAAGAAGTGCATTCGCCCATGCGATTTCAAGTCGGGAAACGCCCAGAGCAATCTGTAGCGGCGGCAGAAGATTGCTCTCCTACCGTTAGCCGCCTGTTCGTGACGGACCGCAGGACGAGACTCCAATTTTTGGTGGACACAGGAAGCGACTTATGTGTTTTCTCTCGTAAAAATACAAGGACCTTTACAAGCTTTACTGACCGACACAATAAAAGCTTCGCAGCCCGTTGAAATAAGCGGATGTTCACTGAAAGCCTTCGAGGAGTGTAAAGAAAGCCTTTGTAATGCAGCTTTACTTGCACACCCTGATTCTAAAGCTAAATTGGGTTTAGTCACGGATGCGTCTGATGTGCCCATAGGAGGAGCTCTACAACAGTGGATGGCAGTTGGGAACCATTAGCATTCTTTTCTAGGAAATTAAGTCCCTCACAAAAGAAATATTCACCTTATGATAGGGAACTTCTCGCTATCTACCAATGTATTAAATATTTTCAGCATTGGCTTATAGCTACTAATTTTACTATCTATACTGACCACAAGTCGTTATGTTATGGTTTCCATCAACGGAAAAATAACTGCTCGCCGCGTCAATATAGATACTTAGATTATATATCACAATTTTCAACGGATATCCAACAATGTGTTGGGAAAAGATAACGTCGTTGCGGACACACTTTCCCGTATCGATGAAGTACAGATACCCGTTGATCCAGATGAGATCGCCAAAGCCCAGGAATCAGATCCTGAGCTCGCCCAATATCTTAGCGAAGATTCTCTTGTATACCCGGCAGTCGTATAGATTTGTACTGTGATGTCAGCACAGCGACTCCCTGGCCGTTCATACCTAAACCCCTACGCAAACGAATCTTCGACACGTTGCACTCGCTCAGTCATCACGGTGCTAACGCTAGCGCAAAGCTAATAGCTCAACGCTACGTTTGGCCACAGATGAGGAAGGACTGCCGCGAGTGGGCATGTTTGGCTTGCCAGCGCACGAAGATAAGTCGACACGTCTCATCACCATTGGGTACCCTCGACTTACCTTCAGCGCTATCCAAATATGTCCATCTAGACCTCATCGGGCCACTACCTCCATCCAATGAATATCGGTATTGCTTGACACTCATCGATCGCTTCACGCGATGGGTTGAAGTTGTCCCCCTTATCGATATTACGGCGAAATCTGTGGCACAAGCGTTCCTGTCGGGATGGGTTGCTCGATTCGGTTGTCCTACTGATATCGTAACTGATCGCGGTAGACAATTTGAGTCAGCACTTTTCCGTCACCTATCTCAGTCCATCAGTTTTAAACACCGTAAGACCACTGCTTACCACCCGCAGTGCAACGGGTTAGACGAACGTTTTCATAGGCAGTTAAAAACGGCTATCAAATGCCATGCTGACACGCATTGGACGGAAATTTTGCCATTAGTGTTACTCGGTATTCGTAGCTCTTATAAAGAAGACTTACAATCTTCACATAGACCATATTATTCAAAATAAATTAATTTTATGTTGTATCAGATCACCCCCCGGACCACGGAAAGAGAGGGGGTTGCAACCTCCGAATTTTTTCCCCTTGTCGCATGATTTTTGTACGGCGTTGCGAAATAATGCATTAGAAGCTGTATTAAAACAGCATGAAACTGATGCCGTACAGAATGAAATGACCAAATTTACCCTGGAAATTATCAGAAAATAAAAAAGAATACAGACTTTGTGGCGAACCATTTTTGTACGGCACTGCGCCAATGACCAAATTTACCCTGGAAATTATCAGAAAATAAAAAAGAATACCGACTTTGTGGCGAACCATTTTTGTACGGCACTGCGCCCTTTCTTATTATTTTCCATGGATCTCTATCGATGGTAAAAATGCCGTACAAAAATATATTACCAAAATGTACTCATGTGAGAATTCAAAAGTGCAGGTAGAGGCATTTTTGAATTCTCACCAGCACTCAGTTGGACAGCTTACAAGTGACGGCATAGTGCTGAATGTTATTATTTTATGATCTTATATCGTCCGATATACGCCCCCTGGTGGTTCATATGACTAGGGCATGGATTCCGGAATTCCGAGATTTCGTAATTCCGGAATTTCGGACGTTTTTTCCGATATTATTATACCGGAATTGAGGCCCGAAATATCGTAATTTCGGTATTCATAAATAATAAATAGTGAGTTTTCTAGATAACGTTTTTTTGAGAACGTGGTCAATAATGAACAGTGTTAGGTCACCATTACTTCGCCAGCGACTCCGCGCTCCCCCTTGAGTGTTTGCTATCCCCGATATTTTGCTAATTCCGTGAACGACCCGAGACCATAGTTGACAATGAAGAATTAAATTTAATCATGGAAGAAGATCCAATGCAAGCCACATCAGAGTTAGCTTCGGTGTTAGTAACGATTTATGAAACAATTCAAATTCTCTTAAAATAAATTAGAAAGGAAACAATTGCAGAAATAATTAAGCGAATTACACTAACAAACACGCATTGAGTGCTATGTGAGTTTACTCAACCGTCACAATATAGACGGAATATTGAAACCTATCGTTTCTTGTGATGAAAACATGGGTCCAGTCCGAAAATAGGAATCGCTCATCAAACCAAGGAGAACCGGCCAACTCCTGCACAAGAGAAAGTTCATTCAGAAAGCATATTGGTTGTTGTCTGGGGTACCAGTGCTCGTATCATGCATTTCAGCTTTCCAAGATCTGGACAGCATATTACAGTAGCAAATTTCACTGTCAACAATTGCAAGCAATGACGAAAAGGTAGGTGCCTGTTAAACAACTGACACCGGTCAATCCTTATTATCATAAACATTATAGTATACTAATCGCGAAAGTTTAAAATCTATTATCATAATCATATCTTTATCCGATAGAGCCTACTGCTGCTTGAAGACAACGGACACTTAGGTCACATAGGTACTTCCCGAAAGACGGTTGCTAAATTAGTGGGAGCTGAGGTTGGAAATATTCCGACCTCCTCCAAACTCACTAGATCCTGTAACTTGCTCCAATATATTATCAGTATTTTGGAAATTGAACAATGTCCTAAGGGAAAAATCGATTTCAAAGATTTTATTGATTCTCGCCCCCACAATTTTCTCAAGGATTGAATCAATCTTCTACCCATAACATGAGGCAAGTGCATAAACTCTATCTTTATTCCCAAATGTTATTTTAAAGTTAGTAATATTTATTTCTAAATGATTTTATTTTTAACCGTTACTGTCCCACTCCTGGCCAAAAGTCTGCCCCACACTCTTCCATAAATGCCGATCTTTGGTTTTATCTTGCCAGTCTGCTAGATAAGTATCAAGCCATGCCACCATCGTTTTTTCAGCCTGCCCCTGCGTCTTCTTCAGCGTCCCATTGTGTGGTGATGTCCACTTTTCGAGATGCATCGGACAGACACATATCCCACCCAATCTTATTTTAACTTCGCTGCTTTGATGCCTACTTCAATTACGCCTGTTTTTAGTACACCTAACAAGCTACTTTACATGGCACGTTGGCAATCCATGAGCTAGGAATTTTGAGAATCGGTCTGGTTAATGTAAAATTTTAGATTGCCTGATTTTATAACAATGTTTACTCGTAATTATACTATTTTTCTTCTTAACTTTTTACTACTTAAGCTTGAATGTTCATGGCATGAAAACGGTAAAAAATGTTGAAGTGTCCAAATTCAGTGGTAAAATCTTGATCTATCCAACGTATAACGAACTATAGACTGATAAAAGTATATAACTTGGTTAATTTTGGCATTATACACGTTTATTTTACATTAGAAATTTAAATCTCTCAAAAGCGTACCGATTCCGGAACCAGTTCCGGAATTCCGGAATTGACACTCCAGTATTGTAACTCAGTTCCGGAATTCAATACTTTCCGATATTACAAGCCCTACATATGACCCATCCATTTTTGGACATGGGCCTGTAGTCTACTACTTTAGAGTGGAATAAATGTTATAATAACTGATTTTAGCGAATGGAAAAGGGTATTGTTACGAATTGAAAATAACGCCATCTATCAGTGAATGGGAGAACTACATGAGATTAGATGTATCGGTTGTTTAAGGCTGTTTCATCTATCCTCTAATAGATGGCGTAGGTGTAAATAGAACATTTACGCAATTCTAGAAACACCTTACACGTTTCCAGAAATATCGTGAGTCGTCTCGAAAAGCCTAGTGATGTTATCCGGCCAGTATAAATAGAGCGGGAGCGAACGGACCGGACACAGTTCAATTGAATACGGAAAGCGATCAACAAGAAGCGAAGGAAATAAGTCGGAAGTGTTTAGTGTTGTCTAGTGGTGTGAATAGTGTGTTTATTAGTGAAGTGAAAATTAAGTGTGTGTATCTAGTGTTATTGTGTTGGTGAATAAAGTTCAGTTTAAGTGGCATAGTGAGTTATAATTTATCGTCGAACCCCAGCTCGTAACAAATTGGTGTCAAAAGAAAGGGATAAATTATGCCGGTTATGCCGAAGGAAGAAACTGAAGGTGTGCGTACCAGGAACCAGCGCCAGCAAGACCTGGACCAGAGACGCTTCGGAGACGTTCCTTCTCCATCGCCTGGTGGACCAGGCGACTCCGCGGCTGCAGTGGAGCCTGCAAGCGCTACACACGCTATCGCGGCTCTGATGGCGTTCATGCAGGAGCAAGCCCGCCGTCAGGAGGAGCAAGCGCGCCGTCACGAGGAGCACGCGCGCCGCGTGGAGGAACAGCTACAGCGCGACAAGGAGGAGCAAGTTCGCCGTCAACAGGAGCAGGCTCGCCGTCAAGAGGAGCACGCGCGCCGCCTGGAGGAACAGCTTCAGCGCGACAAGGAGGAGCAGGCTCGCCGTCAAGAGGAGCACGCGCGCCGCCTGGAGGAACAGCTACAGCGCGACAAGGAGGAGCAGGCTCGCCGTCAAGAGGAGCACGCGCGCCGCCTAGAAGAACAGCTCCAGCGCGTCAAGGAGGAGCATGCGCGCCGCCTAGAGGAGCAGGTGGTGCTCATGAAGGACCTCAGCGCCGCAGTGGGGAAGGACTTGAAGGCGGTCAAGGAGGAACTCCAGCAGCACGAGGCCCGTATCAGCGACATTGAGAAGCGCGTACATGACCACCACGAGACCTGTGTTGCTGAAGTGGAGAAGAAATTGCGTGGGCTGGAAGTGATATCAGCGGCTGTAGCGCCCTCGCCCCGTGGGTTTAAGGTTCCACCATTTGATGGCTCTTCATCATGGTCTGCATACAAGATCCAGTTTGAGGCTGTGATGCGATCGAATGGGTGGACCAAAGAACAGGCCTTAACCGCCCTAACCTTGGGCCTTCGTGATAGGGCCTTGACAGTGTTGGAGGCACTCGGGCAAGACGTCACCTACGAAAAGCTCCTGGAGGCGCTGGAGGCAAGATACGGTGACGCGCACCTTGAACATGTGTATCGTGCTCAGCTGAAGGACAGGACACAGCGCACCGGAGAAACTCTGCAGCAGTGGGCTCTGGAGGTGGAAAAGCTGGTCAGGAAGGCATACCAGTCGTCGTCTGCGCTTATTGATGGGAACCTCGTACAGGCGTTTACGGATGGGATCCGGGACCTGGAGGTAAGAGCAGCAGTGAGGCTTGGGCACTTCAAGGACCTCAAGGACGCCCTAGCCCACGCTCTGGAGGTGGAAGCAGTGCGACGCGACGACCGAGGTCACCGCATCAGGGAAGTTGTGTCGTCACCTCGGTGCTACAACTGCGGAGAAAGAGGCCATATCCGCTTGAGCTGCCCAAAGCGTAGGCAGCCTGGTGACACCCTGTCTCCACCAACGGGGTCGCCTGATGTGCCTTCCAGGCAGCGAGAGCAGGGAAACGAGTAGAAGCCAGGACTGCGGGGCGGGTGCTGGCTGGTAATGGAAGAGCCCCAAGTATCTCGATCTCGCAATCATGTGACGGGAACAGCCTGATCATCGAAGGCGAAATTAACAGAACACCATGCAAGCTGACATTAGACACGGGTGCTTCTCGGACAGTCGTCGGTTTCTATCTGGCAAGACGGGTTCTTCGGGGCTGCTTCAGGAACAATGAATGTGTGAATCTGAGAACAGCTACCGGTCAGCACATAACCGTCCGAGGTGAAATGGAGGTGGATCTGAAGCTAGGCAACAAAGTTTACCGTCACAAAGTCATCGTGGCCGATATAGTGGACGACTGCATCCTGGGCCTAGACTTCATGCGGGAGTATCGCTGCGAGATCGATGTTAACCAGGGAGTGTTGAAATGTGGCTCGGAAGAAGTCTTCATGGAAGGTGCAACTTCAGGAAAAGTGTACTGCCTGAAGAATGTCACGCTTCAACCGCGGTCGGAAACGGTTGTACCGGTTTGTTTACCCGGGAGTTCTGGTCGAGGGAACCGCTGCGTACTTATCGAAGGCCTAGAGAAAGAGGCATTGTGGAAGATTGCACGAACCTTGGTAAGGGGTACCAAAGTTTCATCAGTACGCGCACTAAATGCAAGTGACAAGGAAGTGTTGCTCAAGAAAGGGACGGAATTGGGCACCTATGAAGGAGCGGCTTGGATGCGTAGGTGTCAGGAGCAACCTACCAGCGCCAAGGTTCAGGCTGCACGATTCGACGTGTCTTCACTTTTGGAGGACTGCCAAAGTACCCTGTCAGAAGAAGAGAAGACCAAGGCTGAGAAGATGTTGAACCGGTTCGCCGATATTTTCTCGACCAGTGATGCCGACATAGGGAAGACAGCACTAGTCCAGCACAAAATAAACACGGGAAGTGAAGCTCCAATTCGCCAGCGACCAAGACGTGTGCCAGTGGCACGGGAACGTGAAGTGGAAGCTATGATCGACGGTATGGTGAAGGTAGGCGTAATCGAGCCTTCATCCAGCCCGTGGTGTTCGCCGGTGGTGCTAGTTAAGAAGAAAGATGGCAGCATGCGCTTCTGTGTAGACTACCGCCGATTAAACGACATCACAAAGAAGGACAGCTACCCGCTGCCAAGGATCGATGACACACTGGATACGCTGACGGGGATGAAGTGGTTTTCTACCTTAGACCTAAAAAGTGGCTACTGGCAGGTGGAAATAGATCCTCGAGACAAGGAGAAGACGGCATTCTCCACAGGGAAAGGATTATGGCAATTTAACGTCATGCCCTTTGGATTGTGCAACGCTCCAGCTACTTTTGAGAGACTGATGGAGCGAGTGCTCATGGGACTGATTGGAGACGCCTGCCTGGTCTACTTGGATGACATCATCATCGTGGGGCGCACCTTCCAGGATCACCTTCGAAACTTGGAGCAAGTGCTGTCAAAGATACGAGGAGCTAATTTGAAACTGAGTCCGAAGAAATACGCGTTATTCAGACGGCAAGTGAACTTTCTAGGACATGTGGTCTCGGAGAACGGTATTCAAACCGACCCAGATAAGATCATTGCCGTGAAGGAATGGCCAGTTCCAGAGAACAAAACGCAGGTCAGAGCATTCCTCGGATTATGCTCCTACTATAGACGGTTTGTGAAGAACTTTGCTGACATTGCTCGACCTCTTCATAAGCTCACCGAAGACAGAGTACAGTTCTGTTGGAATGAGAGCTGTGATGTTGCATTCCAGAAGCTCAAGGAACATCTATGTACTGCACCTATTCTAGGCTACCCTGACAATGAGCATGAATTCATAGTTGACACAGATGCCAGTAACACCGGAATTGGCGGCGTGCTGTCACAGAGAAAGGGTGACCAAGAAGTTGTTATAGCGTACTTCAGCAAGGCCTTATCCAAACCCGAAAGAAACTACTGCGTCACCCGGCGGGAACTCTTGGCTGTAGTAAAGACATTGCAGCATTTCAACAAATATTTGTTGGGGCGTAAATTCCACCTGCGAACCGACCACGCTGCGCTAAAATGGCTACTTCAATTTAAGGACCCAGAAGGACAAGTAGCTAGATGGATTGAACTACTGCAAGAGTTTGATTTTGTAATACAACATCGCAGCGGCAAGTCCCATGGTAACGCAGATGCCCTATCGCGTAGGCCGTGTCCCGACCAGTGCAAGCACTGTAGCCGACAGGAAGCAAAGCAGGCAGCGCTAGTGAGGATGTTAAAGACGGATCTAAGCGACGAATGGAGAGAAGCTTTGCAGAGTGCTCAGGACTGCAGAGGCTGGACAAGGATGTACAGCCGATTCTTGAATGGAAGAAATCAGATGCGCCTAGGCCCAAATGGAGTGATATCGCAGCAATGAGCCCCATCACCAAGAGTTATTGAGCACAGTGGGAAAGCTTGGTCGTCCAGGATGGAGTTCTGTGCCGCAAATGGGAAAACGCTCGCGGTAACCAGTGCCATTTGCAAATGGTAGTGCCCAAAACTAAGGTGCCGGAAGTCTTGCAGCTCTATCACAATGGTGCTTCGGGAGGTCACATGGGAGTTAAGAAGACCCTTACTAAGATCCGGGAGCGGTTTTATTGGCTCCACTGTCGGGATGACGTCGAGGATTGGTGCCGCAAATGCACAAGTTGTGCGGCTGTCAAGGGGCCACATACTCGAAGCAGAGGTGCATTAAAGGTGTACAATGTGGGAGCTCCATGGGAGCGCATAGCGTTGGATGTCGCTGGGCCGTTTCCTGAGAGCTAGGATGGAAACAAATACTTCTTGGTTGTGATGGATTACTTTACAAAGTGGCCTGAAGTGTTTGCAATCCCAAATCAAGAAGCTACCACAGTGGCTGATAAGCTGGTGCATGAAGTCTTTTGTCGGTTTGGGGTGCCCTTGGAAATCCACAGCGATCAAGGCCGGAACTTCGAATCTGAGGTGTTCAAGGAGACTTGTCGCGTAATGGGTGCACATAAAACCAGGACCACGGCTTATCATCTGCAATCAGATGGCATGGTTGAACGGTTTAACCAATCACTGGAAAGGTACCTGGCGAAGGTCGTGGAGAGCAAACAAAGAGATTGGGACAAGCACATCCAACCTTTTCTTCTGTCATATCGCAGTGCGGTCCACGAAACTACAGGAGTAACACCAGCTTTTGCCAATTTCGGTAGAGAGCTCCGTTTACCTGCAGACCTTATCACCGGTATTCCACCAGAATCTCCACGCAATATAACGGATTACGCAACCGAGCTACGCAACAGGATGAACGACGTATACGAGCACATCAGGGAATCTGGACAACAGATGTCTGAGAAGATGAAGACTCGCTACGACCGGAAGGCAAACAACAAAGGCTTCGATGAGGGATCATTGGTGTGGCTTCATAACCCAGTACGAAGCAAAGGAAAATCGCCTAAGTTACAAGCCAGATGGGACGGGCCATATCGCATAATTACCAGGATGAACGACGTCACCTATCGAATCCAGAAGGGGTCGCGAGGTGCACCGAAGATAGTTCATGTGGACCGGTTGGCTCGTTACTATGGGTCTAACGATGTTCGAGACGAACACGTTTAAGAGGGAGGCCGTGTTACGAATTGAAAATAACGCCATCTATCAGTGAATGGGAGAACTACATGAGATTAGATGTATCGGTTGTTTAAGGCTGTTTCATCTATCCTCTAATAGATGGCGTAGGTGTAAATAGAACATTTACGCAATTCTAGAAACACCTTACACGTTTCCAGAAATATCGTGAGTCGTCTCGAAAAGTCTAGTGATGTTATCCGGCCAGTATAAATAAAAAATAGAGCGGGAGCGAACGGACCGGACACAGTTCAATTGAATACGGAAAGCGATCAACAAGAAGCGAAGGAAATAAGTCGGAAGTGTTTAGTGTTGTCTAGTGGTGTGAATAGTGTGTTTATTAGTGAAGTGAAAATTAAGTGTGTGTATCTAGTGTTATTGTGTTGGTGAATAAAGTTCAGTTTAAGTGGCATAGTGAGTTATAATTTATCGTCGAACCCCAGCTCGTAACAGTATTAAGCTACGTGGTGAATACTTTGTAAAACAATAAAAAGTACTATGAGCGTGTGGTCACACTACGCCGGACCGGCTAATTAGCCGGAGGACGGCCGGCTCCTAGATTATATAATAATATACTTTATAGAAGGAAGGATTCAATCACAAGATCATCACTAAAAGGATCAGACATTGGCGACCATGGCCAAAATAAAATAGAACTTCATGTGAAACTTAGGAACTTCATTCATAGACATTTTGACTTAATAAAATAAAGTAAATATATATTGGACAGGACTGCTATTTTAATGCGGTCTCTATAGTATTTTCCTTATTCTAAGGCCGGCTCCGCTCAGTGTTACCAACTTAGTAGAATTTCCACTAAAACTGGGGGTTTCAACATTTGCGTGAAATTTAATACAACGCTCGTTTTAAAATAATTTGTACATTGTTGAATCTATTATTATTATATTACTTCATGTGTTGGTTTAACATTTCATTTGCAATTTAAGTTACATATTACTAAAAAGAACTAATTATTATTTTTGTATAATAATTGTTTTCCGTAGTAACATAAGTATTTTAATGGAAATTTCCGTGGGTAGGTATACGTAAAGTGTTTTTTGTTAGTGGTTTCTGTGGCAGAGATAGTTAATATTTTTGTCTATCGACATAGTTTTCAGCTTAAAACACCAAATCTACAGCGTTCTTAATCTCAATGAAAGATAATAATTAGATGGGTAGGTAGTGTAGCCCAGTGGTGCACGTAACGGACAGCCGAGACGAAGGTCTCGGGATCGGTACCCAGTTACCCCGGGCACTCACATTTGACCTTTTGAAGGTATGTATGCATTAAAAATGTTAATTAACGCTTGCTTAACAATTTACCCGATAGATGGCAATAGGCTCGCCCTCTTTTACATTGGAACCGAAACATAACTCGCGAATTGTGGGTGTATCTGACACCTCTGCCTACCCCTTCGAGGATAAAAGGCGTGAAGTTATGTATGTACATGTGTATATGTAATAATTCAAACTTTCATCACTTTCTATAATTTTGCATTCATCAACATCATCGACGGTAAATGTGTATCAGTACATTATTTTATAGGTATTATAGGATATAGGGATTTCGGCCTCATATTATGATACTTGGTCCACGCTAGCGTATGATAAAATTGAAGAAAGTTTTAGATTCCGATTTTGATACCTCTTTTTTTGGACCCAATAAAACATGAAAGTTTATATTCGTAGCTTGTATATAAATTATTTTTTAAGAAGAAATAACTATTTTGGTGGCAATTCCAGAAGGTGTCATGGGTTTAGGGAAATTTCATTTGTGGTTTCTGGTGGAAAACATAGTTTAACTGTTGGTAACACTATGTCACCAGCACTAGGCATGGGTCTGGGCACGTTGTCATAACTATCTATATTTCATACCTATCTATAACGTTCGATCGCGTAATATAAAGAAGTATGTACTCGTAGATATGTCTAATGCATAACCAGAATTATAACGGCAAGTGGTATGGTAAGGCCCGTTTTAAAAACCGTTAAGTATGCAGAGATTATTATCGAGACCTATGATAAAATATATTGAGACAGCAAAAACTACGGCCGAAATAGCAAAAAGTTAATCAACATAAAAATATACATACATACATACATATCGTCACGCCTTTTATCCCCGAAGGGGTAGGCAGAGGTGTATTTCTACACCCACTTTTCGCCAGATATACCTTAGTCCCACGTAATAAGGGGCGAGCCCATTGCCGCGCCGGGCACACCTCCAGACTCCGTGCTGCTATTGAGAACCTCATGACAGAAAAACCCAATAACACCGCCCGACCCAGGAATCGAACCCGGGACCTAACGATCCCACGCTCACACCTATGCCGCGAGACCAACGAGGCAGTCGTATAGGGTTTGATGTCGAGTTTTCCGTCTCTACGCAAAGACGGTATTTGCATCGTGTTATCCCTTAGGCTTACTGTCCACGGACGCGTCATTTGACGAATGCATGCAACCTGCAAATGACGGCAGGCGTATTTTGCATATTTGCAATGTCCACGCTGCGTCATGTAATCGTCATGCAATCGTCAATCACGCTACAAAACATCTCAGTTTTTGTTAGTGATTGAATAAATAAAAACTTATTGTTACTTACCCACCAGAAGTGTTTTAATTAATAAATAAAATACTTATTTTTACTTACCAGGAGTGTTTGTTTTTTGGGCCACTTCACTCCAAGTTCTATCGGTTATATCTTTTCCGGAGTATTCCGGCACTTTATTGTTATATAAACATGGATATTCTTCTATAATGTTAACAAAATTCACCGCCGACCCCGCCATTTTGTACTACAAATCAACAAGTGTGCGTCTCGCGCGTCGATCGAGTAGCGACATGCTGCCGCACGCACCGCATGGCGACCGCATGACGTGCGGTTGACGCGACGTTGCCGCACCGTGGACACAGTTTTGATTGTTTATACGTAAGATGCAAGCATTCGTCTTGCAATCGTCAATTGACGAAAGCGTGCGCATGACGTGCGGTTTACGTGGACAATAGGCCTTAGTCGCCTCTTACGACACCCACGGGAAGATAGGGGGTGGTGACACTTGTATTCTATGCCGTCAACCACACGGTACTTTATAATAATATAGTGAAAAAGAAAAAGCTAACCAAATAACAAATGTAGCAAAATGAAAGAAATTTAAATATAATGAAAATATTAAGTAAAATTTAACAATATGTAAAGAATACGCACAAAAATAACACAAAAGGTTTTTTTTTAAAGTTCTCCATTATTACAAAACGTTGAAATTAAACACATAAAGCGTAACAAGACAACAAAAATACGCCAGTTCCAGATATAAAAAAATACATCAAAATGGAATTAATAAATACACGTACAAAAAGTATAAACGATATCAAAATGAAATTAAATCATAAAGTTAAATTAAACAAAAATGTGCTAAAAATAAAATGTAATAAAATTGAGCAAAAACGTGAAAAAAATAGAAAATGTAATAACGTTACGTACAGACAAAATATATTTTTATCTGTACTACATAAAAAATTCAACATCATCAGCTTTTGACAGTCCACTGCTGGACTAGGCCTCTCCTTTGAAAGGGGGAATTGGCCTACTATACCACACTGGACATACGGGTTGGTATAGGGTTTGTATCAAGTTTTCCTTCTCGTACATTGCTGTTTTCTGCATAATATGCTCCCTCTGTCGGCTCTTACGACACCCATGGGATGATATGGGTACGTCACCACACGGATGAAAAATTACATAAATTCGAAACGTGTATAAAAATGGTGAAAATATATCCAATCGTTAAATTACTTATCAAAGAGTTAAGGAAACTCAACAATAAATATATAAAAAAGCATAGAACAAGTTACAAAATGTTAAAATGATCACCAGTCAACCATTCTGCTGCCAATAAACGCTACGGCGACTGCGCGCGGTGTTATGCATCACGGTAGTTATACTCGTTATGAAATTTAGATAGTCATACTAGTGATGTATAACTATCTATTCGATATATAGCTTATGATCGTTGCCATAACGATCTGTATATTATAAATTATAACGCATACTTTTAGCTCAGCTATTCGCGTCCGGCTAATTAGCCGGTCCGGCGTAGTGTGAACGATCTGTAAGGTTCTAGTTGTAATTTTTCTTCAAACGACAAAACTTAAAAGGCATGCCTATATCTACTTGTGTGTGCTTACCGGCATACTTGTGTAAGTGTTGCTGCGTGGCTTTAATCCCGACGTGCGGCCTCGACTCCTGTGTGTCAAACATTGGCGCTTTAGATACACTTAATACAAAGAAAAAGCTACTGACAACAGTATTGGAGCATGTAAATCTCGGCACCTAACATACCGAGATTTCCCGGTTTTATTCATACATACATACATAGACTCACGCCTGTTTCCCCGAAGGGGTAGGCAGAGGCATATTAAACGCCCACTTTTCGCCAGTGTTTTGATCCCACGTAATAGGTGGCGAGCCTATTGCCGCTTATTGGGATATTTTGTTTGCCAGAGCCTCGTCCGTTAATCGGCAGGTGCACCACTTGCAGGTGAGGTTGGTTTGGGACCCTACGTTCTTGGTGGAAACCCTATGCACCCTCGGTTTTATTCAGTTACTGAAAAAAAACAGGATCCAATAATGGGACCCAGTAATTTTAGGACTCAAAAAACAAATGCAACAAGGAACTTTTGAAGACCTTTTTACCTATCTTTAGCTAGAAGGGGTCTAAAGTACTTACAAAATGGAACTAAAAGCTATTTCTAACTTAATTTTACTTTAAAAAGTGCTCTATCATCATAACAACCGAAAGACCTCAACTGCTGGGCATAAGCCTCACCCAAGGCTCTGCACATGAATCAATCTTTAGGCGCTATGTCCACCCACTGCCCGCGATCCCAAAAAATCGTCAGTCCACCTTGCAGGAGCCCTACCTCTCCTATGAGGTGCGTGGCGGCCCGAAACCAGAACCTTTCTGCTCCAACGGCCATCAGTTCTTCTGGCTATGTGCCCCATAAAGTAAGGATACTATTAGAGACCGCATAAAAATAGCAACCTAACCCAATATATGAACTTCAGTTTGACTTATGATTTTTTCTCATTTAAGAGAAAGATATATACATACATACATAGCGTCACGCCTTTTATCCCCGAAGGGGTAGGCAGCGGTGTATTTCTACACCCACTTTTCGCCAGATATACTTTAGTCCCACGTAATAAGGGGCGAGCCTATTGCCGTACCGGGCACATTTCCAAACTCCGTGCTACTACTGAGAATTTCGTGACAGAAAAACCCAATAACACTGCCCGACCCAGGAATCGAACCCGGGACCCGATCCCGATCCCACGCGCACATTTATGCCGCGAGACCAACGAGGCAGTCGTATAGGGTTTGATGTCGAGTTTTCCGTCTCTACGTAAAGATAGTATTTGCATCGTGTTATCCCTTAGTCGCCTCTTACGACACCCATGGGATGATAGGGGGTGGTGACACTTGTATTCTATGCCGTCAACCACACGGCAACAAGATATATATAATATACAAATGAAGTTTCGATTCGAATCTTCTTAGGTTGTCAGTTTCACTAATTTTAACTAGATTAGTGATAGGCTTTCTCAAAATAAATTTCGATAAAATATCTATACCCAATGATAGTGATTTTTAGTAATATTATGAATATCAATTGCTTTATTCACCTTCAAAAGGTAATTTAAAAATATATTTTCTATCTTAAATTATTTACTAGTGTTTAAGCATAAGCTGGATCTATTCACATATTTTACTTTATCTGAGGATTTATCAACATTCTATTGATATTCATTCTGAGTAAACCAAATCTAAAGATTGATTGCAAACATTATCGATATTTTATCGAAATTCATTTTGAGTAAGCACATCACTCACTAGTCTAGTTAAAATTTACGACAATTTCGAAGATTTGAAATGACATTTTTATATTTATCTTTCTCTTACATGAGAAAAATATCATAAGTCAGAGTGAAGTAAATATATTGGGTAAGGTTGCTATTTTAATGCGGTCTCTATTTACTTCCTTACTTTGAGATTTAGATAATTATCACTTGCACGATCGTCAAGTGTTCTTCTAAAATCTTCCAAACCAAATTAGGACTTCTCAAATTGAAGGGATGCCCATGCCCGGCATGCTCAGCAGGGATGTTGCGGATATGGAATTTCGGATAGGATATGGATACGGATATTGAAAAAAAATTATATCGGTTTCGGATACGGATATGAAATTATATCGGATTATCCGGTAATTCCGGACATTAGATTTTTAAAGCATTACAAAAGCAACATATAAAGAGATAATAAAATGGTTTTATTTAAGTATAGGTCATCATTTGGTAGGTACGGAGATGTTTCATTGTTGGCTACAAAACGTACCATACCTTAAAAAATAGGGGAAAATATCAGAAAGCAGGGAAAAATATTATTTCAAGAATTTATTCATATTTGAGATCATAGGAAATAAAAATATTTTTATGTTTTTGCCATATTCAATATGGCGGTTTATTGGATTGTAGCATGATACCGAATGCGTTCAGAAATTGCACGAGATGAAATGACAGTACGTAAAAAACACAAATGAGTAAAATAAAAATAGTTATGTTTACCTCAATTGCAGCATACTGCGACTACAATAAAAATAATTTAGAATAATCGTTATGAACCTATCTTAAAGTAAAAAAATGTTATAAAACTGCACTGTTCTTACATGTCCTGTGCATTTCGGAACGAAATATTCGGTTTGACATTTTGATTTTAACACTTGACAATTATTTTATGTCAATGTAAAACGTCGTTTGCAAATGTCACAATATTCCGCCATCATTGTTGAGATCGTCGAGACGTGAAATATTTTTTTTTACATCTTCTAAACTATTTTAAAGTCGATATTTTTAGTTTAATTATGTTTATGGGTTAATTTCCTAGGATTTTTAATATGGTACATGTTGTAGCCAGAGTTCCATACAAAAAAGAAACATCTCCTTTTGGGTGTTATCTAAGCAATCCAAAGGCCGCGCGAGGCGTGTGAATCGGCCGATCAAAACCAATTCGTGTTAACGTGTCTCATTTAGACTCGGACCCTATCCGAAATTATCCGAAACATTTATTTTGGATCGGTGACGGATACGGATATTTTTTTGACTCGGATATCCGATAGTTTCGGTTACGGATATGGATATTCTTAACATCCCTGATGCTCAGTTACATAATTATATTAAATCACCAATCGACAGCAGGCTGCAGTAATAAGTGAGTTTACTAACATTATATTAGAAATTGTAACAGGATTTAATTTACCCCGACCTCGATAGATGGCGTTGTGCCGCCCGGCTGAATCGTGCTATGGTTTAGTTCACAAGTCAACTATATAAACTCGATCATTTTAAATTGTTCCTCAAAACCTCGATAGATGGCGCTGTGCTATTCGGGCTGCCTAGCTGAATCGCGTAAGCGTTTCGTTCACAGACTATAAGCTTGGCTATATTATTTTGTTGTTGCACTAGCCCGCCGGCGTCGCGGCGTCGTAGCGAGAGGACGTCGCTTGTCGTAGCGCTCGTGTCTCGCGAAAAAATAATTCCATGTGCGTCACAAGTTCACAACACGCTCACGCGGGGACGCCATATTATTGTGCACATACCGACATCTAAGGAATAACACACGGCTCACTGCTGCTTTCGGTCCTCGGTCTGCCACCAGCGGTAAGCACCGGGGGCCGTTTCAGTGGGGGTCGTATGCCGAGGAGGTCGGCAGAGACCGCGCACGACAGCCCCCTGATCATACTCCGTGTTCCACTTCGCCGCGTGCATACCCGCGTGTCGCCTCCACGTCGCGTGGCTGACCGCGACGTGCTAACGCGCCGCGGCATCACCGCGCCGCGCCGCAACCGCGCCGCGCCGTCAACACAGCTCGGCGTTGCAACCGCCACGTTTCTACCGCTGCGTCTCGACCGCGGTGTGTACCTTTCGCCGCGGTAAGAATGTGGCGTTGAAGCATGCCGCCGCCACAACAGCAGTACCCGCCATCGAGGAAGGCGACCCGCCCGCCTCCTCCGACACGCAGTATATGGCGCTCGCGTGTCGCTCCGCTCGCCACTATCCAGGCGGGCGTCGAGCGCATGATTAGTGACCAGCAGGTCACTCGAGCGCCCCGCACCACCCCACCTCTCCTGAACATAACACCCGGCCTTGGGGGTGAGGAGTACTTTGCGGACAGTCCACTGCCCGTAACGCCGACACCGACGCCGACGCCGATGACGTCCCCAAGGTCATCACCGGCACCACCTAGGCTCTCGGCGCCAACGATGCCTCCGAAAGGCGTCACCCCGGCCGCCGACCCCCCGCAAACCGCGCAGCCCACCCGCGCCATACACCCGTTTGTGTGGCCGAAGGCAAGCACCAGCACCGCGCCAGCGACCAGTGCCATGAAGCCGGCCGGCGCCGTGACCGCATCCGGCGCCGCTCCGGCACTGCGAGCGGCGAGAGAAAAGGCCGCTGACACCCAGTGCACCACCACCACCGGACAGGCAGGACCAGTCACCCTGCGCGCCGCGATACACGGCGCCACCGGTGACCATTTCCCCGGATAGGTGCCCCTCCCCGCCCCAGATGGCCGAGAAGACGCAGGCGATTTTTACGACGCCGCCCTTCAGCTTACACAGCACGACCTCGGTCTCCCCCATGGAGACCGGGCCGTCCTACGCAGCCGTTGCCACTGTGACCGCAGCGGGTGCGTCTACCACTGGCGCACCCACTGCCACCACCACCGCCGCTGCACCGCTACCTACTCCAGTGGCAAACATCACCACCACCGCCACTGCGACGACGACCACCATACCCGCTCCTGCGAAGACCAGGTACCCGCCACTCGTGGTAGAGGTACTACCGGACTGGCCGACGCACCTAAAGGAGTTCAAAAAGCGGTTAGGGCACGCGCCGAACAGCCGCGCGTACGGGAAAGGCATCCGCTTCATGCCGAAGTCCGAGGCTGAATACCGCACCACCCAACGCTACCTCACACAGCTGGAGAAGGATACCACGATATCCTGGTATTGTTACCCTCCCAGCCGAGCAGAGTGTGAAGGTAGCAATACGAGGCCTGCCTTCAAACACCGACCCCGGGGACATCGAGAGGGAACTCCGGGAGCTCGGGTACATCCCGGAGTACGTCCGCGCCATACGGGCGCGCACCGGCCGTCCCGGCTGTTCCACGCGCAGCTGCAGCGGACCCCAGACATCACGCCGGGCATATATGACATCACAGAGTTACCTTGTATGCCCGGCGTCAAAATTGAATCATGGCGCGGTAAGAAAGGCCCCGTCCAGTGCCATAGATGCCAGCTGTTCCGGCACTCATCGCATATATCGGTAAGAAGAGGAGGAGGCGAAGGAGACCCCGGAGCAAGTCTGCTGCAACATCCACGCAGCAGACCAAGAAGAAGGAGCAGTCTACTGTACCTGTGGTCGCTGCCTCCTCAAGGGGGACGAAGGCGAAGCAGGCTGCAACGACAGCGCCGGTGCCAACCACGCCGGCGCCGCCACGAGTAGACCCGGTGATCACCATGGCCATCGGCGCGCTCAACGCCGTGCTACAGGCCCTGCAGGACGGTCGGGATCCGGTCCCGCTCATCCATAAATGCGTAGGCGAACTATGCGCTTATGGCCGCTAGTAGCCTACGCATTGTGTACTGGAACGCCGACGGAGAGTCCCCCGAGAAGACCAGGCTCTTAAGATTCCTGCTCTCTCATCGGCAGGTTGACATTGCCCTCGTCAAAGAGACGCACCTTAAGGCCAGTATCTCCTTCAAGATGCCAGGGTACCATGTGTACCGAGAGGACCACATCTCCCCAGCTGGGACTGCGTACAGGGAATTAGCAGTTCTAGTGAAGAGAAGGATCGTCCACCAACCGCTGCCTGTACCAACGCTGCAGTCGTCGTACGCCCTTGGCGTAGAAGTCTGCATTGACAGCCGCCCCATCCGTGTGTTTGCTTTCTACAAGCCGCCTAACAACAGACTAGCGATGGCTGATGTTCACGCCCTGCTGGACTCGCCGAACTTGACCATAGTCGCGGGCGACTTCAACGCCAATCACACGGCCTGGAACTCCACCACCACTTGCCCTGACGGCCGCCGTCTATAGGACGATGCAGACCGCAACGACTACGACGTGCTGGGGCCAGAAGTCCCCACGTACTATCCGTACCAGGCAGCTTTCATACCAGACGTCATCGACTTGACGGTCATCCGCGGCCTGCCGACCGCACCATAGATTGACGTCCTGGACGACCACCTCCTCTCGGACCACCAACCCGTACTCCTCACACTGTCGAGTGCACCAGCTCGAACAGTGACGCCACCCTCTCGATACCGCCAGGATTGGCAAGCATTCGCCGACTACATGGCGAAGCACGCGCCCTGTCGCTGGATCGAGAGTTCGAGACCCACGCAGACGTCGACACACTCGCTGAGCAACTCAGCGCTGTGATCAAAACAGCGCTTCGAGTCTCGCGTCTGGACGCTGCGTCGACACGCCGGCCTCCCCAACTCCCGGTCCACATCATGGCGATGATCGAGAGGAAGAGGAAGCTCAGACGCCAATGGCAACGCACCCGATGCCCGACCATGAAGTCCCAGCTCAACGCTCTGGCTGCGAAGATCTCGAGTGCACTGGAGACAGTCGCCACCGATTCCTGGCATCGCACCATCGAGCGAGCAGGTGAGGACTGGTCAGGCATCCATCGCCTGTGCCGCCAACTCTCCGGCAAGCAACCTCCGATTAGGCCCCTCTTGGCTGGTGACGGTACCCCACGTTACCACCCCGAGGACCGAGCGGAGATCTTTGCCGACCACCTAGAGATCCAGTTCCAGCCGAAACCAGCTTCCAACATGCAGCATGTAAAAGCTATCCAGCGGCGCCTGGAGTCATACTTCCAATCGCCGATAGCCCCCACGGAAGACCCAGTAGTCTTTTTCCCGGGTCAGGTGCGGCGAATCATTCGACCGGATCACCAACGAAGCCCTGCGTCACCTACCTCCGTGAGCAATCGCGACGCTGACGCAGCTGTTCAACGGCATCCTCCGCACAAGCCACTTTCCCGCAGCATGGAGACTCGGCCGAGTCATAATAAGCCCGGGAAGAACATACTGAAGCCCGAAAGCTATCGGCCCATCACGCTGCTGTCGACACTCTCGAAAGTCTTCGAGAAGCTTCTACTGCTGCATCTTGTACCACACATCAGCCACGCTACGAGCAGTTCGGGTTCCGAGCCGAACACTCCACGACGCACCAGCTCGCGAGAGTACTGCACCACATGACGGTGGCCCTCAACAAGAGGGAGAGCCCTGTCGCAGTACTTCTTGATATGGAGAAGGCGTTCGATCGTGTCTGGCATGCCGGCCTGGTCTACAAGCTGTCCACGTCCACTACTCCCCGCCGAGTAGTCAAGACTGTGGCCACCTTTCTTCAAGGCAGGCGCTTTCAAGTGACAGTTGACGGCGTCCTGTCAACACAGCGCCCCATCAGAGCCGGCGTCCCTCGAGGGAGCTGCCTCTCGCCCGTGTGCCACAGCAGGTACACGGACAACATCCCCGTCGCTGGAGGCGCCATGCTGGCGCTGTACGCAGACGACGCTGCCTATATCACCACCGCTCTTAACCCCGTTCACGCAGCGGTTAAGATGCAGCGCGCACTGGATGCACTCCCGCCCTGGCTGGAAGACTGGAGACTGACGGTCAACGTGGCGAAGACTCATGCGATCTCCATGGTTGGACGGAGACTGCCCCCGCCTCTCACCATGCTCGGACACCACGTCGACTGGTCGCCGACGGTGAAATACCTCGGCGTGACCATAGACCGTCGTCTCACGATGGCCCCACACGTCAAGACCGTTGTTGGCCAAGCGGGAACCGCTCGAGATCTCTTGCGTCCTGTCTTGGCGTCCGGACTGCCCCCCGCGCGAAGCTGGCCGTCTACAAGGCATACATCCGCACCCGCCTCACCTATGCCTCCCCAGGGTGGTATGCGCTGACTGCGGAGACTCTCCGCAAACGGCTGCGTGCGCAGCAGTCGCTCGCCCTACGCGCCGTTGTAGACGCCCCTCGCTACGTGAGGAACGACGTCATCTCCAGGGACCTTCGCATGGAGAGCCTCGACGACTTCGTGGGTCGCCTGAGCGCCAACATGTTCGCCCGCGCTGACGGGTCATCCTTCCGCCACCTGCGGGAGCTGGCGACTTACCATCGGCGCCCACCGGACTGACTACTACCGCGGGACCTGATCCCCGCAGCAACCACACCGGACTGACTCCAGCTCGCTCACGTGGGCTGACGGGCGCTTGTCGGGAGCCTCCCCCAGCAAGCTCGCCCTCGCCAACGTAAGCGAAGCCCCCACCGAACAAGCCGCCGCTGGCTCGTAGACCGCTCACCGGACGTTCCCCTCTTGGGAATACTGCCGGTTGGGTCAGGTTTCGCTAGCGGCGTGAAGCACACCCGGACAAGACGCCCGCACATGACTTCAATGGCAACGACCACAACCCCGTGACCCGTCTGCAGTTGCAGGCGGCGGCTGACACCACTGAAACAGCACATAGGAGATGTGCTCCTATGTGCTGATAGGCTGCACATAGGAGTGTGCTGTATCAGTTTCCCTCCGGTTCCCCTAGGGGAATCGTGAGAAGCTCCATCGACCTTGTTGTTGCACTCTCCTAGATCACTGAGACGTATCCTCTTGAAGTGTCATCTTCAAGCAACTGCGTATCTATTTCCTACAAAATAAAATTTTACTTCAACAATCTTATACTAACATATAAAGCTGAAGAGTTTATTTGTTTGTTTGTTTCGTTGAACGCGCTAATCTCAGGAACTGCTTATTTTATTTTATTATATTCATATATTGGTCCGGTTTATAAAATTATTTCAGTGTTAGATAGCCCATTTATCGAAGAAGGCTAAAGACTATATAACATCACGCTATGAGCAACATGAGCAGAGCAGTAACCTTAAACACCGCGGATGTAGCCGCAGGCATCCTCTAGTTTTTAAATAAATCATTTTACACATGTTACGAATGGCGATATTTGAAAATAACGCCTTCTATCGGTAAATGAGCGAACTAGAAGAGAATGGATATATCGGTAGTTTTAAAGTGCTTCATCTATTTTCTACTAGATGGTCTTGCTGTTTCGTTCTCTGGAAATATCGACTGTTTCCGACTGTTGCGAGAACATTCCCGGGAAGACAAGAATGGACTAGCTATGTTTTCCAGGCCGGTATAAATACCGCGTGGATGAGCGAGTTGAGACAGTACAATTGGATAATCACAGCGATCAACAAGCGAAGGAGTGCGAAGATTAAGTGAGTCGGAAGTGTTTTCTAGTGTTATAATTTGTGTTTTTATTAGTGTGTAATTTAGGCTCACTTGCACAACGATTCTTAAATTCAATTTTAACGAGAAAAAAGAACATTAAACACCACTAGCGTCTTGCAAAACGAAAAATTTGTCGACTAATATGATTTAAGAACTGTCAAAATTAATTACCGAAAATCGTCTGTTTAGTGGCTAATTTCATTAAGGAACTGTCACACTGACGTTGGCAACTTGTCATTAGCGACGGACGACGCAGCAGGGGTAGGCCTCTCACAAGGTAGACCGACGATCTGGTTAAGATCGCAGGAAGCGGTTGTATACGGGCTGCTCAAGATCGGTCTGTATGGAGAACCTTGGGGGAGGCCTATGTCCAGCAGTGGACGTCTCTAGGCTGACATGATGATGATGATGATATAACTGATAACAATGTACCTAGTTGTGTATTGTTATTGCTCAAAAGTTTCAAGTTATTATTTGTCAATTGTCATTTCGTTGCTAGGCGATGACAATGCGTTTTGTTTTGAGCAAAAGCATACGCATAACATCGTTAAAATCGTAACAAAAAGTCATCATGCCATGAAACAAAACGTTGAAACTACTTTACCGACCTCATAAAATGATTAACTAAATCTATGCGTTGTTGTCGTTGTGCAGGAGACGCTAAATACTTTTAAGTTAAATTATTTTATGCTGTTCTACTAATTTAAATTAAGGAGTGACTTAAATCAAACGTTACGCAAGTGGGCCTAAGGCCCTTCTCTCACGAAGCTATTCAAATGCTACGGGACTGAGATGCAAACCATGATCGAATACTGGTATGCTACTCTTTACCGCACACGGTTCTACGCTAATGAGACTATATTTTATCATTTGAAGAACAACATTCGTACGACGATGTCTAGTGACTCTAGCGATGAAGTCAATTTTCTTCTGTATTTATATTACAAGAATAAACGAAAATATAAAAGAAGATTCTGGGTGCACCCGTATATCGAAAAAAATATCAATTGTAGGGCATTTTTCGAGGAACGAGTCGTAATTTTTATAGAATGTCAATAGACTCATATTATTATTTGAATCTTTATCTGAGAAATTATCTTGCCAACTATCTAAATAATAACCCCACTGCTTCGCTTCCTTGGCAATAAAATTATTGTGTATAAATTTAATGTATACCTATAAATGACCTGTTATATTGTTTTTTTCAAAATTTCAATCCACGCCTTTTATGTAACATCTTTTCTTACGTACTCTGGCAGCTTATAATTATACAAACATGGAAAATGTTCTACCTCCTGCACAAAAATAATATTAAAAGTTTGTTCCGCCGCCATTTTGTAATGCGACGCATATACTACTCGGGTAGCGTGCGACCAGCAAGACGGTAGCGTGCGACTGACATCAAACGCGTCGTCATAGCGTCTCGTCGTGTGCGAAATTAGCTAAATATGTATGGCGGTTACTCACAAGCGACGCGTAGGATACGGGTACAAAACACAAATCGTTTGAGAGTCGCTTCGTGAGAGAAGGGCCTATGTGTATTGCACAGACCACCTACACCACGAGACTTGCAATAGAAGGGCACCGTTGTCTGTCGCGCATGTGCGCAAATGCGCCTATATCTTTGAGCACAAACCCGCGCTCGTTCAGTAGCGACCAGGAATTAGATACGTAAACTGCGTTTAAACTGTATTAAAACAAAATAATAATATACGAAAACAATGCCGAATTGTGCTATAAAGTTGTGTGGGAGTAACAGTCGGAATAATAATTTCAATAAAGATAATATCACATTTCACCGGAAAGTACAACATTTATTTTAAAATTATTTAACAGTACTGACCAGAGTTCTAATAATGGTTGCCAATAAATACTGAATCAGTGGTTGTCCTTGTCTTACACGCTATAACTACAGACTATCTCTCTCTTACAATAAGACGCCACGTGTAAGTAGTGATGCGAAGAAAACTTACCGATTGTTCGATTTTTATCGATTTCTAATACTGAGATTTTTATTGATTTGAATAATTAATTTCAAATAAAAATTTTATGAATTAGACAGGTGACTGTATATAAAAATACAGCCTGCAAAAAGTATTGTTAGGTATTTTATTATTACAAGCTTTTATTTAGGTAGTTTCACCTATTTGTCAGTAATCAAATCTTGCAAGTTGAATTTGATGCACTATCCGATTACCGATTGAGCTGAAATTTAACACGCATGTGTAAATCGGATGACAATGTAAAATTATTATGACATGGAGCTGATCTGATGATGGAAACGGAAGGGATAGGAACTCGGTAATTAAACGACACAGCCCATCGAGTTTGGGCTTGTTTTTATTTATCTTGACGAGTACTTCGGTTCTAGGTGGTAACCAGGGTCTGATGATGGAGCTGGAAGATGACTATAGGAACTCAGTAATTAAACGGCATAACCCCATAGAGTTTGGGCTCGTTTGATTTGTCTTGATGAGTAGTTTGGTGATAGATGGTAACCAGGGTCTGATGATGGAGCTGGAAGGCGGCCATAGGAATTTGGTAATAAAATTACTCAACCCCATCGAGTTTGGGCTCGTATGAGCCGTCGTCTTGACGAATAGTTTGGTGCTATATGGTAACCAGGGTCTGACGATGGAGCTGAATGATGGCCATAGGAACTCAGTTAGCCCCATCGAGTTCGGGCTCGTATGATTCCTTTTGACGAGTGCTTTGGTGATAGATGATTACCAGAGTATGATGATGGAGCTGGAAGGTGGCCATAGGAGCCAAGTAATTAAGCGAATAACCGATGATATTATTATAAATTCATATTTCAAAATATAAACTTTTGCTTGGATTATTGTTTCTTTTCTTGACATTCTTGGATCAACTAAATGTAGGCATACCAAATGTGATTTATCGATAATTAATATTGACATGCCTACATCCCTATTACCCATCGACGTCACCCGCGCCGCCCGCGTACGTCTCATTCCTCAAAGTTTGACAGAATAGTTTGCGTTACGTGTCTCGTGGGGTAGGTGGTCTGTGGTGTATTGTGAAATAAAGTACAGTTTAGTGGTATAGTGTATTTAATTTATCGCTGAACCCCAGCTCGTAACAAATTGGTATCAGAAGAAAGGGATAAGTTATGCCGGTTATGCCGAAGGAAGAAACTGAAGGAGTAGCATGAAATGTAATAACTAAGTGAAACCAATACATCGCGACAAAATCCGTAAACTGTAGTTTAATTTCAATGTGTAATATTCGTGTAAACTCAAGAAGATACTATATACCTATTCAATCATTCTTTCGTACATTACTCGGACTCAGAATCAAAAATCGTCGGAATAAGCTGTGGGTTCACGAAATCTTAATGAACTTGTAGAAAAAAAACGATAAACTAAGAATTATTAGTCATAGGTACCTTTTTTGGATATCTTTTGAATAACTAGACAAAGATTTTAACAATGGGAAAGTTTAGTACTTGCGTATTTCTAACGTATTTATAAGAATGTAATCACAGTAGGCAGTAAGTGGCATCGAAATTAACTAATTCAATAACGAATAAACCAAATCATTTCATCACCTTTGCTGTCTGCTGCCTACAACACAATCTCTCAAATCACTTATGTGTTTCTTTCACCTTTCTAAACTGACCGGAGTCTATGAGGCGTTGTAGTACAGCTGGGATTGTGCAGATTCTGCTGGTGATGGCACTTGGGGTGAGTGAATTCCAGGTGGTCTGGTAATGAATACATATGCGCCTCGCCTCTTCAATATTTTCATCAGACATGTATTACATACATACATAGACTCACGCCTGTTTCCCGGAGGGGTAGGCAGAGACTACGGAACGCCATTTGCAACGATCCTGACATATCTCTCTTGCTTCATTCACTCCCATCAGATTCCTCATGCATGCTCTTCTGTTCAGGGTACTTCTCACCTGTCCTGTTTTCAGGATGTCTCCAATCTGGTCAGAGTACGTCCGCCTAGGTTTTCCCCTTCGTCCTGTCGCTTCCACACTTGCCTTATGTATCTGCTTGGTCAGTCTTTCATCATCCATCCTCTCCACGTGCCCAAACCATCTTAGCATACCTTTCTCGATGCTTGTCACTATATCTTCTTTTACCCCACAACACTCTCTTATCACACAATTCTTTACTCTGTCAGTCAGAGAGACACCACACATACTTCTCAGTGCTCTCATTTCTACAGCATTTACTTTACTTTCATGACTCTTCTGCCATACCCAACTATCACTACCATACATAAGAGTAGGTACTAACACCCGTCTATGCACAGCCAAACGTGCCTTTTTGGACACGTTTTGGCTATTCATAAACGCCTTCAAAGCTCCATTCACTCTATTACCTGCATTAACTCTTCTTTCAATATCTTCTACATTCTTACTATCTCTTGTAAACAGCGTACCTAAATATACAAACTCATTCACTTGTTCCACTCGCTGTCCATCGATCATAACATTACAAGCCGTAACGCATTCCTCCTCTTCAAAAACCATAACTTTCGTTTTACTTACATTCATTTTCATTCCTTTCCTCTCTAACGCACCATGCATGATTGTTACCATCTCCTGCAACTCCTCCGCTGAAGACGCAAGAATAACCTGATCATCAGCATAAAGGAGGCATTTGACAAGTAACTCTTTCATCCTTAATCCACAATCACTATGTTTCAAATCTTGCAAACAACTGTACATGAAGAGGTTGAACAGCCACGGCGACACTACACATCCCTGTCTAACACCTGTGTTGATGGTAAACCAGTCAGTGTATGCCCCGTTTATCCTCACACAAGCTCTAGAATCCTCATAAAGGGATTTCAGAGCTCGAATGAGGCTGCTGTTCACCCCATACATCGACAGTACCGACCACATTTCATTCCTCACCACTTTATCATAAGCCTTTTCCAAATCCACGAATGCGCAGTAGACCTTTTGACCTTTGGCCAAAAAATTCTCGGCTAGACATCGCAAGGAAAAGACTTGATCCGTACACCCCATACCCTTTCGGAATCCCGCTTGTACATCCCATATTTTCTTGTCAGTTACTTTCATAACTCTTTCAATCAGTACCTTCGCAAACAATTTGCCAACAATGCTGAGAAGGCTAATGCCTCTATAGTTTTTGCAGTCTTGTTGCGAGCCTTTTCCTTTATAAAGAGGCACAACTACTGCTGTGACCCAGTCATTAGGTACTCGGCCGGTGCTCCAGCATAAGTAAAATAAACGCTGCAGCTGACTAACTATGATGCCCTGTCCAGCCTTCAGCATTTCGACTGTAATCCTATCATACCCTGCAGCCTTACTTAATTTCATACTGGCCAGTGCCTTCAAAATCTCATCCACGCCAATATCGCTTTCATCATTGCTATCATTACCATTCATTTCACCTGTTGATGTCTCTGTCGTCGTTCTTTCAAATGATCCTTCAAAACACTCTTTCCATCTCTTCAGCACACACGATTCACCATTCAGTATCTTTCCATTCTTGTCTCTGATTGCTGTGTATTCTGAAGATTGAGTTTCTCCTCGAACTGCACGAATGGATTTCCAGAAAAACTTCATGTTTCTCCTAAAGTCGTCAGATAATCTACTATCAAACACATCTTTCTTTTCCGCTTATTTCCTTTTAAGCATTTCTTTCACTATACTTTTACACCTAACAAACTCCTTTCTTGCTTCATCTATGTCATCACTCGTTGCCTTTCCCATTCTTTCATTTACTCTAACTCTCCCAAAACTCCTGCCTTTCGTCTTTTTCTTGTTGTGACATACCCGTTACTATATTGAAGAAGACGAGTAAGTCCTACTTTCATTCTCATCCATAGTAGCCTTGCATTTACACATTCAAACTCTTTTACGCACTCATTCATTCGTGCAGACAGTACTAAACCAACTCCCTTGCAGGCTCTGGTGGTACTATCTACACCGGACCAATACGCCGTGTAGCTGCCATGCTTGGTAGTGTCACATCCTTTCTTTTTCGTTTCATTCACACACAGAACATCAATCTTTCTATCATCCATCATCTGGTATACTTCACCCAATTTTCCTTCTATGCCACCGCCAACATTCAATGTTGCAAATCAGCTTTCCGCAGCCGCTTTTCGCCCTCGCGGGAAACGAGACGTGACGGGTTGCGAACCGCATCGCCGCCATTTAAAGAATTATTATTATCTGTCCTCATAGCGTTCTCACGAGTAAATAGGGATTTATAATGTCCATCCCCGCAGAGCCCTGTACGGGGGTAAGATGGAATCCTAGCTGTGCCCTGTGACCACCAACACAGGCACCCTCCGTTTGAGACAAGCTTGCCCTCTGGCCACGAATCCCTCGGCAGGGGTCGGTTGACACCTTAGATCGGGGTTTTGAGTCGGGTATGCTCCCTGAAAGTTGGTTTAATTTCGGAGTTTTCCTTCTCCTAGACAGGTTGTCAACCAAAGCTAACGAGGCCCATCTCCACGAACGTTGGTTTAATTTCGGAGTTTTCCTTCTCCTAGACAGGTTGCCAACCAAGGCTAACGAGGCCCATCTACATGTATTACACTCGCACCATAGACGCGAACTCAACATTGGACTAGGTATTCATAATGTCGATCCATTATGACCATTATGAAGCGCGCGCGACATAACACGGGTACAGTAACGGGATGGAACGTGACATACGTGACGTGGTCCCGTTTACCTAATTTCGCAAGACTAAAGGTGAAACCGCACTAGAGTGACACTACAGCGGAGAGGCGCACCGCGGACCGCGGAGCGTCAAGAATAATATTTTTGCCACTGTTTCATATAAAATATAACGCACTATAACAGTACTGCAGCGAAGCGGCGGCGCGGCGCGTCGCTACACAGTTGACTCTCGGAGAATATTCTGTCGCTCCGCTCGCGCCGCACCGGCCCGCTGCCACTATAGTATTTTCGCTGTATGATGAATTGCATGACAGTTCTCATTTTACATGTCACGCATACTACTTTCAACTTATGAAAATAAATTGGCAAATAAAAACAATTATAAAAAAAAATATCTATTAAAATTACAAATTAAATTGATACTAGTATGTCTCTCTCTATATTTATAATTATTATTAACTGTAAATAAATTATTTAAATATAATACTGAAAATGTCAGATGCATGAAACGGAACCTCTGTCAGTAGAGATTGACACCATTGAATCGACATGAACTCGATGAATAGGAGCGGCCATCTTGTGATCGAAAACGTCAGTACGAGTGCATCTGCCTTGTATGTCGTTTGTGTTTCTTTCTGTTTGGCGTGTTATTTTTTATTTTTTTGTTGTGTTTTATTTGGTATGTACAATGCCGAAAACAACAAAAAAGATCGTTTTAAACTCTCAAAGCCGTGAGTTAGTGCTTCGTTTGAGGTCCTTCTTTGAACAAGAGCGCGAAAACGGGGGCCCGGTAATACCAATTGACAGGGTTGTGGACAGAGTTGCGGCAGCCCTGGACATCGGCAAAACTACAGTTTCTCGAATAACGAAAGAAAAATTCGGAGATACTGGTTTTGAAGACAAGAAGCTGTCCTCTCCGAAGAAACGTGTGCGTAAAGCTTCAGTAACTGACAAAGATAGTTTCGATGTGGTGGCAATCCGAAACCATATTTATGGGTATTATGAGAGAAATGAGTTCCCTACATTGGTAAAATTAATCAAATCACTAAAAGAGGCTGAGCTGTTTACTGGAGGTGTTACATCATTATGGCATGTGTTGCACAAAGTGGGATTTAGCTGGACAAAAGTTAATAAAAGGAAAATAATAATGGAAAGGGGAGATGTTGCGCTTGCGCGAGTTACGTTTTTAGAGGCTGCAAAACAAATTCAAAACTGGGACAATGTAATATTCCTCGATGAGACTTGGCTGTACGCTAATCACACTGTGGGTAAAACGTGGACAGACAATACCGCTCATTCCTCTACCAAAGTACTAGAGGGCAAAGGCGAGAGGCTTATCATATGTCACGCCGGGAACGCAAAAGGATTTATACCTCACGCTCTTCTTGCCTTTAAATCAAATAAAACAGGAGACTATCATGAGGAGATGAATGGCGATAAATTTGAAGGATGGTTTGTAAATTTATTAAACAATTTAACAGAACCGAGCATTATAGTAATGGACAACGCGAAGTACCATTCCCGGCAACTCAATAAACCACCTACTTCGCAAAATAATAAAGCTGTGCTCGTAGAGTGGTTGAAAAAAAAAACGTGGATGCCGACATGACAATGTTAAAAGAAAAATTAGTACATTTGGTAAAATTACACAAGCCTCCAATGCCCACCTACAAACTAGATGAGATGGCCAAGGAACGTGGACATCAAGTTTTTTATCGCTACGAAGCATCGTACAGTTCACGCGTCACGATCACTTCAACTTTTAAATTCTCAAAATGCCGTCTTGTGTTCTTAAACACTGTAAAAGTTGTTCCTAAAAACAAAAACAGGAAAATGGAATATCTTTTCACAGGTAACTATTGATAATTTGACTGTTTCCTAATTTAATTTCGATAAAATTCGTATTTGTGCAAGAAATATGTAAGTGTTGCCAGTTTTTGTCGACGCCGTTCTGCCTGAATTAGGGAAAATGCACTTGTCAATTGATTATGTGATAATGATTGTCATGTTAATGAAAAATACATTACCGTATTATAAAAGTATATTGTAGATATATCTTCTTTCTCATAAATATAGTAATAGAATTTCAATTTCCATTAGTATATACCTTACATTATATTGTTTTGAGTTCGATCCCCAAACGATCCTAATATTCGTGTACACCCTGCTACTCGTCAAGCTTATACACTTTGTCCTTTGCACCGTTCTTATGGCGTAAAGAATAAGTATCAAAATCGTACAGCAACTGTTTAGCTTGACTTGGCGCCGTGTGTACATACATACTTATGGCGTAGGGAATAAGTATCAAAATGGTACAGCAACTGTTTAGCTTAACTTGGCGCCGTGTGTACATACATACTTATGGCGTAAGGAATAAGTATCAAAATCGTACAGCAACTGTTTAGCTTGACTTGGTGCCGTGTGTACATACATACTTATGGCGTAGGGAATAAGTATCAAAATCGTACAGCAACTGTTTAGCTTGACTTGGCGCCGTGTGTACATACATACTTATGGCGTAGGGAATAAGTATCAAAATCGTACAGCAACTGTTTAGCTTGACTTGGTGCCGTGTGTACATACATACTTATGGCGTAGGGAATAAGTATCAAAATCGTACAGCAACTGTTTAGCTTGACTTGGCGCCGTGTGTACATACATACTTATGGCGTAGGGAATAAGTATCAAAATCGTACAGCAACTGTTTAGCTTGACTTGGTGCCGTGTGTACATACATACTATTTATTTCTCAACTAATCGACGCCAGCGGCTTCGCACGCACATATTTTCTTATTTCTCGTTTTGCCCGATCCCGTGGGAATTTCGAGAAATCCCGTCTTGGTGCACCCCTACGGTTCCCAAGAAACATACATGCTAAATTTCAGCTTCATGCGCCGAGTAAGTAGTTTCGGCTGTACCTTGTCTGTCAGTCAGTCAGTAACGCAAGGATTTTATATATACAGATTTACAAAGTAGTTAAAACTTAACTCGGTACCTACATTTAAGAAATGTATTTATAAAAGCATTAATTAAATCCATGGTAAATTCTTAAAAACCGCAAATGAATATAAGAATATTACATAACTATATGCAAAATACTGGGAGATTATTCATAATCTGGCAACTTTTCACACACAGACGCGCGTGTCCGTACAGTGCCAGTCGCCAAAGGTCACGCACACATAGCTGTCATCGTGCCACGCTTAGTTGGACGAATGCGCTCTATCTGATACTACTTATCATATCTGTGTCTTCAACTACCCAGCTCAAGTGATTCCGGTTTATTAAGTGTAGCTTCTGGTTATGGAAATGGAACGCCAGTCAACGAGGACAAGAACTCCAATCTATCCCATTCAAAAAATTACTGATTTATTATTGTTGTGTCATATGGCTTAACCTAATCTACACGCTGTTTGAAGTTAACTACTTTTCATTTTTGCCTTTGTTCTAAAATCGGACTCTAGTTCTGGACTAGAATTTTCAGACTCGAATTCTGGACTCGAATTTCTAGACTCGAGTCCAGCTGGACTCGAGTCAATATTCGAATACCAAACATAGAATTCGAGTACTGGTCTCGAATCAGGGAATCGAGTCATGATTCGAATACCGGATAAACTGACTCGAGTCGACTCGATCCATCAAAACAGCGACTCGGCACATCACTAATAAGTAACATAAAAGATGTTACAATATCACATTAAGAGACATAATTCTTTTGCATGTCACTAGTGATGCAACCAAATTAATAACATTTGGGGATGGAGCTTATACATCGGGAAGATTGTAAAGGCATTATCAAATGCGATTGTTCAATTGGTAGCGTGCTGGATAGATGTCCTTTTAAATAATCATTGGACCTCACAAAACTCAAAAGTTGTGTTGATCAATGCACCAAACACCCTGTATAGATAAGAATCAATCATGTCACTGACCTCTGGCTGTTTCATCTGTTCCTCATGTTTCATATTTAAGCCACTTATCAGTACAATCGGTTGATGTATCCATGGCTCGCTTTCACTTATATCATCTGCATTTTCTTCCCTATAAGAGAAATTTATGATTATTTAATATACTTTATATACTTACTTACTAATTAAAATCATAACAGACAGTTATAAAGTTGACATACCAATTAGGTAAGAAGTGTTGAATGCTTCAAGCACACAGACATACATACATACAAGATTGAGCAATCTCCTAAAAGCTGTTAAGCAATAATTATGACCGAAAACATGCAAAAGAGAGAACCTTAGTGTTGTGTTAAATGTTGGACTAGTAGAAGTTAAAAAACATTACAGTATACTCCTCTAGTTTTTTAACACTGACATTAGTGTCCCAATCACAAGCTTATTGGGACACCCGGCAACACTACTTGAATTTAATTTAATTTAATAATTTAATTCAATAATGTTTTATTTATGAATCTAAGTGTTCTTTGTGTCAATTAGACAGACTTTATAGTACAAGTCTGTGTGTATATGATTACTATTCTGTGCTCACTTGTGTTCTTCTTCCGCAATATTAGCTTCATAATCAGAGGATACAGGCTCGTCTTTAACTACTGCACTCTCTGTTTCAATAATATCGGTCAGCATGTCACTCTCATATTTAATTGTATTGGTTCGCTTTTGCAGCTGAAAATATAATTATTATTTTCAATCTTCAGATCTCCACTAGACTATTGGGTACTTTTATGCCATTAGTTAATATCACTTACTTGTATAGCTTGAGTGCTTAAAATCTCATAGTACTGAACATTTGTGCAACTCAAGTGGCTCTGGCTTTTGTCAGCTTCAAACTGAGAACAAACATAATCCCTTACATAACAATCAAGAGATGCTCATAATACAGAGCTGGCATGTCAACATAAACTCACCGTAACACCCTGCTGCACATACTGACACAACATGCCGTGTGATCTCAGTACTTTACTTCTGAATCTGTTATATTTGTGTAACAATGCTAAACATTCATAGCACAGCCACTGAGGTAGTCCATCTGTAGGTGAGATCTGAAATAAAATGTTTGTTTTGTCATTCAAAGAATTGTGCCTGAATTAAATTGCTGCTACATTTTATAGTTTCAGGAGAAAGTTAATATATTTTGAAAATAGTAAATAATAACTAAATATAAAATATGTGTTCATGAAATGAAAAGTTACTACAAACATGAAGAAGGCCTGGGTTTGTTAGACCCATAAGCGAGTCCTTAAACATTATTAAGGGCCAAGGAAATTGTTGTTTTAACAAAATTTATTACTCAACTTTAGCAACATTTATGAGGCTAAGTTGACGGAGCCCTGCTTCGTAGGGCTCCTATTTTTGTGTTCAGAGTCACAAGAAAACCTAACATAACCGAAAAATTTTATTATTTTACGCAAACATTTTCGCAATTTTATAAATTTGCGACGTCTCGCCGTAAATTTATAAACTAACAGATATCCATTCGTAAGATTACCTATAAACGATTCGACCAATCACAGAAGAGCTTTTAATTTTACGCTTCTATAAAATACTGTAAATAACACATTGTTCTCTGATTGGTCAGTGGGTGATAATGAAGGTCAGCATCAGTTGAACTTAATAAAGTTCAACTGATGCTGACCGTCGTGCTGAGACGTCGCAAATTTATAAAATTGCAAAAATGTTTGCGTAAAATAATAAAATTTTTCTCCCATTTAAAATCCTATGAAAGTTTATAAATTTCGTAGGAAATTTATAAATTTACAGTTCTGATGATTTTCCGGTGACATATACATATATATAGCAAAACTATTAATGTGGCACCTAAATGTCAAAATGCTGAAACTAAATGTAAAGAATACATTATTTAAAAACAAAATAACTATGGGTACCTACATAATTATATGAGGATAGTTTTAACCTTTAAAAGGTCAGAGCTCATTAGAGCCACCCAGCACCCACTCCAGCGTTGCCAACTCTACGTCTTTTTACGTAGATCTACGTATTTCGGACCCTTCTCGCGAACCTACGTACTTCAGGCCCAGAATCTACGTATTTTTCAGCAAATGACCAAATTAGCAAAATAACGAGAATTTAGTATCTTCTTGGGTTTACGCGAATGTTACACATTGAAATTAAACTACAGTTTACGGATTTTATCGCGTTGTATTGGTTTCACTAAGTTATTACATTTGAAACTAAAGATCTAGAAACTATATTTTTAATTTATTACTAGCCGACGTTTCGAATTCTTTACAAAATTCATGTTCACGGCAGACTGAGGTGATATTTGTCGTTTTCTTGAATGTATTAAGTTATCTCAAAGTACCCGAACATTTTTCAACTACTGGTGTTACTATTTACGCAGAATGAGCTCACAGTGTTCTTAGGTCTTCTGGTGACTTTGTCCTTCTTGGGTTTCATTAGCCTTATGACAGGGTCCCAAGCTGTAAAGAATTCGAAACGTCGGCTAGTAATAAATTAAAACTATAGTTTCTAGATCTTTAGTTTCAAATGTAATAACTTAGTGAAAACAATACAACGCGATAAAATCCTTAAACTGTAGTTTAATTTCAATAACGAGAATTTACTAAGAAAGCATCATTATTAAACACAAATCACACGTAAAAATGGACGTATCTAATACTTTGTTGTTGCATGTTTATTCGTACCCAATTAGTTTAACAAGTACAAACTAAAAACATATCGTACAATTTAAGTTAATAATATAGATAGATAGATAGATAACAACTTTATTGCGCAAATACAATTGTTACAAATTATGTAAAGATATCTTAAATTTACAAAAATAAAAAATAGTAAATGCACAAGGGCAGCCTTATCGCAAAATGCGATTTCTTATAGGCAACCTTAGGATGGACAGACTGAACAGGATAGGTTTGGTGGTGTAGTGATCAAATATATGTGGAAACTTATAGTTACTTATTTGAATGCAATGTACATACATATGTAGATACCTATATATATATTTATATAAATACATATACAAAAAAAAACATAAGGTATACATACAAATAATACATAATACATACTAACGATACATAATTATAAAACATATATACATATATATATATATAATTCCATTATAAAACATATACTTATATACATAATTATATAAATGCTGAGAACAGTGGTAAAGTTTAGATAACAGATTATTTGCTTACACACTCGAATCGATGTTTGAAACACTCATTTTACCATTTTTTACTCCCTTTATCTTAGATATTTTTAAAAGTACGTAGATCTACGTACTTTTTAACTCCGATCTACGTATTTTTTTAAATCAGAGTTGGCAACACTGACCCACTCCGCACTACAGTTAGTATTCTTCATATGGACTTGTACGAATATGGGCTCACTACATCAACTTCGTAGCGTCACCGGATCGCCTCTGTCGTAAGCCTTCCACGCGTGGACGGCGGGTGGACCACTCGGTGACAACTCGCTGCTCGCATGCTTGCCTTGCATTGACTGCGCATCGCACACGCGCGGGTCCCAAAGCGGACCGCGCGCTGCCCGCGAATGATATTTTGGGTTGGGTTTAGAAACGTGCTGCCTCGATAGACGAAAAGTGAGGATATTAGGGGGTTCTGGGGGGTCTTCTAATACCTATGCAATACGATTTTCTTGCCGGAAACGCCGTTTTATAAAAAAAAATACGACAAAGTTCTTAATTTTTAGGTTAGGTTACTGTAGTAGGACATTTTTTTTAACGCAAATTTGGAAAAAGGAAATATAACAAAGGTACATATACCCTTATTATTTATAATTTGACTTATTATGCAGACAGGACTTAGTCTCAGAACCGACACGGGGCACCCCGACCCCACGTAGTGTTGTGGTCCCTACCCCTAGAGTGTTTTTTATAAATGCGGGAGCCAGAAGCTTGAGGGAGCTCCTGAGTGGAGCAAGCCACACGAGGCCGAGAAGAGCGAAGGGGGGAGGTGGCGAGCGAAGCGAGTCGCCGACCTCCGTAGCGATGCGAAGGTTGAGTGTGGTGTAGCGACACTCAGGGGTGACCGAGAGCTTTTGGCGGGAGCACACCCGGAGTCAGACTCAGTTCACAGTACAAAACACACACAGTACCTAAAAAAAAGTGCCTACTACACTAACCTAACCTAAAAATTAAGAATTTTGTCGTAGTTTTTTTTTATAAAACGGCGTTTCCGGCAAGAAAATCGTGTTGCATAGGTATGAGAAGACCCCCTAGAACCCCCTAGTATCCTCACTTTTCGTCTATCGAGGCAGCACGTTTCTAAACTTTAACCGATATTTTTGTTGCGTCTTTCATTTTCTTTGTCATCAAGCGCGACAGCTATGACAACCACCAAGCGTAATCCACTCGAGGACCAAGCGACATCCACTCGTTGACCACGCGGCGTTCACTCGTTGACCGCGCGGGGTCCACAGGATGATCGCGCGACGTTTTGGTAATAATGCGGTTCCACCCGTGGACCACTTGTCGACAACGAGTGAACGCCGTACGACGAGGCGGTGCAATGTGGGTGCCGGGTGGGTCTAATGAGCTGTGACCTTTATTAGAACGTACGCTAATAACTATAACTTACAGAAATGCCGGTCAAATCTTTGAACACAGCTTCCAAGCGCGTAGGTTTGATCATACGACGCTCAGTCGCCAGACAACCTCTACAAACGCTCGACATCTGTTCATAACTCGAGCTCAAGTTTGCCATCGCCTCACTGGGAACTATGCCTATTGTTTCCATTTAGAAAGGTAAGCGTTAGAACTAAACAAATTGATTATATTGTATCAAAACAGCTGATCAATAAAACACAGTGACATTTGACAATACTACTAACCAGTTATAAATATATTAGTATAAGACCAAGAATCAAATACATCATCCTAGATATTAGTCTATGGCTCTTGGTCCTAGGTCTATGGTCATTGGTCTATGCTACTAACCATTTGATCTACTAACATTCAGTCACAGAGTACCTTCATTCAGTTGACACTTCACTTCAACTTTAACTTCAATTTTGGTTAAAATGGCTCCATCGGTGGGATCGATGATTTTGCCAATGTCAATGGTGGAAAAAGAGATCAAATAAATTAATAAAAATGCAAATAAATACGACTATTGACCGGTAATAATAGCTATGGTTTCTCTTTAAAGGGTCGAGTCACTGAAAAAGGACAACACAAATACCTAATTAGTAAACATTAAGATTAAAGGAACTACAGAGATTATTAGAAAGGAGAAAAGGATGAAAGCAGAGGATATATATAAGTCTATAATTTTATTTTATTGATAGAGATAAATTTATATAAAATTTTAACAAAGGGAGTGTGAACTAAGGTTAAGAGAAACGCGAGGTTAACAGGTCTAGGGATTTGGTTAGGAAGAAGGTCATAGAGAGGTGTAATTAACTTTGGGCAAGAGAAAAAAATGTGTTCCAAAGTACCCTCGTCAAGGCCGCACTCACAAATGGAATGATCTCTCACACGAATTTTAGCTAAGAATACTGAGGAGCACACAAATTCTAAGCGTAACCGGATAATGACAGATGTTGCAGGTTTATTCACCAATTTATATTTGCAAAACCAGGATTTGGGAGGTATGGTAGGTTGTATGCAGCCATAAAATTTACCCTTGACCAGTTTGGAAGTCTGCCATGGATCATTCCAAGACCTAACCATCGAAGACTGAGCCTGTGAGTGTAGATCACGAGCAAAACCGTAGTTATATGTAGAACAACCAGACTGGGCTGCTGTTTTGGCGTGATAGTCAGCAATTTCGTTACCCGTTATCCCCGAATGACCAGGGATCCAGGCTAGAACTACCTCAATGCCAGCCAAGTGACACCTATACAGCGAAGCTTTCGTTTGCAGGGTTATGTGGAAGTTATCACGAGACTTGAAAGGGTTTTTCTGTAAATCGGATAGGGAGCTGAGGGAATCTGAGAGAATGAGAGCCGTGTTTATACTATGTGTTTCTACAAAAGTTACTGCTTCTAACAAGGCAATAGACTCTCCAGTGAAAGTGGAATTTTGGTGAGGGATCTTAAAATTAAGGACAATTTGATATTTAGGGAGCCAAACTGCAGAACCAACAGGGCTTTCGATGGACAGCTTAGAAGCGTCGGTGTATAGGGTCACCCAATCGGACCAGTCGTTGGTCAAGATATCAAGTAGCTTGAAGTTGGCCTGACTGCAGCCCTTGCCAATACCAAAGTAAAGGTAAATTCTAGGCTGGAATATTAGGGACTGGAAATCTGTGAGAAAGAGGGGATGGAGGGAAGACTGAAAGATGGGGACAGAAGTGCATGTGAACTTCCTGTAGGAAATAATGAGGAGAGGGGGGTGTTTGTGGGTCCAATAAGAAGAAGTAGAAATTAATATGGTTAGAGACTGAAGAATGGGAATCAGAGGATGGAAACTAAGTTGGAGGGCGCCGAAGAGACATCTGTCAGCGAGGTGTTGACGACGAAGATGGAGGGGAGGATCCAAGCATTCCACTTGAAGTGCATTGATCGGGGAGCATTTCATAGCACCCGCTATAATTCGCAGACACTTTGACTGAATTCTTTCTAGTCTGGCGAGAGCGATTTTGTTACATGGTTCTAGTTGGAAGCCTGCGTAGTCAAAGTGACTACGAACCACAGCGTTGTACAAAAGCTTTTGGCAGAAAGGGTGTGACCCCCATCGAATCCCTGAAAGGGCCCGCATGACGTTCACACCCCTTCCGCCCTTCCGCTCAATGTAATTCAAATGGTATATGCCGGAGAGTTTGGAATCAAGGATAACGCCCAAGAATTTGACGTGATCAACAGTGGCGACAGTTTCATTACCCACAGAAAGATGGATGACTGGGATGTTGCGTTTCCTGGAGAACACAACGGCGCTGCATTTGGGGACAGAGAGGGAGAGGTTGTGGTCTGAGAGCCAGGCATCTAAATAGTGGAGGGCAGAATTCAAACGAGCAGATGCCTGTTGAAAGGAAGAGGAGCAAGAGTACAAGGCAATGTCATCAGCGTACTGAAGGATGTTACAGAACGAGGAAACAGAGCGGTCAAGGTCATAGGTATAAAGGTTGTAAAGAATTGGACTAAGGACTGACACTTGCGGGAGCCCTTTCCATACAAGTCGAGGAGGGAGGAGGGTACCCTGATGACGGACGGAGATGGAATGGCACATTAGGAGGTTAAATATTAAGTTGGTCAGCCTCACGGGAAGACTCAGCTGTAGCATTTTCTGCCTGAGTAGCGGAAGCTGGACATTGTCATAGGCAGACGAAATGTCGAGAAAAACCCCGATAATGTGCTCATTCCGGGAAAAGGCAAGCCGGACCTCAGAGGTAAGGATACTCAGGCTATCCAGAGTACCCTTACCTTTCCTCAAGCCGAACTGGGTATTGGAAAGTAGGCCTTTGCTTTCCAAAATCCATTCTAGCCGGTTTTTTACAAGGTTTTCCATAATTTTGGCTACGACTGAGGAAAGGGCAATAGGTCTATAGGAAGAAGGGATTTTGGGGTCTTTACCAGGTTTGAGAATTGGGATAATAATTTGGGATTTCCAGGATGCCGGGATTAGACCTGTAAGGAAAATTGCATTTAGGATGCCAAGAAAAACTTGCTTGCAAGTATTCGAGGACTTACAGATAAAGGAATAGGGAATACCATCTATGCCAGGCGAAGAGTCACGAAGATGGCCTATGGCAGTGACTAGTTCGGAGAAGGAGAAGGGGTCATTCATAGGGTCTGGAGGAAGGGCAGTAATAGTGGGGTTGGGAGGGGGAAGACATTCAAATTCTGGAACATAGGGAGGAGCTAAGTTGCATTCAAAGGCGTGGAGAAAGGATAAAGGGTCGTTTGACGTGATGTTAGGGTCTTCCACGTATCTGCGGTAGGACTTGATCTTTCTCCAAATAAGAGATAGAGGGGTGCGGGGGCTCATCATCATCAGCCTTTAACAGTCCACTGCTGGACTAGGTTCTCCTTTGAAAGGAGGAATTGGCCTACTATACCACGCTGGCCAAACGGATTGGTATAGGGTTTGTATCAAGTTTTCCTTCTCTTACAGTGCTGTTCTCTGCATAATATGCTCCCTATGTCGGCTCTTACGACACCCATGGGAAGATACGGGGTGGTGACATTCCGTATTCTTAATCCGTCACCACACGGACAAACGGTCGGGGGCTCAGGGAATTTTCAAGTGTTGTAAAAAATTCTTATCGATATGTCTATCCACCGTATATTTTTACCTCGTTATTTTTTAGAATCTATGTGCACGTGATAAAGATTTATAAAATAAGTGGATTGCTGCAGTATATCGTGGAGAAAATTGGGAGCCTAGAAAGCACCATAGAATTTGTTTCAAGCATTTTACTGCGGAATGTTTTATAGTAATGACAGTTGGCTCCTCCCTTCTAAACATATCAGTGTGAGTGTTTAAATATGCTAATAATTAAACTATCAGCAACAGTAGTGAATTCCGAAGCTTGTTAGAATCCATCATATTACAAAAAAAAATTATGCACCTATAGAAAAAATCGGATCTTTCTTTACAAAGACAGTAATATTTAAATACAGTAATTTGAAGGTTTGATAAGAACTGTCTGCTTTCATTGTCACGACTACTGAGTGGTTATGCATCAAAATAAGGGAATTTGAAAGAAATTTTGTAAAATGTCATCGACCCAGAGACCAAAACTTGGTTGTTCTTGTTTGACTAGTGGACTAATAATGTGCCGATCCCAAGATACAATCGAAGGGCTAGTCTAGCCACAATTTTTTCTCTCTTAATATTCTGTGTGTCACATGTGTGATCGAAAAGTGTCCGATCCCACACATACATTTTTTACACATAGATTTGTATTACCTACACTATGTAATAAGAAAATTTCAATAAAAAGTGATTATTGTTAATAACAAACTTTTGGGGACTATTGAAGATTTTCACTAAATTATTTATTTTAACTTTAATTTTATGTGTTTTGATACAATAATGCATGACGACCATGCCTTTTTTTTTTTTTTTTTTTATTATGGCCCCATCGTGTAGTTATCGATGATTTTGCCAATGTCAAGGTGGAGGAAGAGATCAGATAGGCATATTAAATGTTAAGTAAGAACAGCCTATTGATCGGTCGGATTAGCAGTGGTTTCTCTTTGAGGCTGACTTTTAGAAAAACAAAGAACATAAACATAGTAATGAACATATTTGAGGGTATTAGATATTGGTAATTGAAGTGGTTATGTAGAAGCTTGGTGAAAAGGCAAGGGATGTGCATACTAGATTCTAATTTTATTTAAGGAAATAAATTTGTACAGAACTTTGACAAGGGGAGTGTGAGCCAAAGATAAAAGAAAAGCTATGTTTACGGGTCTAGGGATAGAATTAGGGAGAAGATCGTAGAGAGGAACTGATAATTTTGGGCAAGAAAAGAACATGTGTTCCAGGGTCCCTTCGGCCAGGCCACATTCAGACCATGCCTTTTCTTATAATATGTCGATTTGGATAATATATGACATTTACAACTATCATAATGCCTGAGCATGCGTTTTGCCTTATTCTTAATTGTTTACTTTCTTTAGCAAAAATTTGTAATTTGGCCAAATTACACATTTTCTAAATATTCTGAGTGTCACATATGTATGATCGAAAAGTGTCCGATCCCGCACATACATTTTTTACACATAGATTTGTATTACCTACACTACTTATGAAATGAAAAAATTTCAATAAAGTGATTATTGTTAATAACAAAACTTTGGGCACTATTCAAGGTTTTGTCTGATTTATCTATTTTAACTTAATTTTTATGTTTTTTCTTGATAAAGTCCATGTCGACTATGTCCTATCCTTGTAAAGAATTAATTTGGATATGCCATTCTCAGTTATCATAATGCTTAAGCTATGAGTTTTGCTTTCTCTAATAAAGATATGTTATTTGGGGGTGATGATTTATTTATTTAATATTTATTAATCCCACTTACAGCTATAATTACAGCTGAAAAACTAACTATAAATAAGTATAAATAAACATTTATGCCGAGGGTGTCGTATGAGGCGACTAAGACAAACACAAGAGAAGGAAACCTCGAATTAAAACCCTATACGAATACGTCTGGCTAGTGTGGTATAATAGTAGGCCAAACTTCCACCACGGAAAGTTTAAGACCAGCAGTGGACTGGAAAAGGCTGTTGATGCGTAAAGAAAAATACCATGAAAATTAGAAAATAACGCCTTGAAAGATCATGTGCTACTGAGTACCCATTTGAAACAAAAATATATAAGTTCAGTTTAAAAATGCAAGTTTGTGTAATAATTATTTAAAGACTGTCCATCAACTAGCGTTCTGACTGCTGTGGACACAAAGTTACGGAATTTAGAATGTATAACATATAAATAATATACTTTACAAGTCCGTTTGATTTTGAACCTATATTGAAACTTTAATCGATATCGATAGCGGATTTGCTCAGTCACTATTAAATTAAAAAGTTACGATATTTATGTTCAAATTGTCTTTAGCCCTAACTGACAAACATAGTGCCATCTTCTTCTGGCAACACTAATTTTTCATATGAGTGAAGTGTGTAGCTATATTCAATTTGTTCTTAAAAATATCGTTCCTTCCATGCTTCAGTTATTCTTCTGTGGTATAAGGCAAAGAGTATATAAATACTACGTAAGAAGAGGCGGATGTGCCATAGATCATGCGAGACTTTCAGCTTTGTATGAAACGTGCAGGTAGAACTCGTATCAACATAAAGATACTAATTGACATCGTTTTTATGTTGTCAGCATTGTCATATTTGTCAATATAGGGATGTACCCTCTAGTGATTAAAGAAATATCGATATCGATAATATTCGGTAAAAAATAAAAGATGTATTTAATATTTATGTGTTTATTCAAACAAATAAGCCTATTCTATAAATCTATTCTAGATTAGCGAAGACAAATACGCAGAACTAAAAGATATATGTATGTACATGTAATGGAAAGGTTTTCAACTTTTCTTCTGTAATAGGATTTAAAGAAATGTCTAAAGATACAAGGGACAGCTGTTTTTCTGACTTGAGTTCCCTTTTTTTTAAGTCTTTCGGCTTAAAATGCTTGCCACACACATAGTTCAACTGTTGTAATTTTCAATGGGCACATAAATCAAGTCTTGGTTTCCAGTTGCAGCTACCCATTTTTACATCTAAAAAGAAAAAAAAGAATAGAATTTTTAGTCCTTGTGCCAATTTCTAATAACGGATTATCGATAACTGACAGGCAGCACTATTGTTTATCTACAAAGTAGTAGGATATGAAACTTTAGAATATTGCCTTATTTTTTATGTTTCATTGAAATATATCACATTATATAACATAATAAATATTCATTGATCTTTATCTAGGGACATTTTGCCATAAATATCTACCCTTTTTTCATTGCTTGACCGGCATGTTGTTGTATGCCATATTTCGCACGTTATTTTGCTTGTTTTCGTTGCGCTCCTTTCAATGCTAATCAAATAAATATAGTAACACTAACACTAGAAGTGTAAAATCACATTTATTTGGTATACACAAAGCACTTTTACAGTATGTTTTTTACGTTTCATAAACAAACTACATAACGCGGCAAAGTTCAATCTGGATAATAATGTGACAGTTGTGACATTTGACACTATTGACAGCCAAGGCGGTGATGTACGTATAACCCGTCTAATTTGAAAGAATACTGTTCGAAGGGTACATAGTGAAGGATGCTATCTTCACGTTTTATACATATAATAGTAGCCATTAAAAAGATAGCACGTTTCATACATTCGATTTTTTCTTAGGAACTTGCGCCAGGCTGGTATAAAGGTGAACGCAGACTTGGCCGCACCGCAGTCGCCGCAGTCCCCGCAGTCATCGCTTTTGTTAATGGCCTCGTACATCTATCCGCACCGCAGTCACTGCAGTCGTTTCCGTCGCCGCACGCATCGCACTTGATTTCTTTCACAGCGTTGCCAACTCTACGTCTATTTACGTAGATCTACGTATTTTGGACTCTTCTCGCGAACCTACGTACTTCTGGCCCAGAATCTACGTATTTTGCAGCAAATTACCAAATTAGCAAAATAACGGAATTTTACTAAGAAATAAGCATTATTAAACACAAACCACACGTAATAATGGACGTAGCTAATAATTTTTTGCATGTTTATTCGTACCCAATTAGTTTAACAAGTACACACTTAAAACATATCGATCAATTTAAGTCAATAATATTTGCTTAAGGCTCGAATCGATGTTTGAAACACTCATTTTACAATTTTTTACTCCCTTTATCTAGGATATTATTAAAAGTACGTAGATCTACGTACTTTTTAACTCTGATCTACGTATTTTTGAAAATCAGTGTTGGCAACACTGTTCTTTCATTCAGCGTCATCCGCGCCGCGCTAGCCGCAGCGTCCGCTGCGTGCGGGCCGGTGTTGGTGACGTCATCAGCTGCGGCTTGGGGAGTTCGGTCGTTTCAGCGACTGCGGCGACTGCGGCGCGGGTGGGTGTGCGAGGTTGCATAGAACTTCATATAAATAATTCGAATGCGAATACTGCGGCGCGTGCGGTGCGGCCAAGTCGGCGTTCACCTTATGGAAATTAATTATACAGTCCGTTCACAGTTATTTTACCTCTGACAGATGTCGGTGTTTATTTTCTTTATGTTGGAATTGTACCTTGTGATGACAGGAATGTAAAATAGGGTTACCCGTGCAAAACATTTTACCCAATATTAGTGGAAATGCTTCAAAAATTCAAATGCTTGAAGCTCATGGCCGCAAAGTGGTTAGATTACCGCCATACCACTGCGAGCTAAACGCAATTGAACTTATGTGGAGTCTCATTAAAAGGCGAGACACAAGCAAAAATTTAGGACAAGCAGCAACCAACATTGCGAATTAACCTGAAGAAGCTTTTCAATCTATCACTGCAGAAGACTGACAAAAACAATGCAAACATGAGCGCCACATTGAAGACAAGCTTCGTGAAACAGATGGGTCTATGGATGCTGAAATGGACAGGTTCATAATAGAATTAAATTCTGAGTCTGATACACAATATGACAGCAGTTACGAATCATCATAACATTGGCAATCCACATGGATCATTCTTATCTTATAGACTCACGCCTGTTTCCATGCAGGGGTAGGCAGATGTGATGTGGGTGTAATATTACACACATTACACCCACATCATGAAAATGAAATTTGCAGTTTTTGTATTTGATAACTAGAACCTCACGTTGGCGTAATTATGATGCGTTTACCTTTATATATTAAATAGACAACATTTTTATTATAACTACTTATCTTCATAGGAAATTAGTTATTTCGTAAGAAAATGAATGTACATGCATATAGCCATGCCAATATCGAGAGGTTTTGTTACAAACATTACTTCCAAATATTTGATACGATCGCTTAGGCAATAAAAAAAATAAGTACATTTTTAGCAAAAATGTGTATTTAAAATGGGAGTATTATATACCAAATATAGCAACACAACGCCCAGGTTGGCCAATCTAACAACTAGAGGTAAAATAACTGTGAACGGACTATAGGGCATGTTCTCTCTAGTCTAAACCTGGTCCAACCTCTCTGGTCCAATCTGTAGCTCATAGACTTTGCTCATAGACTTTGTCATAGACTTAGCTCAGCTTGTTTTTTATTTTTGGAATTTGGTAACTGAACCTTTAAGGTCAAGGCTTATTTTATTTTAACGGACACTGCACAATCACTTAATTTTTAAATTGTTTTAACAGTATTTTTAATGTATTTAAAAATCGGTTTGTGAGTATTTTCGTCTTTCAATAACTCTTCGAGTGGCGGTGGGCGGGAGAAACAATCGCACTTAATGTTCGCATCACTGAGTTCTTAATATCTCTATGCTGAGTTCACTAGCCAACACTAATCTGTCAAGCAGGAAGCATAGCAGGAAGTTTTGACATCTCTATGGTTTTGACCTGTGTTTTGACCATGAAGGTATAGATAAACATGGAGGCCACAGCTGCAACAAAGCCTTGAGTCAAATACCTACATTTCTCTATCTCACTCTCTGTGGTCTGACCTCTCATTTTAGCGTGGATTTAGTATTGCTATCTTCTTTTAAAATCTCCGAGTAAGCTCTTAAAAAGAGCCGACATACTAAGCAAATCAGAAGTTTACACGGTCAATTAATGTGTATTTAAATCAAGAGTTGAAATCCAATCACTTGTTAAAACTCCCAATATTGTAGGTCTCGAACGTTTATAATCATGGTTGGCGAGACAGTGAATTATAATCCCATTTCCTAAGGATTTGGTAATGTGGCAACATTGGCCACCATATGTCAAGTAAATCTTGTCAGTATGGCAGTGGTTGGTTGAAAAGAGATGGTATGACCACAGTGAGCGAGATAGCGATACATCATTTGAGCTTCAAGTAGGTATTCGGAGTGCGGTCTCCATGTTTATCTATAACTTCATGGTTTTGACCACGGGCCGTAACATTACGAGCATAATTAGTAATTATGCTCGTAATGTTGACATAAACCTCGTAATTATTAATTACGAAGGTGAGCATTATTACAACAACCGTTATCGTAATGCATTATCGATACGCAATGCTGTCAATTATTTGTTATCGTTGTTGATAATGACAATCAACAGTCATGGCGCGCCAACTGTTGTGTGCGAGCGAGCAAGCATTATGCCCAACTACCAATATGTAAAAGAGACAGCACTAAACGCTGTTCAAGAAGTCACGATTACCCGATAATGTTTTCAGTAACCGCAACAATTTAAGTAAGAAATTTACGATTATGGACCTTTAGTGCACGATTTAAAGTTCTTTTTATAAAAAATATTATTTACTTGTTGTTGTTTTCAAATTATTTCGTTTTGTTATTAGTGTTATTTATTACTGTCAGCCAGTACAAAAGTGTAAAAGTGTTCTGTGCGTACAAGATTTGTTGTTATTAGATTTTTAAAGATAATTACGTTAATAATTTATAAAGTAAGTATATAAACTGTAAATGTATTTGTGATTCTGTGATTGTGACTTAGGAAATAAGTAGTTCAATGCAATATAAATTACTAAACAGCAAATACGCGCGATAACAGATCCATTGACAACAGGCTGTTGTCAACAGCAGAATAATTGACAGCCGTTTACAATAACGGTTGTTGAAAAATAACACAACAGTATAATTCATTGTTGAAAAATAGCCGTTATCGCCAACTCTATACGAGGTTTATGTCTCATAAGACAAAATATATACAAGATGAGAAGAACTGCCGAGACTATTTACATAGTTTTATGCATAGTTATGTTTTTATGAACGATGCTTATTGTGATTTATGCAGTTTGAAACAATCAAGCTACCAAACGTGCTCTTAGATGTGTAATACAATTCTCAAGTGCTTGTTTTCGTGACCGGTAACCTCAAATGTGAAGCACAAAAATGACTGAAACATCTTGTTATATTCTAGACAATGGTGGCTACTCAGCTAAAGTTGGTTACTCGAACATGGAACCAAAGGTAGTCCCCAACTGCATCATGAAGGCCAAATCTGAAAGGCGGCGACCTTTTATAGGTTCGCAAATAGACGAATGTAGAGACGCATCAGGACTTTTTTACATATTACCATTCCAAAAAGGTTTTCTCATTAACTGGGACACACAAAAAACTGTCTGGGACTACATGTTTAGCAAGGAATGTTGTCCAGTGAACTTCAACGAAACACCTCTTATTATAACTGAACCATTATTCAACTTTGCATCGATACAAGAGGCTATGACCGAAATTTTCTTTGAAGAATATGAATGCCAGTCTTTATTGCGCATAAACGCGACAGATCTGGCTGAATACAACTATCGTAAGACTAACAAAAATCAATGCACAGTTGTTGTTGATTCTGGCTACAGTTTTACCAATATTGTTCCATACATAAAAGGAAAAAAGTACAGAGAAGGAATTAGAAGGATAGATGTTGGAGGCAAAGTGCTCACTAACCATCTAAAAGAGATACTGTCTTACAGGCAACTGAATGTGATGGACGAGACCTTTGTAATAAATCAAGTTAAAGAGGACTCTTGTTTTGTGTCACAGGATTTTATGGCAGACATGGAAATTGCTCGAAAGAAAGGTATGTTTTAACAGCTAAGGCTCAATATTGATAGTACTTAGATTAGACTCATAACACACAACATAACAACTTCACACCATTAAGCCCGAAGGGGTAGGCAGAGGTGTGTTATACACCAACACTTCGCCAGTTATGTTTCGGTCCCAATGTAATAGGGGGTGAGCATATTGCCATCTACGGGGCACATTGTTAAGTGCGTGATAATTAACATTTTTAATACACACAACTTTGAACAGTCAGAGGTAAGACTCCTAGTTGACTAAAGGTAAATGCATACATTCCATGTTAGTAAATATTAGTGTGTGTGGTATCAGATTAAGAATTGACTGGCATAATGAAAAGAATAAAAAGAAAAGAAAAAAAGTGTTTATTTCTACCAGACGGGGGACATGAACATACAAGACAATATGAACAAAAAGAGATGGTTGATGGGATGGTAATGGTTTATGTGGTTGCCTCATTGTTTGACGTTGCGCATAGAATAGAATAGAACATAGTAAACATAGTGTTGTGAGTTTGCATATTGTGTCAAACTTCTAAATTGTACACGTCTGGCTGATGTTTACATTACTGATTGATTTTGTGTTTAGTTGCATCTTTGTAAAGTCCCCATGATACAGGCTTTAGTCATTGCAGGAGTTGTCCTAAGTAAAATACACATTCACAAACCGCTTCCATGCCAGATACATTTCTGGTTGCATCAACTTTTGTTAATTATAATATTGTTGTAAGTCAGGATGGCAGGGGTGGATAAAAATGTTAGTTAATGAACATAATTATAGTTTAGATTATACATGTACATGCAATATGTATAGAATAGACTCAAATCGATACACATAAATAAAATTGACATGTCTGTTTATAATATTAAAATAACCGCATTTTACTAAATGCATATGGATGTATACACAGTACATATACCAAAATGTTTTCTATTTTCTATTTTTGTCTGTCTGTTTGTTCTCCCTAATCTCTGGAGCAGCTGAACCGATTTTGACGGGAATTTCACTGGCGGATAGCTGATGTACTAGGGAGTAACTTATGCTATAAATTAACCGGTACGCGAAGTAGTACCCTCAGGACGCGGGTGAAACCGCGGGAAACAGCTAGTGTACAATAACACTAGTAACCCAAGAATAATATCACTTTATCAGAATAATCTAATAGGTCCAACACAGTTTCATCAACTGTTGTGTGTCAGCTGTTGTTTTAAAATAACATTTATTTTTTCCAACTATATAAAAACGGTCTTGGTATTCCAGTGGGTAGCAGTGAGTGCATCTACTGATTGGGAGGTCCCGGGTTCGAATCCCAGGTTGGGCAAAAGTATTACTCACTTTTTTTACAACTACTTAATTTGTTTTTATTTAAGTATATACAGTGTGTTTCATAACCCCCTGTCCGATAACGAAACCACATATTACTGACTTGCTAGACATACTAGGAAAAATAATAAAAAATCCAGGTCTTCATAAAACATCACAATTTATTTCCTTAGTATAGTATTAACGAGAAACATTACCCCGAAATAAGGGAAAATTCCCTAAACTAGCAACACTCCACTCAGCGGCGGTATCCTTTATGATTCTATTAATTCTATAAAAATATTGTCGGCTTTTCGGGTCAAAGGGCATGCCGCCTTTAAAATAGTGCAATTTTACCGTCAAACAAGCCGCTCGACACAATACCGAAACGCGGTAGAGATGTTTACGTTCGATAGCAGCTAATATCGATTTAATAAATTTTAACATTCATTTATCAAAGAACTATTAAATTAATGATATTACGATATCAACACATTACGTAAACAAGACTTAAATAATACTTTTGTGTTACAGAACTTAGTAGATCATAGACAAAAGACTATGATCTACTAATTTCGGTAACCTAAATTAAATAAAAAAGTTACACCATTTTTATGTTATAACAATAATTTAAAAACAAACAACAATTTTGCCTTGGATACGTGCCCATCTTGTACGGGGACAATAATAACATATCGATAAAAACAGAACTCCAATAAATACCATTGGTTACATCCCTAGCTGGCTATTTTTTACGACTTCAATTTGCCTACTGATCACTCAGTCTTGCCCTAGGATTATTTTCGTTCGGACTTCCGGAATAACTTACGTTGTGAAATAGTTACGTCGTCGGTCGTATTTATACTCTGAATACTTTGACATTTCGATGTGTTTAGGTAGGAGCGAATGCAATTCATGCAGGTGCACGTAGTGATAAGGAGGAACAGTTCGCTGGACCACCAGGTCTGCCAGTGCCATTGGAGCGCGTTGTTCAACGGCTTCACCACCTCGTGAACGACAGTGTGCTAGTTAGTGTGCTTTCAAATAGGTACTTTGATGAAAAGGTACCGTAAGTGTCTTAATCTTTACGGTCGACATGTGGAGCATGATCGTCGTACGCAGCTTACAAGTAAGTTGATGTTTTTCGGAATTAAAGGTAACCTGCCTAAGTAAGATTTAAACAATTAGTAATTACCGTAAATACTGCAGCGCTCATAGCGTTACAAAGCTTTTGGGATCGTAATAGTTTGGCAAAGTTAAGTAATGGTTGCACAGGTCATCACTTGGATGGGTGCCCACGTACTCAGAAGGCACTTAAAACTGAATCTAAGAATCGTAAGGCCATGTCGTAGGCCTTTGGGTGATCTGAAGTGTCTGAATACACGGACACCAAAGTTGGCTACGCACTCTTACGAAACAAACAAACAACGTAAATAATACCTTCCGTTTTACCTAATGCAATAAACCAGCAGTTGCAACAAACTCATAAATAAAATGGGTATACCTACCTACCTAAAATGATGGCACGTGTAAAGTTGACGTTCGGCTTTTGTCAAAGGATTAGGTAACTAGACGCGGCCGCCGGGTGCCGGCCGATGCACTCAATGACCTTTTATGAACTTTAGGTAGATACCTAGTTATTACGATTTATGAGTCTTCAGTGTTGCCATGGGTATGGCATCTGATGTGATATTATTTAAAGTTAATTAAATTTACCAGGGAAAATTTTATCTTTAATGACAAATACCTTATCATTTTACTCTACCCTACAACCCCTTCATTGATCGGACGGGGGGTTATGAAACACCCTGTATAAGTATATTTAATAAACAATTTTATAACCTATATGAAACTTAATCTAATGTTAATGTCTAAGTAATATATATACAAAAACCGTAAAAATTAATTAAAAATTAAAAATATTTATAAGTTGTAGGCGTCGTCATAAAATGCCTCCGCATCAATGTCATCGCGTAGTGCCCAGAGGCTGGCAGTATTGCCATTTGCCACGCTGGATGGCAATGGCAATGCTGATTATCTGATATTTAAAAAACGAAGTATTTAAGTATTATATGCAATACCCATCTCAGCATACGTAATTTCGTAATGTACTTAATTCAATTGCTGACAAGTTATGACTTGAACAACAAAAGAAAAATCAATCCAAAGGACGCGCGCGATGTGTCACTGGGCCGATCAATTATTTCGAATTTTCCGAATCATTTATATCGGATTCGGTTACGGATACGGATATCCTTAACATCCCTGATATTGAGTATAGCAATTTACGTTCAATTGAAATGTGGTTAGGCTGTAAGATCTACAGGTACGGATCTACAACAGTGACTAGTTGTTTGCCAACGTTTGAACTAGCGTAATCTATAACTGACGCTACTCCGCTACCATCACTCAGTCAGTACCTAAGTCGTTTCAATAATGCGTAGGTATGTGATATCAAAGATGTCTTTAGAATGAACCAGAATGAAGCCTAAATACGTGACTTACTTCTCAAAAAATCGAGCATGTACGTCTCATCCTTATTTGAAGTAAAGAAAATCGTTGAATACTAATGCTAAGTTATTTTGTCGTTACAGGTTCTGAAAATACGATAGTAAAAGATTACGTACTACCCGACTACACTTCAATTCGCCGCGGGTATCTTCGCGACATCGTCAAACCTGATGAGGACTTGGAACAACAAACACTAAGACTAAACAATGAAAGGTTCTCCATCCCGGAACTTTTGTTCCATCCATCGGACGTCGGAATTCCCCAAATGGGCATTCCAGAAGCCATAATGAATTCCATCAGTGCATGCCCTGAAGAACACACAGAGAGTTTATTAGAAAATATAATTTTATATGGTGGCAACTCTTTGTTCCCGGGCTTTCGTGATAGAGTATACAACGAAGTGAGATCATTGGCTTTGGATCATTTTGACGTAAGCGTCAGAATGGCGGACAACCCAATGACATACGCGTGGGAAGGCGGGAAAAAGATGTTTCGTGATCCAGATTTTTATTCTTTCTGTGTGACTAGGGAAGAATATGACGAGGAAGGGAAGGCGTTGGCGTTTGAAAGATTTGATATTTAGCGGCGAAAACGAGCGAGAAAGTCTACGGAATAGGACCTCTCGCTCGTTAAAATTTCGTTCATTCGCGTGTGTGGACATTCGAAAGTGCGTGATGGATACATATAAGAGTATTTTATTGATAACGCTTAATGAAATATAACAGAAATATAATATTTTGCTTACATGGTCATTTTATTACAATTATTTCTTTATTCAAACTTTTCTTTAATAAGGAAGATACAGGCTTTCACGGTTGTCCAAGGAGCAATGTGTATGTTAAATGCTCAATTTACGCCATCGCAAATGAAATATAAGCGACGATTAATAAACTTTATGTCAATTAGGTTATCATAGGATTGTACAAACTATATACGAGCAAAAATAAAATGGGTCGCACACGTCTTTTAGTAGGCGATCCGTAGAAGTGCGACCTTCACCCAGCGCCGAGCGAGCCGCCCCTATGTGCGATGTGTGCGCGCACACAGGCGCCAGAGAGTAAGAAACCGCGCGACGGGTGAAATGCCAGCGTTAATTAGGTACTTCCGAAAAAGTAGGACAAAAAGGCGTTTCATATATTTCGTACACAGGCGCTAGATTTGGTCGGCGCGGCACTGCCTACGTTAACATAGGGTAATAGGGTTGTCAATATTTGCTGGTGTATTTGGTAGGGTTGCCAGGTATAAACACTTCGACTCTTAAGTTGTTGATAACACGATGATATTGGGTTGCCTACGAAAAACCTGTCAGGAAAAGAGGTATTTTTTTTAGCCTTTACCAGCAGGTTTTGAATAAGCCATTCGTGATATATTTTTTAACATGCAACTTTTCATCCAATTATCAGATCGGTGAAGGTAGTTCTACGGATCTTAGGTTATTTTGTGAAATCTTCGCGTATTCTCGAGAAAGCTGCTCCTTTCGATCCGCATAAGGCCAAACGAACGTAGGTATATAGTGAGTTGTGAGTCGCGTAATATGAGTCGTGGAATTGCCGTTGCATTCGGATTATTCATGTCTCTCACAAAATAACACTGTTTTGGTCTTGCCCTTGGAGTGCGGGTACCGTTGGTAAAAATCTGAATTTACATTGAGGTTCGTGATGTGAACCATTGACATAATATATTATATATTCTTTAGTAGGTACATCAGAGAGGTTGGACGTTGAGGTACATACCTATATATCGATGAGCAATTGTTGAGCCATGGATAGGTATGCTATGCTCCATATTCAACAATATGACTATAATTCGACTTCAACAGCTAGTTGTATGCAAAGTCCTTGCCGTGTAGACCTAGCTTATAAAAGAGAATTAAAACCTATTCTTGTATTGGACACTCAAATAAAAATATATCAATCGAAAGTCAAAAATACGTCAATTTTATGGCATTGTTATTTGATGACACAATTATATTTCAAATCATTGCAAAAAAGTCTTGAGTCATGTTTTTGATCAAAGTGGCGCGAAATATACAAATTAGGAGCATCCAGACGTCGCCAGCGTTGCTTAATACGACGGCTTCTCGTAATCTGCAGAAATTCAAAAAGCTGCAGTCTGATTTCCAGAGAGAAGATGGCCGTCCTGTGTTTTTGAAGGGTGGCTTCCTTGACCGATTGTTGTATGTAACCACGTTGGTACTTTGTGCTTGCGGCCTCGCTTTGAGTGTAGCGGTCCTCTTCGATCATGCAAAGCCACCATCTTGGAAAACTGTCTGTTCATAAATTATTAATTGTAATAAATTAATGGGTTTGTTATAATAGCTGTTTTCTTCTTTTTTATGGGCGTTGTATTTTGTAATAGCCATTCCGCCGGCATTTGGTTCGCTGAATCTCTTGATATGCACTTGCATAGTTAGTTCGGCAGCTGGACTACCTATCCGTGGAGTCTAGTATAATCAGTTAATCAAAGGTGGTTGTGAAATTTTATCTTTCTTTATTTCTCTGGATAGCAGGTTCAGCAGGAACCACTTTCAGCAGGTTAAAGTTATGCTACTTCACGCCCTTAAAGCTTAATAGATAGGAAAACTTTCAAACAATACGAATAGGGGACTGTCTGGTTTCAAGGCTCTCTGGGAAACCCGCAGGGACCGCCCGTATGTGCTATGGTTCGAATAGAGACACGTGTGAGGCGCTATTTTTTATAATGTAGGTACCTAATCTTGTAGGGGAATTCTCTCCACAACACTTGCCGCAATCGAGAATGGTAAAAGCGATTTACAATGCAGTTCGTACCTACTTACAGACTAATGTGCTAATACGTTGCACAGACAGGTATTTGGCCCTAAAAGTCGGGCGAAATCCATTTTTTTTGTTTTAGTTAGACGCCGTTTTTATTATTCCTCGAAATACAATGGTATCTCCTCTTACCAATAGCGTGAACCCGACGCGATAGAGCCTTTCCCCCGCTCCATGCGCTCAGTCGGAAATTACCGTTCGCTTGCCGTGGTCGTGTAATTATTCGATACGCTCAAATTTCATTGTTTTCAAATATAAAATTTATGGTGAAAAAGTCAATTTCTTTTGAATTTCTACTATGCATCTTACACAACCAGGTATGTACTTATTATTTTATTTAGTTTTGTTATGAAAAGAGGGAGTTTTCGTACCTTTAGCTGTATTAGTAACTAATTCTTAAAAAGTCCTATAAAATACGCATTTTAAAAAATCTTTAAGCGTTTTAAAGTATTTCTGAACCTTTCTAAGTAAAAATTTATATGGTTTGTTTTAGAATAGACTCTATAGTATTCTAAAATACGTAAAACAGCCACCCTAACGCACCCCTCCATTTTAGGCAATTTTTTTTGCATGGACTTAAAAAACCACGTGTTATTTTTTTTTATGAAAATTAGTTTATTTTGTTTCCAGGCTCTTCTGGGATGCGGGTATAAACTAGAAACGATTTACTAACTATCATGGAACGCTCCAATGCTTCAAATTTCAATGAAAAGTTGGAATTTATGGAGTTGGAACTTCTCCGTCAATATTCTGAAGATGACCCAAACATTGCCGATGCAAAGCACAAGTTGTCAATTATACGTCACCAATTCAAGCAGAAATGGTCAGCTGCCCGCAATACCAAAGCCAGATTCCTAGAAGCGAACAAAGAATGGCACAAGGGCACCATATCGCTACCAAAAGCAGGTACCTATTTACGTTAACAATTCTTTTGTTTCGAACATTACTATATTTCATGGAATTTTATCAGTGACTAAAGGTTTATCTTTTGTTATAGGATTAAGTCCAGGTAGACCTCAAAAGTCGTTTTCAGACTCATGTGAAAGGAATAAAAGGCGAAAAACTGAAAATCTTCGAACATCTGATGTGCTGGCATACGCAGCACAAATGAAATTGCGAGAAACTGGCGAAGTCGAAGCATCAAAAATCGTAAAGGTCCTTACCAGAAGCCCCCGGAAAGCAAAAAAGTATGCAGCAGCGATAAAAGAACAAGCAGCTGAACAAGAAAAAGAATTTTCAACGAAATTGGCACACCTTCGTTCCCTGTTTATGTTTGTTGAAGCTGGGCTTACCCAGGCCCAATACGAAGTGGTTCGAGACACGAATCCAGGCTTTTACCCATGCTATTCGATTCTAAAGAAGTTGAAGAAAGAATGTTACCCCGAAATCTACAGCATAACTGAGACCTGTGCCGAAGTAAGGGTACAAAGCTTAATGGATCACACCATCAAGCGATTATTATTGCATCTTGGTGAGGAGGTCTTGGAGCAACTGACTAAATCTGAAAAGCAGTCCTTTCTGCTCATCAGCAAATGAGGCTGTGACGGATCTCAGCAGATGCAATATAAAATGAAATTTGCAAATGAGACTGATTCCGACGCCAACATTTTTCAAAGTTCTGTAGTTCCACTCCAACTAGTCTATGGAACGGAAAAAAAAATTATATGGCAAAACCCAACTCCGTCATCACCACGATATTGCAGACCAATACGCTTACGATTTGTGAAAGAAAACACTGACGTGACTAATGAGGAAATCGAGTACGTAGAAAATCAATTGAAAGAACTGAGCAAGACCAAGATCGACGACATATCCGTCAAACATAAAATAGTTTTTACCATGGTGGACGGCAAGGTATGTAACGCAGCAACCCATACCAAGTCAACCATGAGATGTTACATAATTATGTGGCGCCACATCCTCCGATTTCAACGACCTTACAAAAGAAAGGCCCTGCAATACGGAAAACATGCGATTTGGTCTATCTTTGCTGCACGCTCGAATAGGGTAAGGACACCAAAGAGTGCGCATTTTGTAAACTTTTATTTATTAAAAAATCAACTTTACAGTAACACTTTGTACTTCTTATTAAATTTAAACTTTGGTCATTTAGGAACATAATGTTAATTATTAATTTACAGTAACAGTTTCAAATTAATTAAAAATAGTCTTAAACTTAATACTCGTCTCGTGCGCACTCTTAGGGTGCTGTATTGTAAAGAGTACGCAGTGACAACCCTTCATACAAGCTAAGAGTGCGCATGAGAGTAAGGTTAAGTCATCAACCCTGACAATTATCACAGGTGAAGGCCCCAAATCCTATGTAGTCTGTGCATTCATCGTGCCACCAAGCAGTACATCGGCCACACTGGATCCAATCTTCTTGCGGCGGCTCAACGTAGACTTCAAGACAAAGGGGGCATCTTATAATTTCAGGACCTGTGCTTGTATTCAACAGTTCTGGATTATTTCTAGAAGTCTTGATTTTTTTATTACTCTTATCTGCTGCCTTCTTATTTTTTTTTCTTTCTGCTTTCTGTTTTTCTTCTTCTAGTTGATTTTTATACGGTGTGCTCGTCAAAGCTAAGAGTACACATGCGTACTCTTTGGGTGCGTACTCTTAGCTAATACGCGTTTTTGAGCATAAACCTTATTATTTTACAAAGCACGTGTAATGGCGACATAACCTCTTAAAAGAATCAAAGTTCGATACACAAATGTCTAGTAAGATCACAGTCGATGAATGCAAAATAATTACAACCCTTATAAATTATGTTTAAAAATGATGAATATTAAGATCAAACACCACTAAAATCAATTTTTAGCTATAACATTCATAATAAATACCTTAGCGATGCAATTTGTCGTCCTTCACCTTGACTTGACAGATGCTATTGACATGTGGCAGTAAGGTTGCCATTTCGGAAAAAATAAATCTACAGAAAGCACTGCGTACTCTTTGGTAGCGCGTACTCTTTGGTGTCCTTACTATAAGATTTTTCGAGAGCATACTGCATGTAGCTTATAAATTACCAGTCATGAAGTGGAGGGCTCGCCTGACTGCCGAAGAGAAGAAACTAGTGGAGACACGAAAAAAAGAAATCCAAACCAAGTTTCGTGAACAACTAGGATTACTAGTAGATATTCCAAAGGCTAACTTTGGAAACACGAATGATGGGAATACCAGCAGGCGATTTTTTGATGAATACGAGAAAGCTGCAGAAATAACTGGGATTGACCAGAATTTAATCTACCGATTAAAAGTCATCCTAGACACCATGTGCTGCGGGATAAAAATTAACATCCAAAAATTCGAAATTTACTGCAAAGAAACTGCTGAATTGTACGTTTCTTTGTATAAGTTTCATCCAATGTCGCCGACATTACATAAGGTGTTGAGTCATGGGGCAGCCGTGATAAAGGAGGCGATTCTGCCAATCGGGCAACTGTCTGAAGAAGCTGCAGAAGCCCGCAATAAGCACATCCGAGCGTTTCGGCTAAACTACGCCCGAAAATTTTCGAGAGTAGCCTGCAACACAGACGTTTTAAATAGGTTGCTCTTAAACATAAAAGAAAGAGTCCTCTTTCAGCGGATACCATGAATCTTTTGGAGGAAAATAATATTTGCAATATTAGTATTGAAAATGACTCTGAAGATGATGAAAATTAGAAATAAAATTTGTTAAGAATAATGTTTGGCTTTTCTTTATTCTATTATGCCTCAAAATAGAACGAAATACTTTAATAATACTATAAAACGCAAAAAATATTTTTGTCCGACTTTTAGGGCCAAATACCTCTCTGTGCGTTGGTAGTAGCCCAACGACAACCCAGCCTGGGTTGGGTTGTCGTTGTAGTAGCCACAGTGGTAATACCTAAGTACCTACCTTATAATTAGGTATACCTGACTGCGATGATTTTTTTTAAGATAGTGTTTGCCAGAATTTACCGCGTAGTAAGACTTCCTGTATACGACGCCGGAACCGCACCGCAATACCACAGTATAAAGACATACAGTAGTTTGACGCCTTTGATCTCGTAGAAAAAGCCGACAACGTCTAGACAAGGGTAAGTAGGCTAGGGCTGCCACATGTAAACAATTCCTACTTATTCAAACACCGTCTATTTATTTTAGAAAAAATATTACAATTGCTACGTTACATGAATAATATAGTGTAAATCACTTATCTATACATATAAATAAAATTGAGTGTCTGTTTGTAATATTGAAATAACCGCTTTTTACTAAATGCATATGTAGGTATACAAGGTACATACACCGCAATGATTTTTTTTACATTTTTTGTCTGTCTGTCTGTTTGTTCTCGCTAATCTCTTGAACGGCTGGACCTATTTTGACGGGACACTCACTGGCCTGATGTAGGAGTAACTTAGGCTAAAAATTAAACGGGTACACGAATAAGTTCCCTCAGGACGCGGGTGAAACTGTGGGAAACAGCTAGTTTATTATATTACAATAATTGACGATAAATAATTATTATAAAACACGTTGCATTTTTCGTGCGGTGGCAGACTTGCGTCAGTCAGCACCTATTTCATCCCGCAGGTGTCGTGGGAGGCGGTTAAGAATATAAAGCATTTTTCGTACAAACCAAGTTAAAATAAAGCGATTGACATAGCGGTGGTTTAATGGATGGGTAACCTTGGGATCAGCTTGCAGTTTATGTTATCGATATGAAGTATTTTGCAGACTTTTTTCGTGCAAACTACGTTAAGGTAAAGCAATAGACATCAAGGTCATTTTATGGATGGGTGACCGGGCTATGAGATTACGGAGAACATGTGTGGGATTTATAAAAGTGGGCCAAAAATATGGTTATTTTTGAGCTAGGATGCGCCGTTACCAAGATACATAATAATATGTGATAGGTACTTACCTAATGCAAAGGTACTAGGTACTTATTGAATGAAATTAAAATCACACCAGAATCAAATATTACCTTACAACGCATATTTTCTTACGTCTGCCACATTGTTTACATACAATAATTGCTAATTTATTCTGTGATTTGGCCAGACATGAGAGATTGTAAAAAGTTAGTACGAATGTGCATATTATTTTAAGTGGTTATAGGTACATACATTTCAAAATAATATAAATAATTATAATTCATGAAATTTTCTTCTTTGGTATAAGTAAATTGATGAAATCGCAGATTTTTTTAATCCTTATTTATTTAAATCTTTAAACAGCATAAAGAATTTCAATGTCTCACAGCACAAGTTGTATGCACCATCTTAATTAATATTCATAAGCAAATAAATAAGTAACGAACAAAAAACAAGCACGTGCCAGCCCCCAAAAACTTGTACCTAGTTAGGAACTAAGGCGATATACGTAACTAGGTACCGTTCTTCCCGCGTCTCACCTCTTGGCCCCCGCACGATTGACCCGTCTAGACGCGTTCGTCGAACGACTGTATGGATTATTTGACTGTGGCAATACTGTGTATTCACATCCAAATCGCATCGAAACCGTGTCGCATCTGCATCGACGCCGCATAAATACCGCATTGTCACCACGCTAAATACTAAAGCAGCGATCACAGTTCAATATAGTAGTACCTATTGTCGGTGAACTGTACAGACCTTACTGTTTTCGTTTATATCAAAGAAATATAACCTTAACCTCTGGTTTATATTCGCATCTATTCGTAATATTGACATTAAGTATAAAAAATAAAGTAATAAGTAGGTAGGTAGGTACCTTGGTAGTTGTTTAAAAGCAGCGGCCGGCGGAAATAAATTTAAATGTAGAAAAAGATTTTACACCGACACTAGGTACTATACTGAAGGCGGCGATAGCCGAGTGGATATACCAACAGACTGCCATGCAGAGGGTATCGGGTTCGAATCCACGGCGCGCACCAATGACTTTTCGGAGTTATGTGCGTATTGAATTGTTAATTATCGCTTGTCCCGTGCCTCGGAGAGCACGTTAAGCCGTCGGTCCCGGTTGTCATGAAGATCTTTGACAATCGTTACAGGCCGTCAGTACCTTCTTAATAAAACTGACACTAGTCTAAACCATGGAATATCGCTATCCCTTTGGGTTGCGGAGGTCAGACAGGCAGTCGCTCCGTGGAAAAGCTAATATTCAGTCAAATCCGGTTAGACTAGAAAGCGGACCCCAGATTGAAACTGGGATAACGCTAAGAGAAAGAAGACTAGGAACTATACTGAACTGTAATCGCTGCTTTAGTATTTAGGCTTCCTATACACGATGCCGGAACCGTACCAGTGTCGGACTGCAAGTTTATATTTACGAATAAAAATTGCTCATGAGCCGTACCGCCACCCCACCTCGGCCGCGTAGGCACCGGGCTGCGGCCATGCCACCATTTTGTAGACTTTGCATGAAGCTTAATAGGTAACAGGTCGCCCGCACAGATGTTCACACGTAGGTAAGTAGGTAGGTACGTCATTACCTACTTTAGGCATCTTTTTAACAAGGAAGAGTTCGATTATAAGTTACTGATTAATTTAGTGCAGCAGAGGGAGATATTATGGGATAAGACAAATGAATCTTATAAAGATAATGCGGTAATTATGCGGCGTCGGTGCGGCTGCGACTCCTATGTGCGATGTGTGCGGCGCGCATAGGCGTCAAGGAAAGAAACCGCGCGACATGTGAAATGCCAGTGTTAATTATTAAAATAATTATTAGGTACTTATGTAAAGTTCGATTTTCGGGTTTTCGTGTGCAGCCGCTGCCATGCCGGTGCAATAAGGCGCACCCCATAGATTAATATAACTGCGCACCCGCACTCCTCAACACAATATTTTGCAATTGCAAAAAAGGTTGTAGTGCCATATGTGGCGGTACAAAAGTCGGGTTGCTGTTCTCCAGCGTGTACCAATTGCTAAGGTCAGTCTTGCTCAAATGTCCAGTTGAGTACCTACCTACAATAGATTGACCTGTGATTCTAATGAAGAGACCAATGTTTCAGCCACATTTGAACAATTTATGAACATCCAGCAGGAGGAAGATGATGAAGAAGAAATCGAAGAAGACATGACTGTTGAAGTAGACTTTCAAGAGTATGAATCTGATTAAAATATCTAAAGAAATCAAAACAATAGTTAACCCAATAATCAATAGCAATATCAATAATACCTAAGGTAATATCTAGAACTGACAGGTATTGTTCTCATGGTATTATCCTTAAATTGTCATGACAGTTAGTGGAGTAGGTAGGCCTAGGACCAAGAATCAAAAGGTAGGCCTACTGTGGAAACCACGGTAAAAAAAAACGCGCCGAGTACCTACACTACCTCACAGGTGGCGTGGAAATGTCTGCATAATTATCATGTATGATGTGACTCTTAGAATCGCGATATCTCAGGAATGGTAACTCTTAGGAAAACAATCAGTGTACCATTTATTTTTGTAGATAATTTTAAGATCTACAACTTTGGTTAAGGTTTTATTTTGATAAAACTTACCGTTTTCGAGAAAAATCCAAAAATCCTCAATTTTTGACATTTGACCCCGAATAACTTTTGAAGGACACATAGGATCGAAGGGGATTTTTAAAACTTTATTTGTAATGGTAAACCTGGCTCTCCGTAAATTTTTGTTATTTCAAATGTCTAGGTATATTGATTATTGACCGGACTAACAATAGGCTAGTTGACGAAAAAAAATATGTACGTTTGCCCAGCACGGCCCCCCTAGAATTTGCACCGTAGGTATGCACAATGCAAGGTACTCACCTTGATGAGTATATGTACCGGTTTCTTTTTCAATGTACCTCTCTACTTTTAAAGAAATATGCAACAAAAGGGGGCCGTGCCAACCAAACGTTTTCAGCACGGCCCCCTTGTAACTTGAAAAATATATAGCGTATTAAAAAGTTTCTTAACCTCGAGGAATGTACCTTATTAACACGTTATATGTACCGCAACAGACATTGTAAATTCGTAATAACAAATTATATATCGAAGTGTATAGGGGGCCGTGCTGGAATAAAAAGTTATAAGAAAATATATAAAAAACACAACACAACCTTAGCCAAAAACTATTGAAATATAACTGGTGTTTGGTAAGTAACATATGTACCGCATTGTCTTCTCATAACAATTGCTCATTTTGGAAAATGAACCAATTTTAGTTCATTCAGCACGGCCCTCTACGGACGCCTATATCTTTTTAAAAATGACATGTTTCTTTAGGAAATTCGACATGCTGAATTACATATAGGAGTACATTCGTTTCAAATGAAATGCAACTCAGCAGTGTTAGAATTTCAAAAGATAAATTGGATAAAAAATAACTTATATTACAACTGATAGGGTGACCATGATTCCATAATATCCGCTACACAATATTATTATGATACGTCATAAAACTTGTCACGTTCTCTGACGGTGCTATATTTTACACGGGCGTCGCCAATGTGAGCAGGGGGGGCAGCTGCCCCCCTCCCCATAGATGTTCAAAACCCTACCATTTTCTTCCTGCGTCCTTGCCCCCCTTACCCTTAGGCAATCGGCTGGCGATGCCCTTGATATTAAAACTTATAACATTTGCTAGTTAGTCTTTGCAAGATCATCATTCAGAACCAAGGAATACGTCGAATTTCTTGTCACCGTGTTTGGATAAATGTAGAATAAATACTGCCATATATAGTCTAAGCCTTGCGCATTCTCGGATGTCAGACTGACTTAAAAGCTTTGTACTTAAGCTATAAATCTGGGCACGAACAACCTCACATCAACTAAAAATGTCGGTACACTGGGACGCATTACCAGTGCTAGAACGACACCTTCAAATTCATGTTCGGCTTCATCACCTGTGCATGGATTACACGAAAGAGGCAAATATACAAATGGAGTTATTTTAAAATTTCGTTTGGCTATTCACCAGTGGAGAAAATACAGCCAATACGCGCCTCTTTTCGACGAAATGATTTAAAGACCCCATGCTTTCTTTATAAAACGTTCAAAACCATTCCCATATATAAGTGGTCTTGCCTGTTGAGACAAAAGCTTTGGAAACATTTTAAATTTCCGTGCACTATATCTTTTAAAAATTATAATTAAAATGACAATGGAATTACCTTCCACGGCAAATATACACAGTGCAACGCAACGGTACGGATTCAAGATTCTTAGAAGACAGATAAAATCGTCGAATTTCTTTGTGAAATACTCGACTAAATAACTTTAAGCATGAAACAAGAAAGAAAATTCGTTGGACTTTTTTCATCTCATGTAAGGACATGAGATGAAAATTATCAAATAATTTAAAAGAAAAGACGGCAAGTTTTGTTCATAAAGATCTGGCACGTCGCACAATGAGTTTCAGAGACACCGAACCGCCTACATTGCCTTCTCTTGTAGCACTGAGGATAATGCCTCATGATTCAAACAGTCAATATTGGTATCACAAAAATATAATAATGTCTGTGATAATTCTAGCTCAGACCATCCAGTACTCTAATATTATACAAGAAATACTGATAAAATCAACATTTTATGTACACTATTGGTTAGAAGAACAATTAAATTATTACAGGCACTATTCTAAAGTAGTTGTTATAATAACCATTTCATTAGATGCTACTGGTTCTATTTGTAAACCCAACAAACTATCCAAATCTTATTTGTATACGTGGTATTATTAACTGCTGGTAAACATTTCAAATCTCTCCCTGTCGCACAAATAGTTAGCAATTCTCATACAAAAGACACTATTGGGGATTAGTTATTTAAATGGGCAAAGAACATCGCCCTTTCTGTAGAAGTTATTACTGATGACTCATCGGCTTTGATTGCGGCTGTTATTAAATGTTTCATAAAATTTGATACAACCAAGGATTATTTAGATGCCTCTTTTAATGCACTAGAAGGTGATTTGAATAGTTTCCCTAATTTAAAAACGACGATTTAGCGTTCAAACTTCGCTGTACCAAACGTAAAGAAGTACATACAATTCCATATTGTTAAATTACATTACCTACTTGAAGCTAATTAACTGATTTTATAAACTTTGCTTTATGAATGTATTTGCTATACTTATGAATTGTGCAAAGCAATCTCCTTTCATGGTCAATACATCACAGCAAATAAATTAACTGCACGACTACTAAATTTATATATGTATCTTAAGCTCGCAAAAATGTGACTGATCACTAAACCAAGAGTAAGTCTAAGAGTGAGTCTAAGAGAATCCGCAATACCAACGCCACTTTATAAATTATAGCACCGTCAGAGAACAAGACAAGTTTTAACAGATATTATTTATGATATTATGACGTATCAGGTTACATCATTGAATTAAAATACGTAATAATATTATGTAGTGGATATTATGGAATCATGGTCACCCTATCAGTTGTAATATAGGTTATTTTTTATCCAATTTATCTTTTGAAATTCTAACACTGCTGAGTTGCATTTCATTTGAAACGAATGTACTCCTATATGTAATTCAGCATGTCGAATTTTCTAAAGAAACATGTCATTTTTAAGAAGATATAGGCGTACATAGAGGGCCGTGCTGAATGAACTAAAATTGGTTCATTTTCCAAAATGAGCAATTGTTATGAGAAGACAATGCGGTACATATGTTACTTACCAAACACCAGTTATATTTCAATAGTTTTTGGCTAAGATTGTGTTGTCTTTTTTAGATATTTTCTTATAACTTTTTATTCCAGCACGGCCCCCTATACACTTCGATATATAATTTGTTATTACGAATTTACAATGTCTGTTGCGGTAGGGGAGACCGGGTACAAAAGTAACATTTTGTACATTAACCGTTGTTTCTGGCTAGGTATTATTAGTATGACATAACAGATATAAATATATTTAAATTTAGTTCATGTTCTTTAGATTATCATCCTAATTTAACTTAATATTGATGTCTTTTAATGAAATTTAGAGACTTAAAAAAAAATCGGCTCTTGTTACTTTCGACCACGTTGGCAGGTCGGAAGTAACACAGTGTGGGTCGAAAGTAACAGGACAAAGTGGGTTTCTAATTTATTTAATAAAAAACATATTAACTCAAAAAATATTTATTAGGAACTGTATAATAGTGAAAAGTTAACATTTGCATTACAAATACACAACACTTACATAGGTAGGTACTTATTTATCAAAACAAATCAACATTATTAAAGTCTCTTTCTAATTATTCTTATTTTAAGTACATAATGAGATCTTTTAATTATCAGAGATAATAGGACTATGCAATTTCAGTCTTTTATTCAGACTCACAATTATGGCACACATAATTTCTCTCGTCATTGACGCATTCAGCATGTGACCACATTTTGCCAAAGCTCTTAATTTTTCGCCGTCTTCTAAATGCTCTTTTGCAGCTTTTTGGTATACTTCCATGTCAGTAGTCCCTCATCGTGTGGTAGTTCTAATGCGTTGTCGCGGCATTCTGATAAAATAAAAACACTCATAAATAATTTGCTTTGATAAATCCATAAGGGGACAAAAGTAACATGTTACTTGTGTACCCATATAGCTATGTTACTTTTGTACCCTACCTCATTTTCGTTAAAATATGAAATATAACCTTAAAACGAAACGTGATAGACAAAAACGGATTAAAACACTTAACGATCAATTTTACCAAGAAACTATATGCAAATATTCGTGTTGATATCATACTTGTAGCTATACGTAAACATCAAATAAGTAAATGTCAAAAAACTTACTTTTGAGCAGTTAATTCACGCAGGGTCTTCTCACACAACCTTACAGCGCGTGGCGCGCACGGCAACTGTTTGCAGGGGAGCGGGGTGTACCCGAGTATCACATGATGGCAGCGACGTGATGTTTTGATGATTGGATATACCTACAGGGCGTTTGTTACTTTCTACCCGCCGTTACTTTTGTACCCGGTCTCCCCTACATATAACGTGTTAATAAGGTACATTCCTCGAGGTCAAGAAACTTTTTAATACGCTATATATTTTTCAAGTTACAAGGGGGCCGTGCTGAAAACGTTTGGCTGGCACGGCCCCCTTTTGTTGCATATTTCTTTAAAAGTAGAGAGGTACATTAAAAAAGAAACCGGTACATATACTCCTCAAGGTGAGTACCTTGCATTGTGCATACCTACGGTGCAAATTCTAGGGGGGCCGTGCTGGGCAAACGTACATAAAAAAATTTATAAGTCCGTCCTTTTGATTATTCAAAAATAAGCTATACGTATTTTTTATTTGTAAATTAAACCAAAAATGACCAAGATATAGCTCATTAAAGATAAGTATAACGTCACGCCGTGCTGCATTTTTTCGCACTAGATGACGTCACACGTAACTTTAATGGGCTATATCTTTGTTATTTTTTATTTAACCGAAAAAGGAAGAAATATGTATCCAATATTTTTTTATAATCTAAAATGCGGACTAAATAAAATGTAATTATTTTGACCCTGGAAACTACCCTATTATGAGTCTTTTTTATATGGTTTGACCTAATAAGTACCGAAGTGTATATTAATGCTCATCTGTGTGAATACTGTGAACCAATACTTGTATATTTTATTCTGTGAGACCAATAGCTTGCCATATAAACAAGACAGCTCAATCGTGAGGTGGCAAGAGGCGAGATACGGGAAGAGCGAGCCCGTGTAACCTACATCGCCGTGCTTAGTAGTACCCTGCTCCGCTCCCGTGGCTCATAGCGTGATATTATATAGCCTATAGCCTTCCTCGATAAATGGCGTATCAAATACTAAAATAATTTTTCAAATCGGACCAGTGTTTCTGAGAGTAGCGCGTTCAACCAAACAAACTCTTTAGTATAAGATTCACACTAAATGGCACTAGCCAAGGAGGGGGCAGAGAGAGAGAAAAAACCCTACAGTTCGTACTTTTCTCATTTTCTATATCAACTTGGCAAGCCCTCCTAGACCATCGGCTGACGACTTTGCCTAGAGGCAATCGGCTGGCGACGCCCTTGGCATTACCTATTCCGACCACTACTTATAATGCATTATTTTGTGAAGGTCAAAGATCAGTCATGGCCATATGTGTGCATTGGGGATAGGGCTAAAGGCCGGCGCCGACTGACGGCACGGCGCGGAACGGCATACCGAGGCGTCCAATTGACTGGAATTTAGTATCAATAGCACTTCTTGCTGAAGACGAAGAACGACAAATACAAACTGATATGTCGAAGAAAAAACAATTCTGGATACATTATTTATGGAGAACAAGATTTACTAGCGGTGAATTCAGGAACTTATTTACCGCGCGCGCGGCGTCCGGCGGTATGCCACGACGTGACGCGGCGGGCTGCAGTACGATTGTATCGAAATAAAGTAATATGAATTCTAAACTCATTTAAATAAGAATAAAAATGACTTGATCAGTAATAAAACCCTTTGCCATGCCGCGACGTTAGTGCGCGCCGTCCTTAACTGAATACCTACGTCTCGAAACGGAAACAACAATTTATGCTGATAGGTGTAGCTCAACCCCTATGTATCACTCAGTGGCGTAGCGTGGATTTTCGCCGCCCGGGGCCGATCGGAAATTTGCCGCCCCTTCTTCTTTTAGGTACCCCACTACATCTGCCAGAAGTGTAACGTTTTTTGGGTGTAGGTATGTTTGTATGTTCATTAGTTTGGCTTTACACTCCAAACAGCTTGATGGATTTAAACAAATTATCATTTTATTCATTTCAATTGTAATATCATAATCATAACGCATTGGGTATAATATTTTTAAGGGAGAAATCTGGAGGCTCTGCGCGGAATTTATATGTCGCGCAGGGTCGCGGCCGTTTCTCGGTTGCAATATATGTATAGCTTAGTCTAGGTTTTGACGGCTTGTAGGATTTTCGTAAATAAAATTTGTATGGGTTTTAATCAATTAAAAAATAGATCCATCATCACCGAGTGCTTTGTGTTACTTTTACATTCTTCTATGGGATATACCTAATATACCATGTACTTTTGCAGAGTTTGTAGAGTAGGTACCTACATCCGTGAACATAGCGCTTGCAGCAGTGCCGAAATATCGGTTACTCAAAACAAAGGTTCGTGGTATAATAATATACCCCAAAGAGAAATGTATAAGTCCTATGTACCCGCCTGGCCTCGCTCTGGTCGACATCTGGGATGTCTTCGGTGTTGTTGCGCATCAGTGACGCTCTGTGGTCGTGAGGACTAGGCCCAATTGGGCTGTTTTCGCACGAGGCATACAATTGTGGATAAAAACTTTCAACCTCCTCGATAATCTCGAACTTTGAGTTGAGGATGCGGCCATCCGCAGTTCTTAGTTTCGTTAGATCGGGCTGCCTCAACCGTAGACCGAAGACTTATGATGCCCGGTTTTCCTCGATCCAAGCCACCATGGTTCGGGTGTTAGTGTTGAAAGTCACGTCGCATTAGCTTTCGTATTTGTTGGCTTACGGCCCTCCCATCCGGCGAAGACAGCTGACAGGACGGCAACTCGCGTCCTTTCCTCATCAATCCGAGAGTCTCGGAAAGTTTACGCTCCTTGATTTTCTGAAGGGGGAGGACATTTTGTGACTGATCTCCTAGTACCGTGACCACTGTGTCTGTTTTCTGATTAATGCTGTCGGTGGTTTCTAAATGATTGAAAGGATTCTGCAGTTCTAGCTGGAACTGCAGTGTAGACTTCATTGACTGGGCTCTTTCAGTTATAATTTTGATATTTAGAGAGCCTCGTATTAGTTGCTGAACGCATCCGATGTTTAACCTATTGATCACCGAGATGTCTATATGTATGTGTTTTCGGTCCTCTGCCTGTGAGGCCTTCTTCTTGAAAAAGGATTTAATTAAAAAGAGCGCCTGCTTCCAGGAAAATAACTAGCATTTGACTCTTACGATTCTTGTGAATTTATTTTCGTTGGATCCCAGTTTATACATACCGTATGTATGCTCTACCGTATTTTCGTTTCACTGCGTCCTGCTTCCACTTTGGCATTGAAGTCCCTCATGACAAATTGTACTGAGCTTTGGTCGTACTGTGTATTGCATTAGCAATGCACTCCTACATGGCCTCAGATATCTCGTCAGGGTGACTTGAGGTCGGCGCATATACCTACGCGTATCAGCTTTAGGCAACGCCAATAGCTGAGTTAAGTACGTGGTAGTTACGTTACCTGGGTCGACACACTATATACAGACTTCCACAACGTTGTTGACAAGTTTCCTCCGGACCAGGAACCCGACACCACCCAACCCAAGAAGTATAGGTCGCCTTCCTGAAGGTAGAACAAGTCACCTGACTAAGAGTTACCATGTTCTTCTCCTGTGTCGATCTTCTGATAACACCAATATGAGACTTAATTCTACCTCGGGCTCGGCAAGTCTTCTGTTCATTTGTTGTAGGTCGCGAGGTATTATTGATTTTGGTAGCCTGTCGTAGCCCGGTGATGTTACAGACCCCATGCATCGCCGTTACCGCAACCGCGTCCTTGGCCAGGAAAAACGTAGCTGCCGGGAACTGAAGGCCTTATTTTATGGCAATTAATTTTGGAGGGACTGCTGCTTTTCTCTCTGACTACGGCCTGCTATGGTCTACCTATAGCAGTCAGTAGTCAGAGATAAAATTAGCAGTGCATGTGCGTTATGAAGGGCATAGCTTCTCGCACCGGTGACGTTGCTGCCCGTCACCAGTATACGGCATTTACCGACTCCTTGTTCTCGCAAAAAAAAGGAGTTGAGAGGCGAAATCTGTAAGTATTAGGCTATTTTTTAACGCCAATATCATAAATATTAGGGTCAAAGTTCAATTATCGTATATTTAAACCGCAGGTGTGACTTTTGTCTTAGGAGACCTGTACCTGTTTTCTTCCCTATTAAACTATAAAGATTAAGTTTTGAAGCAAATCAAAAATAATTTCAATAATTAACGCTGGCATTTCATCTGACAGGCGGCGCCCCTAGTGCCCTGGCGCCTATGTGCGCCAGGGCGCCACGGCAATAGGGGCGGCACACATCACACACAAGGGCGGCTCTGCCCTGATATATGGATGAATAAATTACCTACTCATAACAGGCTCCCAGATCACCGGAATATTGCAGGATGCAATGATTTGAGAACTAATAAACACGGACTACGGACACAAGCAAGTCTTCACGTAAGTAATGACAATATGGATGATTTGTTTTCGATTGTTGTTCTTTCTACTGCGCCCGCGCCGTCCTTCTGGGATCGTGTCAGTGCGCGCGCCAAGTATTTTAAAATTTGTCTGTTTTTAGGGTTCCGTACCTAAAAGGTAAAAAACGGAACCCTATTACTAAGCCTCCGTCGTCTGTCTGTCTGTCTGTCTGTCACCAGGCTGTATCTCATAAACCATGATAGCTAGATAGCTGAAATTTTCACAAATTATGTATTTCAGTTGCCGCTATAACAACAAATACTAAAAATAAAAAAAATAAAAATATTAAGGGGGGGTCCCATACAAAAAACGTGTTTTTTTTCGTATATTTTGCTCAAAATTACTAACTGTTACAGGTAGACGCTTTAAATTTTTACAGAATATGTAGTTGTATATTACCTTTCAAAATAAATAATTAAATTTAAAAAAAGTAAATAATAAAGGGGGGCTCCCATACAACAAACGTAATTTTTAAGCAATTTGTTACTCGATCTTAATAAACAGGTAGAAACTTATAAAGTATTTAAGTATACATACAACGAACGTGATTTTCTTTTATAGATGATGGTACGGAACCCTTTGTGCGCGAGTCCGACTCGCACTTGCCCAATTTTTATTTTATTTTTCGCAGCGGCTTTTGCCGCCCCCTTAAATGTGCCGCCCGGGGCCATGCCCCCCCCCCCCCCACGCTACGCCACTGGTATCACTTCAGTGTTGTCTCGTGTGGGAATCGAACCCACAAGGGTGGTGGGTGGTGAGGCGACCGCCTATATCACTGCACCAACTGCGTATGTTGTTAAATTGAATAGTAGTCAATCAATGTGATGGTTGGCTTTGTTTCTCTTAACTCAGGCCTGTATCATAGTAAAAAAAGAATAGTAGGTTAGCTAAGGCCGCTCGGCGAGTTAATTGCCTACTCTTGCGTTGACGCACGGGTTGTCACGTGTTTACACCGCGGCGCCGGCTTTGTCGGCGCTCGCGCTTTTTCGCCGCTTTTTTAAGTGATCGCGCTGAATACTTCACAATTTAAGCTTGCATACATTTTTTTTCAAATACCTACTGACTACCTAAGCATTATATAACTACCGGTGGCGGCCGATTTGTATGAAGCTATCCTACTATTCTTTTTATACTATGCCTGTATCCTCGAAGAGGTAGGTAGATGTGTAATATTAGACCCAAGCCTATAAAAATTAGGTCCCACGTAATAGGGGACTAGCCTATTGCCGTAACCGGGTACATTGCCAGAGTGTTGCTACTGAGAATTCGGGAAAACACCGTAACACTTTTCGAATCGAACCCGGGACCACCCGATCAGCAGACGCATACGCTTTCCACTGGACCACAGAGGTAGACTAAAAAGTCAAGGTATAATAAAACAAATTCTAGTATTACCATAATTTTATTGTATTGAAGTAAATAAGCCTATATACATTCCCGTATCCGTAAAAATCATTCATTTTGAACATACTTTGGATTCCATCAGTTGTGTGAGAGCGAGCTGGAGAGATATAGCTATCTCATTCTGCCCGTAGATAACGTTAACAGAGACTTAAAGCTAGGAACAGTTAACATACTTTTGACTATACTCAGGATTCTTACATCGTCAGCTCCTGTAAAATAAAACAAAATATATATTAATAAAAATGTTTAATATCTCGCATAAATAATGTTTTTGCCCAACTTCAAAAGGTAGTATGTTCTCAATTCAAAGAGATTTTTTATTTTTTATGTCAATGCTTTTTGTGTTGGGTTGGAAAATCCTCATGGAGTCCCTCCGACCCGGGGGAAGGACGTAGGGGACTGTCAGACTCTTACTGACTAAAAACCAACCCGTGTTCCTCATGTACCCGTGTGTCGGAGGGTAGGGATTCGCATAAGCAGCCCCGACGGGTATTGGCCCGCCAGATGGTCAGGCGGGCCCCGAACAAAACCCCCTTGGCGGCGGATTAAGGTGTTGGGCTCCGCCGCCAAAACACTCAGCGGCCGCAGAGGATAGGGAGGACGGCAACGCAACACCGCATCTCCTCTTCCTCTGCGGCCTCACCGCGACGCATCGAATGGTGCGCCCCCATTTGGTCGCGGGAGGTAGGGTGCGCGGCAACGCAAAACCGACACGCCTCTCCTCCCGCGACCGCACGCGACTGTGAGGGACAGACAGAACTGTCCCCCGCACCCGCACCGTTGGACGCATCCTGCGCAGGCCCACTGCCAAGGCCACGCGGAGCGTCCACTCCAGGGATCCCTCTTAGCTTCACCGCGGGGTTCCAAGCCACGGTTACTGAGCCCCCCCACCACGACAAGGTGAAGATCCCGCGGGGGGGTTTTATGTCAATGCTGATGCTTCTTGTGCTGTTCCATTGAAATTTGATCAAGGTCTGACTTATTTGAGATTTGACTTATTCACAATAAGTTGTTAATTTACAAAATCCTCTTCAGACCTGGTTTTCAATTTACAAATCTTAAGGTTTAGGCGGATAATTCACACCATTATTGTCCGGCCAGTTGGTATAGGGTATGATGACGAAGTTTCGTCCCTACGCAAAGATTTTTCCTTTGTGTATTGTCATCAGTACATCTGCCTTAGAAGGATTTAGGCTAATGTCATTCTTAACCTGTCACCACAAGCACATAAAATAACCCCCTCGCCCTCCTATAATAATCCTAGGTAATATCAGCTGTGCTGGTAAGCTAGAAGGTAACAAGAGGATAGTATAAAAATAAAACTGTGTCAAGTGTTGTACATACCATAATGGCGTTGACGATGTCGCTCTGGTTGTTCCGGAGCGCGCGCACGGCCTTGGCTCGCGACACGTTGGCCTGCGACATCACGATCTCCACGTCCTTCTCGTCCACGCCCGTCTCGTCTACGCCCTCCTCGTCCTCCTCCTCTGCTATGGGGGCTACCGTCTGGAAAATACAAATGGAGATACTTTAAAATTGAATATGACATGGGAGTTGGCCAGGTCAACTAAAGATAAAAAGTAATAATAGATATAGCAGAAAATTTACTTTTGTAAACTATTATTTATTATTTAAATTTCGACACTTCAGACACAGCCAAGGTACATTTCATGGTGAATCAATACACTATGTGAAATTTTTAGTCATCATCAGTGTCAAAAATGTTTAGATGTTCAGAAATGAACAATTTTACATCCCAGAGGAATCATTTTTGCACCAAAGCATTTGATATTTAATTGGGCAATTTAACCTGCTTAGATCAGCAAATATTTATAAAATAACATATCAATTGATGGCGAATTTTTTAAATCTATCATTATGAAACTTAATTACAGAATTTTTGTTTTGATCATTATATCATATATTCATTTTCAAGACATCATTTAGCTCGCGATTTTCTTTTATAAAACTAACGGTCAATATCAAAATTAAATTTAGCTTACCGTGCCAGCGGCAGCAGCATCATTGCCCGCAGCAGCACTTTCAGGAGCCTTGAACCTCTCCGCAGCAGCCATCGTAGCCTGCTGTGACAGATCCTCGATCTTAGCCTCACCAAACACTATGTACGTGTCCGAGTGCGGGTTCTTGTACACGTCCGGGGAGTTGATCACGAACAGGATGTTCTTTGACTTGCGGATTGTGACTCGGTTTACTCCTTGGACCTGAAATTGAATAGAAATAGTTAGTTTTTTTATTAAAACAGTAGAAATTGCGCACTCATCAGTTGTCTCAATTGCCTGCCTGATTAAATTAAATAATAATAATAAATGGATAGTTTTGTGTTGTTTTCAATTAGACATTCAGCATCCACAGACAGATTAGCCAATGTGCAATGAGAATAGATTTCTAATCTATCCTCATTGCACATTGGATACGCGATTAGAGACAAAAGACCACAAAAAAAATTATACAAAAGGCTGTTTTATCATTAGAAACATCTACTTATAGGATTGGTTTATCATTTCTTCAAATATCAATTTACAGTTATAAAATGTTAACATAGACTTGGATAAAAGATTATAATATAGGGTCGGCGCAAACGGGCCACCGACCACAGCTACTGGTAGCCAGCAACAGCAGCTTAACACACTTTTTCATACGTTTTACTTCCGTAGCGAGTGACCGCCAGTCACACGTGTGCGGTGCGTCTATAAAAAATATGTGAAAAAAGTGTGTTAAGTGGCTGCCGCTGGCCACCAGTGGCTGTGGTCGGTGGCCCGTTTGCGGCGACCCATATAGATCCAAGTGTACATATATTCTACACATAATAATACGCAATGTAGCCATATGCATATATTGTAATGTGGCAACTGCGCAGGACACAAGAATCTGCTTTAAATTATACCTTTACAAATATTACATGGTCTTTGTAAAAGGCTGACCACCAATAATTCTACCATATCTGTGTTTATTTTATCAGTTAAAAATAGTAAACCACAATTTAATACCACAAATTGGTTTAAACGTGAGATCGACCCGAGTTTCGTGTTTCATGCAATCTAATGAATTACTATACACATGAATTCACATAAATTGTTTAGACATTATGGCCTTGATATTATAAAGAGCAAAAACCAGTTATACTTTATAGCAGCACCAAAAATAATGTATGTTCTCAATATACAACTAACTAACATAATATTTTGTAAATATTGAATATTGGTTCAGAAAACGAAAAATAAGATGTGTTAGGGAACAAAGGTATTAAGGTACAATAGTTTTCAAGCATACAGAAAACTACAAGCCATATGTCAATAAGAAATTATTGATTCACATAAATTCAGGGGCCCAATTCTGCTAAATAAATATAGTCTCGATATCATGTCAGTGTCATACTTACGTCACAAAAAGCGTATTCTTCTAAATTATCTGATATTTGAATGAAATTGTAAGGAGATAGTATGTGTCAACGACAAACTATTTATTTTAAATTATACGATAATGACATTAGGTTATCAGAATACCGCTTTTAAATCCATTCAAAATATAATATCAATGTCATAAAAATAGCAGAATTGTCCCCCAGATTTAACTGTAATGACAACTGAAATGACTATGATTAACCCTTTGAATGCCGGAACGCTTATACACGCGAGATACAATAGCTTTTTAATTTTGTCTGGCATTCTGGCATACAAGAGGTTAAATAGAGCTAAATACTGTGACTATTAAAAATTAAAATAGGCAAAATAAAAATATTGAAATAGGCATGATATCAGATTTCTTCTAGTAAATATGAATATGTATTGCAGAGGAAAAGTGCCAGACCTAAGTGGATGTTCTCTGACCAGCAGGCCGATTCAGAATGTCACGACAAGTAATCATATGATATGTCAAATTATTGTCCTCGTCTTTTAGCCGCCTATTAGAGATATTTTGAACAAATATTCATTGAATTCACTTTATTTATTAATTTACTTCATACTGAATGCATAAAATTGATAGGTAATGCGATAGTTTTGACAAAAAATTAGGTTGCCCGTTTGACAATTAACGGAATCGAATGTCAAATGAGATATCGAACGATTCTGAATGGCCCCCCCTGATTGGAGAATTCCTAAAAACAGAACAGGTTAGAAGTACCCTGAACAGAAGAGCATGCATGAGGAATTTGATGGGAGTGAATGAAGCATGATAGGCAAGATAGCAGATATGTCAGAATCATTGTCAATGGCGTTCTGTAGTCTCTTCCTACCCCTCCAGATAAAAGGTGTGAGTCTATGTATGTATGTAATTGTAAAGATGAGCGTACTTACAGGCTTCAGTCCCAATTTGCTCATGATCTTGCGAGCCTTCTTCTCACCGCGCGACTGCTTGGCCTTGGACACAATGTCGATGCCAGCGATGGGGTTGGCAATGCCACCTGTACCTGGCGCTCCTGGAAAAGCAAAATGTTAAATTAAATTTATGCTTCTATTGTTTATTAGTGGACTACAGGTTTGAAACTGACACCCATGAAAAATTCCAACCTGTAATAAAAATTGGTAATTATAGCAACCTAAATAGACTAATTAGAATAGTGGCGCGGGTGAGACGATTTTGTTAAAGGTCTTTGATAGAAAACCAGGGCAACACTAAGATGAAGAATAATTGGTATTTTTATGAATGACACTTGTATCTATGAAAAATTTGGAATACTCAAAACAATGCTATGCATTACATATCCTAAAGGACAATCCAGAAACAGCATATTTTATCGTGGTTCCTTAGCTAGTAACATGCTAAATTGATTTCTATTGTTCAGTACAAGGAAGATGGGCTTTCTATAGATTATTAATTTATAAACTTACCAGCATCTTCCAATTCTGGGATAGTGTCGTCTGAATCACTGTCGGAGGAAGCGGTCTCTTCCTTGCGCTTCTCAGTCATGGAGGCGGTGGCTTTGTCTAACTCCGTCAGTTCCGGCATCTTTGAGTCCCGTGTGGAGGTTATTATTGGTGAAAGTGGGATTATCCTGTGGGCAATACATTGTTAGTTAGTTCTGACATCATTTTTAATTGTTACGATAGTAATTATTATTGTAATACATCAATGATTTTTTAATGTCTTTTGTAATATACTGATAATGAGTGACAAAAATAAAATCTATCATTTAACATTTTCGAGTACAAGTACAAAATGTTGGTTAAAATGGCTCCATCAGTTGGATAATGAACATTTGATTATGGTGTATTATCAATAATTTGTCATTACATTAGTCATTACAACTACTCATACATCTATTTAATAACATGATACCAGGCACACATTTTCATTGTTTTGGTATTAAAATCAATACTAAGCAGGTCACAAGACTTCTTATGATTATATTTATTATATCATAATTATAACAAATGATTCTCAACCCTACAAGATTTCTGGGAATTTGTGAACATAAAATAAGACTTTAATGGATCAAACAAAGATAGGATTTCAATAGTTTAATAGGTACGCTTTTTCCGTGCGCGCCGTAAAATGTAGATCCTAAGTCGTATAGACACAGATTTTATGTACAAATTAGGTTCACAGTGCGCAAATGCATTCTTGTCTACCTAAGCAGTGCATTTTCAATAAATCAATACCTGATTTATTTGTACTCACTACACGAAAACACGTTTCACTCGACTTTGAAACGAAATACACGGTTAAATTCACATATTTTCAATGAGATTGTGCATTGTTGAACATGATCATAACCATGAATAAATATTTCAATAAATATAGCACTTGCACGTTTACCTAAGGACAAACACACTATATTGTACCACTGAATTGCTATTTAGTGAATATCACGTGTAATTTCACTAGAATATTGAATAATTTCAACACTTGTGCGAATATAATGGGCGCGAGTTATGGCAATACACCGATGTAAGATATTAAAATATTAACGTAAATATGCTGCGATCCGATTACATTACACGATAATGAATTGATTTTGCACTTAAACACAAGGATTTCTGTAAATTAGTTGGATATATTACCTTTATTTAGGATTATCGGTATTTTATGGAATCAACGGGGACTCGCTTCACTTTGACAAGAGCGAAAAATTTACTCGATGCGACAGATTAAAAATATTCTTTGAAACAAATTGTATCCGATCATGGTTTTACAAGAAGTTTAATTGACTATTTTTTTAGTTGTAGCAACATTTGGTTTTATGTCAATTTAAATTTAGTGATGTGGATAAAGTACTATCGATTGTCGATATTGTGCAGTGTTTTTGTAATTTAAAACCTCTTATTTATTTAAGTACAACACGATTTCTGTTGTCAAAAATTACTGACAATATAATTTGTGTACCTATATAACCACCACCAATAAGCAATGTTTTTGTAGATTGTTGATTACTTCGCGAAGTAATTTAATCATCAGTAGAGGAAAGTAGTCCACCATACATTTATCGTTGCATACATTTGGCTTAAACTTATTCTCTCATCTCGATGTCTAAGCCGCAGACGGCACACGGAAGCAAGGTATGGTAAGAGATAGGGTTACCTCATGTCCCACTCTCGGCCCCATAGTTTGTAGATAGACCTTAATATAGCAATTTGATGAGTTATTTCATTACAAGTGGCTTTTCCTGTCACTATATGTATACATTTTTTTAATAAATTCAAAATTGTCTTTTATCGAAGACATCAAATTTAAATTATAATTCAGATTAATTGTAAGAATGAGCTATCGATTGAGATATTGGTATTATGCCAAGAGTTGAAAAGCTAACAATGCCGTCATCCCCTTCTGAATTAATGTTGAGCAAGAAGGCACCGAGCAGTAGTGAAGATCATCGCTTTCTTACTTACAACAGGTCCAAGCGTCGAGAGTGTTTGATAAGGTCCTTATGTATTCCACATTATTATCCTCCCTAGTCCAAATCCAATTTGGGAGACCCGAAGCTTGCCATCAGGTCTGCAAAAAAAGCTATAGATTAGAACGTTTGCAGAGAAACTTACTACAAAATCTACGAAGCTTTTGTTGAATCTAAAGATGGTTTCATCGTCATCAGCCTTAAACAGTCCACTGCTGGACTAAGCCTCTCCTTTGAAAGGAGGAATTGGCCTATTATACCACGCTGGCCAAACTGGTTGGAATAGGGTTTGTATTAAGTTTTCCATCTCTTACAGAGCTGTTCTCTGCATAATATGCTCCCTCTGTCGGCTCTTACTACACCCATGGGATGATATGGGGTGGTGACAATCCGTATTCTTAATCCGTCACTACACGGACGAAGATGGCTTGGATAGAAAAAAAATTCTATCTATTAATCTCACTTAGATTTTCCCTTTCATCCAGGCAGGTCAGCCAAGTCACGTCACTGCTCGCCGAAAACTGTATTTTTATATAGCAATATATTCATCCGCAAGGTGAGATTCTTTTTATTTAGTAAATTAAGTAGTTTTTTTTTTTATAAAACGGCGTTTCCGGCAAGAAAATTATGTTGCATAGGTATGAGAAGACCCCCTAGAACCCCCTAATATCCTCACTTTTCGTCCATCGAGGCAGCACGTTTCTAAACTTTAACCTCACAATGTTAACAGTGCATTGCCAAACATTACGCATTTAATGACCTTTTGAGTTGTAACCACAGTGTATAACAGTTACTATGTAATTAAAATAAATAAATAAAGGTTTTATCATCATTTGTCAGATTTCCATAATATCAATAAAATATCGAAGTCGATGATTATAAATATGTATATGGCCATCCTTGCTAGGTACCCATTAGTGACAACTGTCATGTCTGTCATTTCATTTTCATTCGCGTTCATTTCATCTCGTTGGTAGGCGGCGGTTCTCTACCTACGTTCCTTTCACAAATTGTTCCTTATCACCATTTTATCAATAAAAATATTTTTGTATCTCCGCTGTAAATAGGTCACTAAGCGTTGATAGTTGTTGAATTTAATCGATAGTGGATGTGTACAAAGATGTCGTTAACCGTGCAGTGATTCGGTGTTTTTTATTATAATCAAGTCACCTTATCAGGTCCAAAGTGCGTGTTTTATTATTTGGTGTTTGTGATTGTGTTAGAAAAAGTGCCAAATATGTCTTTGGAAGAGAAATTCAATGCCGCCGTCAACGTTATTCGGAGTCTGCCTAAGAGCGGTGAGTATCGTTTTGTGTTTTTTTACAGAACGTCTTGTTACTATTGATTATTTCGTTTTCGTTACGTTCTGTCTGTGGTTAGTTATTACATAAATAGATTGCGGTTAATCTGTTTGTAATGACACCAGAAATGGGATGTGATGTAAAGTAAACTACACCATTAAATTGTTTAGCATGCAATCTGTATAAATGTGTGTAAATAGCAGTTGAAGTGATAGTGCAGCAGCATAATAGTGTTGTTTTGCAATGTTCAATTAGTTGACATCACTACACTTGTATCAGTGTTTAAAAAAAAAAACATTTTATTGTTGTTTATTATTTTTGCTGATAGCATCATGACTTGTTGGTTTATCAGAAATGTTTTTAATGAAACTTGTTATTGTTGTCATTTACAGTAATAAAAACCAATTAACTTCCTTGATAGAATACAAAATATGTTGAAGGTCATAGAATACATTCCAATACAATGTTACATATAATATCCATATTTATTTAGATAGTTATTCAGACTAGATGGCCTTTGGACTTCATTATTAAATGCTGACCTTTGTAACTATCAATTTTTACTTGAAAATTCTGTTACATAAAGTAACCATATTATTACACTTACTTAATTAAAATAATTTTATGGATAAGCTTAAGTATCTATATAAATGTCAATGTATAAAAATCCTACTGTTGACTATTTTCTAATGTTTTGTCAGGTATCCAAGTATTACCTTATTTGCATGAAATGAAATAAAAATTCAGTGGCAAACAGAACCTACTTTAACATTTTAAAGATATTTTCTTTAATAATCTAAGTATAATAACCTCTGAGCTGAGTTGAGGTTTTAATGACTATATTAAATTGATCACTATTTGATCTCATAATTACATAATTACTTACCTAATCATAAATCCTCATGAAGATGCAGATAATAAATACTAAGCAATCAGCTGAGTAATCTTAATTAGTTTCTAAATATGATGTCTATTGTAATTTAGTACTTAAATGTCTGCATCCACAAAAAAATAAGTGGTAGTTCAGAATAATCATAATTTCAAATTTGATTGCACCTTCACCATAGCAGTGTAAGTAGTTGCCACACATTTAGAACTGCACTAAATCCTGAGGCTTCAATCTCAAAATGGGACAACAATTTGTTATTCCAAATTAATGTTTGTAGTCTCAGAGGACACAGGATTTAATTGTATTGTGAGAGTTGCCATCTTAAGGCAAAAAGTACTTAAGGCTTCCCATTTTAATAAGGTTGGCTCTTTAATATGGATTGAATCAACATAATATTGTTATCAACTATTTTGGGGAATGGATGGAATTAGAGCTATGCAGTTGTAGTGGAAATTATATGCACTAGACTTCACCTACAGTACCACTCCCATGACTTTTATATTATACACCTAAATAAAATAATATTATGTATAATATTATACACCTAAAACTATACAAAAATCTGTTCAGTAGTTTTTGAGTAATTTATCAAGGTTTATTATGTTCATACAAAGTCAGACAGGATGACCACTGGACTTAATTTTGTGATACAATATGACTGAAATTAATTATATATATGCAGATGTATAATTATTTGCACTGATGTTTGTGATTTTAGTTATACTGCTCTCTCATATGCAGTTTGAGAATTCCCTGGCCCAGACTTTTATATTAATTTGTCGTAGTCTATACACATCTCAATAAATATTTGATCTTATGTCATTGCAAGTGACAACTCTAGCCTGAATAATGCATAGGTTACGTACTTAAGTAAGTAAGAATAATATTTCTAAGCAAATAATTGAACTGCACCTCAAGTGCTTGGCACATAGAGTCAAGTAAGTACCTACCTGAGGTGGAGTAAAACCTATTTGTAGAAGAAAACAAACACATTAACTGTAGGTATGTAATCTGTGGCTCTTTGTCTATTGCTTGTTATGAAACTAAAGGTGCATTTTCGTGCATTGCTACTGATCACATGTGGCTGATGAGATAAAAGTCAGGGTATATGAATGTATGGTGACATTTCTGAGGTCTGCGACAGACGAGTGCGGCCCAAGATTCCTGCCTGAATGATTACGCCAGTTTATTCAGTCTTTAAGCTATAAATACAACCACGGATTTCAGGCGATATGTCTCCTTCATCACACCTTACCCTGTGAGTGACGACACGATGCGATATGCCTCAAAAAATCTATACTATATACGAATTTGCATAGGTAATTGTTGAAACGGCTACTACCTACTTGATATTTTCGTAAACTTACAAAATAAGCGTGAATCTAGCTAGGGTATGGGTACTGCCACTTGAGTATTGAACCTTTGGCCGATATTCGGCAGATATCTTACAAGGCAGGATTATGAGAGGACTATTAATTAACACTTTTTTTTTTGTGTCGGGTTGGGAAATCCTCGTCCAGGTCCCCTTCGCCCAGGGCCTCCGCCCGGACTGTCAGACTCTTACTGACTAAAAACCAACCCGTGTTCGTCATGTACCGGTGTGTCGGAGGGTCGGGTATCGCCGAAGCGTTCCTCGCTACCAACCGACAGGTATTGGCCCGCCAGATGGTCAGGAGGGCCCCGAACAAAACCCCTTTGGCGGCGAATGAAACTGTTGGGCTCCGCCGCCAAAACACCCAGCGGCCGCAGAGGATACGGCAAAGCAACACCGCATCTCCTCTTCCTCTGCGGCCCCACCGCGACGCAACAATGGTGCACCCCCATTTGGTCGCGGGAGACAGGGTGCGCGGCACCGCAACACCGACACGCCTCTCCTCCCGCGACCGCGCCCGACTGCGAGGGACAGAAGAACTGTCCCGCACCAGCACCATGGGACGCATCCTGCGCAGGTCTCCGTCAAGCCTACGCGGAGCGTCCACTCCCGGGATCTCGCGTAGCTACACCTTGGGTGACCTAACCACCGTTACTGAGCCCCCCACCACGACAAGGTGGAGATCCCACGGGAGGGAGGACTATGAACACTCATTTAAGCATGAAAATGGTGACTTATCGCTTGCCCGGTGTCTCGGAGAGCATGTTAAACCGTTGGCCCTGGCTTTTATAAAGACCTTTAACAGTCCAACTGGGAATGCGTCAGTACAGTACCTCTGAATCAACGGTATCGCTATTCTTAAGTTACCGAGTTCAGGCGGTAGTCGCACTGTGGAAAAGCTAATATTTAATCAGATCTGGTAAGACTAGTTAATGCCGAATCTAAGCTTCAAGACAAAATGTCTTGGATGTAACTGCTACGCTAGGACGATGATGATGACAATCATTTGAATTTTTGAGCGTGCTCATCGGCACTAGCTGAAATGAGTAGTACTTATTTATGTAGGATCCCATTAATCTAACCACTTCAGGGTTCTGGACCACGTGCGCGACGGTGCAGCAGGGGTTGGCCTACCGCAACCTGGATCGACGATCTGGTGAAGTAGGGTTGCCGTCGGATGCGGGCGGCTCAAGATCTACTGGGTGGAGAACCTTGGGGGACACCTTTGTCCAGCAGTGGGTTCTATGCTGACAGCCATGATGATCCACACCACAGGATTCATATGCTCCATATCTGTGATCCTAAGGCGCTGGCCACACATAAAGGGCGTCGGGTGCGGACACGGCGCGGGCGGCTTCCTATTCCATGCAAATTTTATACATTTTAGGATACACGGATCAATGTCATGGCGCGTCATATCTACGCCCGAGCCACGGCATTCCGTGTATCCTAAAATGTGCTTTATTTCTATGCACTTGGTATAAAATTTGCATGGAATAGGAAGCCGCCTGCGCCGTGTCCGCGCCCGACGCCCTTTATGTGTGGCCAGCGCCTGGCCTAAGCCTCTGTTAAATCGCTTCGCGCCCAGTCACTTGGCCGCATTTAGACTTAACAGATTGCAGCATTCTGTTCCATTATCCCTTCTCTCCCATTCAGCCTACAATGCACTTGCATAGTTTGCATTCGCATTTAGCCGCCATACTTAGACCTCAAGTAAAAGGTCTTACATAATCACTTTCGCTCCTAAACACCAATTGACCGTCGCCGCGTCGTCTGCGATCACAAGATAGACAGGTAATTGTACGGTCCAAATTGCTAAATTATATTACTGTTTAACGATGTGTGGTTGTTTTTGTTCTGGTCTTGTGTTTTGTGGAGGTTTTGTCATTATTTTCTTTTATTTTTGTTCCGAGTGAGTTCGGCCTACTCTGGTGTCGGAGACTCGGGAATTCGGGATGGTATAGACCGCCCGAAGGCCTCCGACATAGCCTAACGTTCCTTGGGTTTGAGACAAGAACCGGGACCGATGACTTTACTGCGCACTGTAGCGCTATGTTGTAAATGCCACGTGTAGTCACCCAACCCATTTTGCAGCTTTGCCGATCTTTTACGAACGATAAGCCATGTGAGCCAGTCTGTGTGGTGACGGATTAAGAATACGGAATGTCACCACCCCATATTATCCCATGGGTGTCGTAAGAGCCGACAGAAGGAAGATATTATGCAGAGAACAGCATTGTAAGAGAAGGAAAACTTGATACAAACCCTATACCAACCCGTTTGGCCAGCGCAGTGTAGTAAACCAATTCATCCTTTCAAAGGAGAGGCCTAGTCAAGCAGTGGACTGTTAAAGGCTAATGATAATAAAGCCATGTGAACTGTCTTCATAGTGACAAATACGATGTCTTGCGCTGATATGCATGGGCGTCGCCAAGGGGGGTAGAGGGGGGCAGCTGCCCTAGAGATTCAAAACCCTACAATTTATAATTTTCTCAATACATTTCTCATTTTCATAGGCTGGCGCACTTGACCCTCCCCCCTCCCCCCTAGACAATCGTCGTCGACGTCCTAGTAACGATCCAAGGGCATCGCCTCGAAGCCCTGGGTCCGCTTATCCGAAACTATGAAATATGTCATCCTTTACATTGCACTAAGTCGTTTCCATTGTGCCAACCGTGGGAATTCTCCACAATGACGTTATGCCAACACCTGTGTTTTAGTTCTTGCGGAATACTAGACCGTTTATTATAACGGTCTAAGTACTAGCTTTTGTACCATTTTGCTTGCGTAGTTTCGCAGTGAGCACATGGGTGTACAGAAAGCCTTTACGGCACTTTGCGACTTTTAAATTTAAGTAGGTATATATTTTCTCTTTATTCCCTAGGGCCTGGAATAAAGAATGCATATTTTAATATCGGAACATAGTTACATAATATAAAACGCTAGCTGAGCCTATATGTATAGGTCTACTGCGCCGCAACTGTCGTTCATACTCATATTTTACAAAACCTGTAGAACTCCTCGATAAATGTGCCCTCCAACGCAAAAGAAAGAACGAATCGGACCAGTAGTTCCTGAAATTAGCGCGTTCAATCATGCACGGTTGGCGTAGTGGTTTAAGCGGCCGCCTCACCGCTTGACACTGCGGCGAGTGTTGTGGATTCCATACCCACACGAAGCAACACTTTGTGTAATTTACAAATTGTTGGTTTGTGTCTGGGTGTTCATTGTGTCCGTTAGTTGTATGTTAGTAAAGTCCCCCGCGACACAGGATTAAGTCCTAATGTGGGTGTTGTCTGTTCATAAAAAATTAGGCAAGTGTGAGTCGGACTCGCGCACGAAGGGTTCCGTACCATCATCTATAAAAGAAAATCACGTTCGTTGTATGTATACTTAAATACTTTTTAAGTTTCTACCTGTTTATTAAAATCGAGTAACAAATTGCTTGAAAATTACGTTATTTGTATGGGAGCCCCCCTTTATTATTTACTTTTTTTTAATTTAATCATTTATTTTGAAAGGTAATATACAACTACAAAGTCTGTAAAAATTTAAAGCGTCTACCTGTTACAGTTAGTAATTTTGAGCAAAAAATACGAAAAAATACATGTCTTTTGTATGGGAGTCCCCTTAATATTTTTTTATTTTTATTTTAGTATTTATTGTTATAGCGGCAACTAAAATACATAATTTGTGAAAATTTCAGATTTGTAGCTATCACGGTTTATGAGATACAGCCTGGTGACAGACAGACAGCGGAGGCTTAGTAATAGGGTCCCGTTTTTTACCTTTTAGGTACGGAACCCTAAAAAAAGTCATACAAATAAACTCTTCAGCTTTATAATATTAGTGCTTTAACCCTTTTTAAGGCATAGGGGATATTTTTCCCACCATGATTTTAATTTTTTTTAGTAACAAAACCTCATCCTTGCGGTACTTATTTTTACTTTAGCTATTTTTTTATTAATCTGTCATTATTTTGACGTAAAGAAATTGTAAACTATCAAGTATATTTTTCTTCGGTGGTTTGTTGAAGTTTGAAAAGTAGCAATTTTACGTATTCAATTTTCTAGTAAGGGCTATCTCTTGAATCTGTTTATTTCTGAGGCAAGTTTTATTTTTAGCATGTGTTATTATATTTCATCTGAAGGATTTGACGCAAATCTTTTTGCCTGGGTGTCTTGATATTTTATAATATTCGTTTGTTATGGTGGGAAACATATTCCCTATGCCTGTGGGTGGCTGTGGCTGTGTGCTGTGCCACTATGAATATTGCCATTTTTCACGGCTTTTCACATACAGTAGTCATTGTTCCTATGAGTAAAAGTTATTTTCTAATTATATTTGTTGTTTACGTAGACCACAGACTAACCTATTGTACATTAGACTAATTCAAGATCACCTTTTCCATACTCGTAATGTTCTATACTGTCCTCCTACACAGGCAAAGGGGATATATTTACCACCATAGAAAAATTATAAAAAAAATAAAAATATATATTTATCATTTTCTACCCCCGTATTATACCTAAATCCGTCAACAGTGAAGTTTTTCCACCGCAGGGTCACTATGCCCTATAAAGGGTTAAATATGTACTTAGATAATTACTTACTTAATTGTCTGTTTCGCGGTTACAGAACTTACATATTTACTACTTACCAACCTACGAAACATCATTTCAGCGCATAGAAAGTAAAACTGTTCGTTGCATGTCTCAATTCTCAAACAGACACAAATAGTAAAATAATTATTACATCATCATCATTCAGTTTCACTTGGGATTTGGCATTTGTCTTATAATCTGGCAGTACTAGGGAATGCAATCTCGTTCGGTTGAAAAAAGGGCGAGATCTCGCGAGATTTACGAGATTGCACTCGAGCATAAAAACGTCTTATTCGAAGCGCGAACTGATACGGACGGAGTTGCAATCTGTCGGTATAGGCATTAATATAAACTGAAATGAATTTATACGAGTCCGGGGGGTCAAAAGGCAAACTTTTGCAGTTCGTGGATGTCTGCCTGAGAACTGCGGTTTCAATTAGCGTTGAATCCGAAAGCGCCTTCTCAGTGGCTGGTTATCTGGCCAACAGAAAAGGAATCCGTTTAGCAGACGATTCTTTGGACATTTTGTGCTTGTGAAGGAGCTACTTTGAAAATAATTCGTAATAATGGCTTGTGATTTGAACTGAACCAATCTTTCCTTTGATTGGTATATTTTGTTAATTAGGATCTGTAATTTCTAATAGTCTGTCTTATGATATATTTTGTTATTTAATCTGTAATATCTAAAAGGTCTATTGAGTAGATATAGTTTTATTTAAGTACTTAACTGATAATAATACCTCAGATTAGTAACATAGATGATAAGTAAGTTTATTTTTGTTTTACTTCTCGTTGTTTTGTTTAATATAAAAGTAATGTTTTATTACTAAAAGATTTTTGTTTGATATTAGAAGCGAAGACTAGTTGTTTCTTTCATTTCTTATTTGACAGATCCGTCCATAAAAGTTTACTTCATAAAATTTACTTATTTAAAAATTATAGACAGACTAGCTGACCCGGCAAACGTTGTTTTGCAAATTTTTTTTTTTTTGAAAAATAGATGTTGGCCTATTCTCATAGATACCGGATAAGCACAAAAAATTTCATCAAAATCGGTCAAGCCGTTTCGGAGGAGTATGGGAACGAAAACTGTGACACGAGAATTTTATATATTAGATAGGTACGTCAAACAAGAGGCAGCGATAGCCGAGTGGATATACCAACAGACTGCCATGCAGAGGGTAGCGGGTTCGAATCCACGGCGCGCACCAATGACTTTTCGGAGTTATGTGCGTATTAAATTGTTAATTATCGCTTGTCCCGTGCCTCGGAGAGCACGTTAAGCCGTCGGTCCCGGTTGTCATGAAGATCTTTGACAGTCGTTACAGGGCGTCAATACCTTCCAAACAAACTGACACTAGTCTAAACCATGGAATATCGCTATCCCTTCGGGTTGCGGAGGTCAGACAGGCTGTCGCTCTGTGGAAAAGCTAATATTCAGCCAAATGCGGTTAGACTAGAAAGCGGACCCCAGATTGAAACTGGGATAACGCTAAGAGGATGATGAGGTACGTCGAACAATGTTTAAAGCATAAAAGTCTTTAGAAAAATTCGTGAATATTTATGTTTATCTTATACTTATAATAGTTAAATTGGTTATTATTTTTGTCTTTATTTATTCAAATATTGCGATTATTTACAAAAAAACATACAAAACTCCCAATCTCGCGATTGTCTTCATAAACTCGCGAGATCTCGCTTGAGCCCTAATCTCGCGAGATTTGCATTCCCTAGTCAGTACTTGACATGAATATTCAGATAACTCTTAAGTGATCCTGACCTATGATAAAAATAAATATAAAATAGGTATTTATTTTATTATTGCATTTGAAAAATGTCCGTGTGGTGACGGATTAAGAATACGGATTGTCACCACCCCATATCATCTCATGGGTGTCGTAAGAGCCGATAGAGGGAGCATATTATGCAGAGAACAGCACTGTAAGAGAAGGAAAACTTGATACAAACCCTATACCAACCCGTTTGGCCAGCGTGGTATAGTAGGCCAATTTCTCCTTTCAAAGGAGAGGCCTAGTCCAGCAGTGGACTGTTAAAGGCTGATGATGATTTGAAAAATGATGAAAAATGTACTTGCTTCATGTTAAATTACATTTTTTGACTGCATTTATAATGAGGTAGTTTAAGCATTCGCCTTGCCGTTTAGAAATGCGCCGAGTATGGTGGATTCGATTAATTCAAACACGGGACAACTCTTTGTGTAATAGATGAATTTAGGTAATTTACGCACAGGATACACCTTGAGTCATCCACAAATTGTTGTATCGAGTCTGCGTGTACTTTGTCCGTTATTTCAAATTGTAAAATTACCTGCGAGCACGCAACGCAGGAATTATTATTCCTAGTGCAGGAGTAACATTTTGTAATGATAGTTGGTTTGACATGTTTTTTTATTTGGTTCACAAATTCGATGTGACAGAAAAACCTTACATAATATTAAGTACATTAAGGTTGGCTACGAAAACTAGGTTACCAACCATAGATTTTTACCAAAACTAATTTGTTTCTATAGTACATATATTATGTAAGTATGTAGTTTTTTTACATACTTACGAACATAATTATATGTAAGTAAGTATGTAGTTTTTTACATACTTACGAACGTAGAAGACAACTTCTGCTCCATCATCATCATCATAAGCCTGCCATAGTCTGTAAAACTGCTGGATAAATAGGCCTCTCCGATGGCACGTCACTGAGCTCAATTTTCGGCTCTTCGTGTCCAGCCGCTGCCAGCCACTTTGCGTATATCGTCACTCAACTTCTGCGTAACTTCTACTAACTGTAACTAATTATAAAATTCACCATTCACGACATTTGTATATGTAAGTCACACTTTCATTACACGCTACTGAAATTCTGGACCGATTTCAATGTTTGATCGGTAAGGACTACATTTTTGAACTTAAACTGAGATCTACGCAGGCGAAGACAGTTTAAGTACTAACTTATAAATATTTTAAAAGCTAAAGTAAAATCACCACCATTCTGCCGTTCGCTGTACTTTGGCCTCTGAACAGAGTACACTTTTTAATCTAGCCAGGCTTGATTCAATATTGGCTTTTCCACGGCGCGACTGCCGCCCGACGTCGATAACTAAGTTAAACCAGAAAACTTGGCGTAAAATAAAATGAAAAGAAATTTATATAAATGTACAGCTACGCCCACACTTGTGTTTTTGTTTACCCTTTCTGCCGGATCCCGTCGCATTTTCGAGAAATCCTGTCTTAGTGCCCCTACGGCCTCCAAAAAACATAGATGTCAAAAGTCAGCTTCTTGTGCCCAATAGTTTTGTCTGTGGCTTTGCTGTCAGTCAGTCAGTAACGCAGGAATTTTATACATATATGAATTATTATCTATACACATAAATAAAATTGGAGTGTCTGTTTGTAATATTAAAATAACAGCTATTTACTAAATGCATATGTATGTATACAACATATACCGAAATAACATTTTTTTCAATTTTTGTCTGTCTGTCTGTCTGTTTGTTCTCGCTAATCTCCGGAACGGCTGGACCGATTTTGACGGGACCTTCACTGGCGGATAGCTGATGTACTTTATTTTTTAATTAACATGGTAAGCGAAAGTAGTTCCCTCAGGACGCGGGTGAAACCGCGGGAAACAGCAAGTTTTTTATAAAATTTCTGTCATCCCAGCGTTGTCCATCCAAGACTTCGGCACCCGAGGTCAGGGTTTCTAGTCTAACCAGATTTGACAGAATATTGGCTTTTTACTGAGGGCAGTTGTCTGCCACCAGCATACAAGAAAAGCTAGCGTAGAATAAAAACTCCTCTCACTTAGGCCGGTTTTCCTGTCAAGCTGATCGCACGCCGACGTTCCGCGCTGATGTGTCAATAATGTCAATGTGTATGGAGTAATAACTCAGCGCTGACGACCGACAGCGCTGAGCGGTCAGCGCGACTCAAAAACGCTAGAAGTACTTCATACATATTGACACATCAGCGCGGACCGTGGGCGTGCGATCAGCTTGACAGGAAAACCGGCCTAAAGTGTGTGGAGCGTTGACTGTCTGTGGCGCACAAAAGTAAAGAGTATTTTTTGCACATCGTATGCTATTGCGTCACAGATAGGTACCTAGTCTGTCGTCTGCACTGCAACTGTCGGGCATATAACATAACTTCACGCCTTTTATCCCCGAGGGGGTAGGCAGAGGTGTATACACACCCACATTTCGCCAGTTATGTTAAGCTGCGATAGCCTAGCAGTGTACCTAACGGACTGCCAAGACGATGGTCTCAGGTTCGATCCCCAGGTACCCCGGGCACACACCTCTGACTTTTCGCAGTCGTGTGTTTTAAAAAAAAATGTTACTTAACTATCGCTTACTAATAATGTGCCCGGTAGATGGCAATAGGCTCGCCCCCTATTATATTGGGACCTTTCAGGCATATTTACAAAAAAAAAAGTCATGTCATGCCCTGCTAGACGGATCATCGCAAAGCCTAGATAGAATCTAGCTTATAGGTAGTGTGTTCCGTGCTTCCGTAGCTTGGGTATGTACAAAGCAAGATTTTTTAATGTCTTGTTCTTCCCGTGAAAGACGAGTATAACGGTTGGGCCTCTAAAATAAAATTAGACAACAGCAAGAAGGTATACTTCCTTGAATAATGATTTTTGTCCTTAATAAAATCCGTCGATTTAAGTTACATAGTTCGTAATTTATTCAGCATTTCAGTAAGCAAGTACACGCATAGCAGGTATGACATCACTTGTACTATAACAGTGATAACTCCTCAAAGTTATGAGAATGGCCGCAGTCAAACATATTTAACGACTGAACTGCCGTAAAGTCTTAAGTTTTATGCGACAATAAGGTTAATTTTGGTTTTATTGAACCGCTTCAGTGTATAGAAACGCACGCCATCTGCCATGATGGTTTTATGCTGCATTGATTAAATTTACTTAGGGTTATGTTGACGGAAGCGTTTTTGAACTCCAGGGTTGGTTCTAAGGGCCTTATCATACTAGCGGATTGCGAACGTTCTCAAAGCGGAGCGGGCGCGCAAAGACTTCGTTACGGGCTTACAACAGTCACAACTAGCTAGTGTTGTAAAAATACCGTATAATACCAAAAGGTTATGTATTAAACCGGTATTTTATTATAACTTACGGTATTATTGGTATTTTATTTATTTTATATTTTGATTCAGTTTATAAGACCCTGCGATATTGCGACGAGTTCTAGTTTAAAACATTAAATATATTTTAAGTTTCGATTGTATTCTTTGTTTTAGAATTACTAATTAATAATTTTGGAATTTTAACTTTTGTAAAAATTCATTGCAAAGCTCGAAATTCGTATCGTCGAAACACGTAGATAAATCACGTGTTTCTAAATTGGTCTCGATTTACACAAATCTTGGTGTTCCTGGCAGCACATTCGAAGTTAAAGAAAGTGGTGATGAAGATGATTTAGCTGAAATTATGTTGCTACAATGCATTACTGCGTCGTCATCTACCGAGAACGTAGCAACACAAGAGGATTTAGATATGGAGGTAGAAGATCCTCTAAATCTCGGATTTTCGAACTAGGAAGACAAAAGGCGTGGGCCACGTCTGTGCTGCTTTTCTTATGGATCTTGTATTAAGGTTCGGGCTTTACGTGTCACGCAGAGAGGAACATAATGTAATTTAGAATAAAGAGAGAGATGATTCAAATAACTTTAAGGACCTCTTTGCTCTAACGTACCTTAAAATGTTACCTACGTGTTTTTCTTTATATCATATTTTGACCTTGTTTTTATGGTAATATTGTTGTAGCTAATAGTAATTATGGGTCGGGTTTCGAAACGCGTCGCCCGAATTTGAGGGTATTGGTGGTGTAGGGGGCTTAAGGGAGTTAGTTTTAATCCCCTAAAAGTAATTTCGGAATAAAAAATAGAATCGGCACAAGAAAGCCTTAAGAACTGCGCTTCTATATAAATTTGCATTCATTGCTTTAACATATATTTTAGGGCCATACTTCAAAATTATCCATCATTTTTGTGGCAGTTTATTTGCAAACAATGTTATTATTTAGGTATCACCATCTAAGTCGTTACTGAAACCATAAGTAGATAATTATGCAAAACATAGATTAAAGTGCATAGGGTTCCCACCAAGAACTTAGGGTCCCAAGCCAACCTCACCTGCAAGTGGTGCACCTGCCGAACAACGGACGAGGCTCTGGCAAACAAAATATCCCGATAAGCGGCAATAGGCTCGCCACTTATTACGTGGGATCAAAACACTGGCGAAAAGTGGGCGTTTAATATGCCTCTGCCTACCCCTTCGGGGAAACAGGCGTGAGTCTATGTAGATTAAAGTGGTGTACTTTTGCAATAATTTTGTTTGCTTAAATTACTTTGTTTCCTAACATTGTAGTATTAACTAGCATGTCAGGAAACAAAGTAATATAACAAGAAATGGTAGTAAGTTGTTAATAGAAAACGTGTAAGGTGCTTAGCGTGTATTTTTTGTCAGTTTTAGGGTTGGCAATTCTCTTGATGACACTTGCTCATAGAAAATGTATAATGTAGCGTGTAATTTTGCCATTTTGAAGGCTGGTGACTCAATTGATGGCATATGAGGCGGCGATAGCCGAGTGGATATACCAACAGACTGCCATGCAGAGGGTATCGGGTTCGAATCCACGGCGCGCACCAATGACTTTTCGGAGTTATGTGCGTATTGAATGGTTAATTATCGCTTGTCCCGTGCCTCGGAGAGCACGTTAAGCCGTCGGTCACGGTTGTCATGAAGATCTTTGACAGTCGTTACAGGGCGTCAGTACCTTCCAAACAAACTGACACTAGTCTAAACCATGGAATATCGCTATCCCTTCGGGTTGCGGAGGTCAGACAGGCAGTCGCTCAATGGAAAAGCTAATATTCAGCCAAATGCGGTTAGACTAGAAAGCGGACCCCAGATTGAAACTGGGATAACGCTAAGAGGATGATGATGATGACTCAATTGATGGCATCTACTCTTAGAAAATGTGTAAGTTAGCGTATATATTTGCCATTTTATGACTGGCAGCTCTTTTGATACACTATGATACGCGGTAACAACTTTGGCGGAACCAGTACCTAGGTACAGTCGAACAACTTCCCGCTAGACTACCATAAGGGCGAGAATCACTTAGCAAGGCATCGTCTCTTCCAGCGCTACTTTACACGCACATTGACTCTCGTATACAAAACCAGTTTCTAGTGTGCCTCGACTCTATGATCGAGCCAAAGGATTTTTTTTTCAAACTGGTCCAGCGCCGACTTGTTTGATTGTACATTGTTCTGGGGAGAGGCTTGTATCTTGTACCTGCCTACCTATTTTGTTTTGGGGAGACTTTCTTGTGGCAAGGGGAAATGCTTGATCCTAGTAAAGGAATCTTTTATCAATGGCAGAAATTGATCTTTGAAAAAATTGCTTTTGAGACTCATAAACCGTAACCGGGAGTACTTTTGTTTTGGCGCGTTATTCACCTTCAATAATATTACCCAATTGTAGATTGTACAGTACAAAGTGAAAGTATATTGTAAAAATTGTTTTAAAAAGTTGCGAAATGCTTGAGAGGAAGTTTAAGTGACCTCACATTTTAATTGTTCATACTTGATATTGTTTTTATCACTTAAATGTTCAATAGGCTTAACCATTTGCAAACTTTCAATCAAAGAACACTGACTCGAAACAACAATTTATACATACATTGGCACTTGTATTTGAATATAACAACCAAATTGAATAGGTACATGTTTAGTATAAAACAAGAACATATTATATTGTTCGCTTTTGTAGGCAAATGCTTACGAGCCATGCACAACATTCTCTCTTATCGTACGATAACATGTCCAAAGTACATAATTACATGCACAACCGTCGTGATATATCGTCGTATGTCCGTACATATGTATGTCTGTCCATGAGCATAGGTACAGTAAAACAAGTTGGCGGTGGATCAGTTTGAAAAAACAAATCCCTTGGCTCGCTCATAGACTCGAGGCACACTAGAAACTGGTTTTGTATACGAGGGTCAATGTGTGTGTAAAGGCCTTGCCACACGGCACAATTTTACGTCCAACTTGACTAAATCACTAGATGAAATCGTGACGTGTAGACGCCAGTCGTCCAACTCAAGTTCATCGGGTGGGCGGTATCACCAGATTTTAACTAGGCATGAGACCGATATATCAAAACGAATCTGAAATCCGATTGCAGTCAGAAATCGTATCGTATCGATATTCCAATATGAGAAAACCGATTTTAGAAAACGCAAAACAATACCAAGATAACACAAACAATCTAATCCAAACCAAACGGAAACTGTGCAAGCGCAACCAAGCTACAAAGTAAATCTAGAGCTTACGTTTTCGATAGTTTTCATATTCATTCGTTCTCTTTCACTCTACCCAACGACTACTTAGTTAGAATGAGAGAGAGCGAATTTCATATCCTTTTCTTTCTTACTTAGTGATCCGTTTAAAGAGCAAAAGAAATGAAGCGAATCTATCGTTGCCAAGCAAGCCAGTCGCAGTCTGCGTTATGGATTTTGGCGGTTTTATGAATTGCAGATTGAATAGAAAAAATTAAACTTATACGTCGAGGCGATAAGATCTAATTCAGATTGTTTGTTTTGAAAATTGCAAATAGTTTTAATAGTTATTAGGGATTTATGTTTGGAGAGTTTTGACTTGATCAATGTTTATTTGTTTACTTGACCTAGGTGACACGTGCAGTGCGGTGCGCGCGTAATAATAATTAAGTACCTATATTTGGTTTTCGTGAAAGTTATAAATGTTATAATATTAGGATTTAAAAAGTTTTATTGTTACGTTGTTAGGATTGTAAAGTGTAAATAAATAGAAACATTTCGTGTTGCGTAATTTTAGTTTGTTTGGCGACTGAGTTTTTTAACAATTAGTTTTAGGTACCTAGTTAGTGAATTGGTTAGGATTTTAAAGTGTAAATAAATAGAAACAATTCGTGTTGTGTAATTTAACTTTGTTTGGTGACTGAGATTTTAACAATTAGTTTTAGGTAGTTAGTTGGTTAGGATTGTAAAGTGTAAATAAATAGAAACAATTCGTGTTGTGTAATTTTAGTTTGTTTGGCGAGTGAGTTTTCTAACACTTAGTTTTAGGTAGTTAGTAGGTTTTCTTTTTCAATATGTCACGCCAACCAAGCGAAATATGGACGCATGACATGACAATACAATAAGAATTCGATTGTTTGCGTTTGTCTACGCAACTAGTAACTACGCTCGTCGCTCCGACATCCGCTACAGAAATCGATTTCTAAAATCGGTTTTTGAAATCGATTTCAGTATCTGAAATCGAATTTGTATCGGTTTGCGGAAAAATCCGAAAACGCCCATGCCTAATTTTAACCAATCGGGTGGACGGAATGAAAATCAGTGATTTGATTGTGTCGTGTAGACGGGCAAAGCCAACTCGATTGAAAATTTGATCAGTGGTAAAATTGTGCTGTGTGGCAAGGCCTTAAAGTAGCACTGGGAGCGACGATGTCTTGCTGAGCGATTCTCGTCCTTATGGTGGTCTAGCGGGCAGTTGTTCGATTGTACACGGCTGCTCGTCAAGCTAGACACTTTGGCCCTTGTACCGCTCTTATGGCGTTAGAAATAAGTATTAAAATCGTACAGCAACTTGACTTGTCGCTTAAGTTTGACTTGCTGTGTTGCACACTTAGCAATTGGAAAGACTAGACTTCACCCGGACTAAAAGACTCAATTCTTCCTCCCATCCTTAAATTGCCTGATAACTGTCATAAAAAAATAGGCAAGTACCCTTTAAGTAGTTTTGTTTTATAGACTCACGCCTGTATCCCCGAAGGGGTAGGCAGATTTTTTTCCAGCCAGGAATTTTTAGGTCTCACGAAATGGGGGGCGAGCCTATTGCCGTACCGGGCACATTACCAGACTCCGTGCTGCTACTGAGAATTTCCTAACGGAAAACCCCAATAACACTTTGCCCGACCCGGGAATCAAACCCGAGACCTCCCAATCCCACACGCACATTTACGCCGCGAGACCAACGAGGTAGTCAGTTAAGTAGTTTAAGTATTTAATTTGATAAAAATGACCTATATCAGCAGCCAGCCCAAATTATAACCCTGAAACCGCCATCACTCTTTGGCCTTATCCTTATCCTATAAAATTGGGCTGAATTTGTTTCTGTGTTATTGAAAATTAATTTAACAGGAACTTACAGACAGTGAAGATGAGAGCTCTGTTTTCTCACCTCCTTCCCTGGTCCGACCATCCTTGTGGTTATAACGGATCGAATCTCGCGAGAGGTGCAACCTACATGCATGAGCTTTTTCAGATATCTATCTTATCTTATATCTTAAAAAAGACAACTCCCGCACTAGGACTAAATCCTGTGTCGCGGGGAACTTTACAAACATACAACTGGTTGGCGACCGGTTGGCGCCGCGGGAGTGTAAGCGACTGCTACGCCGAAGGTCGCGGGTTCGATTCCCGCTCAAGTCAAACATTTGTGTGCATGAACATGGATGTTTGTCTTGGTCTGGGTGTTTCTATGTATAATATGTATGTATTTACAAAAAAAAAGTATATATGTATGTATGTTTATCCATTATCTAGTACCCATAGTACAAGCTTCTGCTTAGTTTGGGACTAGATGGTGTTGAGTGAATGTAGTGGAATATTATTATATAACTAACGGACACAATGAACACCCAGACTCGAAACAACAATTTATGAATCACACAAAGTGTTGTCTCGTGTGGGGATCGAACCCACAACTCTCGGCATAGTGTCAAGCGGTGAGGCGGCTGCTTAAACCACTACGCCAACCGTGCAGTCGAAAGTCAGATGTTCATTTTCTTGACCCTCCACAAATTTAGATTGACTCTACAAGATCCTAAAGGGCTATCAATGTAGCAAATCTATCGGCACAATAAACACCTAGTGTCCTGTCGCAATCAATACATTGTAAAAACCTAGCCTTGCCAAATAATTATACTAGTACTTTCAGTAAAGTTAGTGGAAATTTACCCGCGAACGGATATTACCTCCAAAACTTGTGACGTACTCGCGAATGTAACGTGGAAACTTTTACATAAATATTACTTACATGTATTAGGCATGAGACCGATATATCAAAACGAATCTGAAATCCGATTGCAGGCAGAAATCGTATCGTATCGATATTCCAATGTGAAAAAAACGATTTTAGAAAACGTAAAACAATACCACGATAACGCAAACTACACAAATCAGAACCAAACGGTGCAAGCGAAACCAAACTACAAAGTAAATCTAAAGCTTACGTTACCGATAGTTTTCATATTCATTCGATCTCTTTCACACTACCAAACGACTAGTTAGTTAGAATGAGAGAGACCGAATTTCATTTCCTTTTCTTTCTAACTTAGTGATCTGTTGAAAGAGCGAAAGAGATGAAGCGAATTGTGCTTTGCGACGAGCGAATCGTTTTGGATTTTGGCGGTTTTATGAATTGCAGATTTCGATTGTTTATCTCCAACATCCGCTACTGAAATAGATTTCTAAAATCGGTTTTTGAAATCGATTTCAAAATTTGAAATCGGATTTTTATCGGTTCGCGTAAAAATCCGAAAACACCCATGCCTAACATGTATAGATAGACTCACGCGTGTTTCCCGGAGGGGTAGGCAGAGACTACGGAACATAAATATTATGCCGTGATATGTTTGTAGGATGAGGTAATATTCTGTCTTGTGTGGTCGGACCTGTGCTTGGACTCCAAGGGAAAGGCTTGGATGCAACTGTCTGTCTGGTGATGAATGTACGGTCTGTCTTGGTATCTAAAAAATAGTGTCCTTAAGGGCGTCTCCTAGAGATTACCTATACAAGTCCTACTTTTTGTCATCCACATTGACTGCTGGAAACGTATATGGTGTGTCCCAAGTGTCGGATCCTGCGATGCGGCTAGCCCACAATAGTCGTGTTTAGGGAAAAAATATACAAGCGTGCTGCCGAAACACGCGACGCGTGAATCATACCCATACCACACATGTGCTGACGACCACTCATGTGTGTTTTTTTTGTATAGCAACTCGTACGTCGCGTGTCGCGTCAGCACAGACACACGCTCGACCTGCACGCGCGTTGCGTGTCGTTAAGCACGAGAGGCTGGGCACGCTCTGCGGGTGCGGATACACGCAGGATATGCGTACTGGCCGCATAGCAAAAGGCCGTCTACGAATCTTAGGCCAGCAGTCAAGGTGTTAATATATAAAATCCTTGCGTTACTGACTGACTGACAGACACGCTACAGCCGAAACTATTGGGCGCAGGAAGCTGAAATTTGGCATGTTTGTTCCTTGGGGACCATAGGGGTGCACTAAGAAGGGATTTCCCGAAATTCCCACGGGATCGGCCAAAACGGGTAAATTAAAAAAAAATGCAGGCGTAGCTGCTGGCGTCCTCTAGTTTTCCATAATTATCATCTTGCCTTCCCATAGGCGATCGGCTGGCCACCTTGCTTCCCCTTAGGCCAGTGGATCTCAAACTTTTTTAGGAATGGACCCCTTTTGCGTAACCAAATATTTGGTGCAGCCCTAAAATAGAAAAAAGCCAGGTCCTATGTGCACTCTAAGCCCATTTATTTTACTGACATACATCTTCGTGGAGCCCCTAGAGAGCACACTCTGAGAATGGCTGCCTTAAGCAATCGGCTGGCGACGCCCTCGACTATCCTGACTACAAATAAATCTAGTATCTCGAGGGACTTTACGAAGATTCAAAAGCGAAACAAAGCTAAGACTATCAGGCTGCTCATACAGTTTATTAATGGAAAATATAAAAGAAAGTCCGTGTGGTGACGGATTAAGAATACAGAATGTCAACACCCCATATCATCCCATGGGTGTCGTAAGAGCCGACAGAGGGAGCAAATTATGCAGAAAACTTGATACAAACCCTATACCAACCCGTTTGGCCAGCGAGGTATAGTAGGCCAACTCCTCCTTTCAAAGGAGAGGCCTAGTCCAGCAGTGGACTGCTAATGGCTGATGATGATATAAAAGAAAGATTAGAATATTACTAAATAGGGCTGCTTAACTAGCTGCAAAGTAACTTTTTTGTTATTTGCTCAAGCAAAATGCATGTTTAGTCGTAGGTCAGTTTATAATGGAGTTGATTATGATTGTGCAATAAATCTGCCTTCAGTTCATAACGATCCAAAATTGCAACCTTAGACATAAGCCTGCATTAGACGAATTGCCAAATTGTTTTGCGCAATGCATGCATTGAGCGCAAATAGTGTAAGTTGGTTGCGCTCTGGCGCAAATGTACTGTGCTGAAATAGACTAAATGTGCAAGGATTAGATACTACTTAGTGCTTTAACCTATCGTATGAGAAAATACCAGACAGTTCAAAAGCTATAGGGAATCTTACTGCAAAATTATCTCGCTAGAGGGCACATTTTATTATAACGTAAACAAAAGAACCCATTGGACGACTGTTGACGTTTCTCTTTGGGGTTGCCTGTCATGCCTTTCAATAAGGTTAGATATAGTAGGCATTTTTCCTTTCAGCGATGCGGTCCGTCCTCTACCTAAGTCTATTTTTTAACTCGAGGGTAGTTAAATATCCGTAATTTTTATCCATTATGTATTCACAAGGCCAGATGGGCAAGCCGAAAATGAAAAAAAACCGCGCACAAAATTTTACAGTTTTGACTTTGACAGTTTATTTACGTTGTGTTTACGTGGCGCCATCTGCTCCTAGCTTTGCGTAATATTCCCTACTGTGTCCCGCGTCGATAGGCGTTCTGACGTACAAAGACTTACAACTTTATGATATGAGTGGTCTTTGACAGTCGTTTCTGTAAGTCAGTAACCTCAAATAGTCTGAAACTGGTTTTACTAGCAATAATATTGGTCTCGAATACGGCTGTGCGGTGACGGATTAAGAATACTAAGTGTCACTGGTCCATTTCATTCCGATATACCTACCCCATTTCAGTGACAGATTAAGAATACAAATTGTCACTACCCCACTTCATTTAGTGGGTGTCTTACGATGCGACTAAGGAAAATACACGAAGCAAATAAGTAAGTAGTAGGTATATTTAGGAAGAGGCGGACAACTCGACATCAACCCTATGACTGCCTCCGTGGGCCAGTGGATAGCGTATGCGACTACTGATCGGAGGTCCCGGGTTCGATTCCCGGGTCGGGCAAAAGTGTTACTGGGTTTTTCCGAATTCTCAGTGGCAGCACGGAGTCTGGTGATGTGCCCGGTAACGGCAATAGGCTCGCCCCCTATTACGTGGGACCTAAAAATTCATGGCGAAATAAGGGTGTTATATTACACCGCTTGATACTCAGTCACCATATTTATTTTCCAATTAGGTACAAATCGATGGATTCACCCCGCCAATATGTTCTTTAGATGTCCTATGACCCCATGGATAAGTAGATATTTCGAGCATTGCACGCGCGTTCTATTAATTGGGGCTTAAAAATGTGTGACTGCCTCGTTGGTCTCGCGGCATAAATGTGCGCGTGGGATTGAGAGGTCTCGGGTTCGATTCCCGGGTCGGGCAAAGTGTTATTGGGTTTTCCCGTTAGGAAATTCTCAGTAGCAGTTCGGAGTCTGGTAATGTGCCCGGTACGGCAATAGGCTCGCCCCCTATTACGTGGGACCTAAAAATTCATGGCCAAATGTGGGTGTTATATCACACCTATCCCTTTGGAGATACAGGCGTGAAACTATAAATAAAAAAAATGTGTCAACCTAAAAAAATATTCGTTCCCCAGTTATTATTTTGGCTTAGCATCTTGTCTAAACGAGTAGACTTCGGCCTGCTGATGGGTCTTGTGACATTCTGTATATTTCTCGTTCGGTTCCATTTATCTAAGTCTCGTAAGTATTTTTTAACTCGAGGGTAGTTAAATATCCGTAATTTTTATCCATTATGTATTCACAAGGCCAGATGGGCAAGCCGAAAATGAAAAAAAACCGCGCACAAAATTTTACAGTTTTGACTTTGACAGTTTATTTACGTTGTGTTTACGTGGCGCCATCTGCTCCTAGCTTTGCGTAATATTCCCTACTGTGTCCCGCGTCGATAGGCGTTCTGACGTACAAAGACTTACAACTTTATGATATGAGTGGTCTTTGACAGTCGTTTCTGTAAGTCAGTAACCTCAAATAGTCTGAAACTGGTTTTACTAGCAATAATATTGGTCTCGAATACGGCTGTGCGGTGACGGATTAAGAATACTAAGTGTCACTGGTCCATTTCATTCCGATATACCTACCCCATTTCAGTGACAGATTAAGAATACAAATTGTCACTACCCCACTTCATTTAGTGGGTGTCTTACGATGCGACTAAGGAAAATACACGAAGCAAATAAGTAAGTAGTAGGTATATTTAGGAAGAGGCGGACAACTCGACATCAACCCTATGACTGCCTCCGTGGGCCAGTGGATAGCGTATGCGACTACTGATCGGAGGTCCCGGGTTCGATTCCCGGGTCGGGCAAAAGTGTTACTGGGTTTTTCCGAATTCTCAGTGGCAGCACGGAGTCTGGTGATGTGCCCGGTAACGGCAATAGGCTCGCCCCCTATTACGTGGGACCTAAAAATTCATGGCGAAATAAGGGTGTTATATTACACCGCTGCCTACCCCTTGGGGGATACAGGCGTAAGTCTATAAAAAAAAATCCTATGACAATACGTGTGACCAGCGTGGTATTGTAGGCCATACATGATACTGTGTCGCAAATGAGAAGAGGCCTGTAGCCAGCAATGGACTACAGAAGGCTGCATAACGTTGAAGATTCTGGTTTCAAACTCGAAAGTGGAAATAGATTCCTTTTGCCTTCCATTAAGTAATATATATGCAATGTATGTATGCTGTAGAAATGAGAGAAAGTGTGGTGTGTCTTTGACTGACAGAGTAAAGAATTGTGTGATAAGAGAGTGTTGTGGGGTAAAAGAAGATGTAGTGACAAGAAAGGTTAAGATGATTTAAAGCTAAGATGGTTTGGGCACATGGAGAGAATGAATGACGAAAGGATGGCCAAGCAGATATATAAGGCAAGTGTGGAAGGGACAGGACAAAGGGGAAGACCTAGGCGGATGTTCTCTGACCAGCAGGCCGATTCAGAATGTCACGACAAGTAATCGTACGATATGTCAAATTATTGTCCTCGTCTTTTAGCCGCCTATCAGAGATATTTAGAACAAATATTAATTGAATTCGGTTTATTTATTAATTTACTTCATACTGAATGCATAAAATTAATAGGAAATGCGATAGTTTAGACAAAAAATTAGGTAACCCGTTTGATAATTAACGGAATCGAATGTCAAATGAGATATCGAACGATTCTCAGGACAGGTTAGAAGAACCCTAAACATAAGAGCATGCATGAGGAATCTGATGGGAGTAAATGAAGCAAGAGAGATATGTCAGGAGATATGTCGTTGCAAATGGCGTTCCGTAGTCTCTGCCTACCACTCCGGGAAACAGGCTTGAGTCTATGTATGTATGTATGTTTGTTTGCAATGAAGTCGTATATTTATATGCGGATGTTGTAGCAGAGGTAGGCCTCCCACAAGGTGGACCGACTATCATGTTGGGATCGCGGGCAGCGGTTGGATGCCTGTCTTTATGTCCGGCATTAGACTTTAGGCTTAGATGGGGCAACTTGCTTAGGTGGAGATTTATAGATAATTCCAATCTGGAGTGCAAGTGTGGTGCCGTTCCACAAACAATGGGTCACTTAGGTACTATCTTGTCCTGCGTGCCCTAATACCTGCACGCCACAGGAACTTATGGACGCGACTGAAAATGCCATACTCGTAGCTAAGTTCTGGGCTGACACAATTTAGATTGCCACCGACACGCTAAGAAGATTGGACGTCTTTCGGCTGATATTATGAATGGGGCTGCCGCCAAGTAACAGACTGTCCAAGTTTTTGTAATGTTCTATAATGTTCTTTGACAAAGTAATACTTGACCGTTAAAAATATACATGTCACTAAGTAATTATTATGCAATGAATAAATAATTATTTGATCATTAAGTATTAAATTATGGTCCGCTGTAATGATTGGCGATAAAATAACAATTAATTATGAGGCCTGCTACTTTTATATATGACAAGACTTGCTTACGTAGTCCTTTTGGGTTTGGGTTGCGGAGGTCAGACGGCAGCCGCTCTGTGGAAAAACTAATATTCAGTCTAATCTTGTTAGATTAGTGCGCAGACCCAGGCCAACAAAACGCAAGTCTTGGATGCAAGCGGGTTAACGATAAGACGAAGATTATGATGAAAACATAGGGAGGGGGATAATAAGAACTACATAATATCTCATTTACAAAAGCATTCTTTAGTCCATGTCGGAGGCCTTCGGGCGATCTGAAAACCCCGAAACCAGAGTAGGCCACGAAAAATGAATTAAAAACACCATATTTACAAACCAGACGCAAAATTTCCATAACCGAATGAGTTTCAAGGCCAGTCGTAATTGGCTACCAAGAAATAATTACAATATTATCTTATCTTATACTAATCTATACTAATATAATAAAGCGGAAGAGTTGTTTGTTTGTTTATTTGTTTGTTTGTTTGTTTGTTTGAACGCGCTAATCTCAGGAACTACCGGTCAGATCTGAAAAATTCTTTTTGTATACGATAGCCCAGTTATTCCTGAAGGCTATAGGCTATATAACATAACGCTTCGACCCTTTGGGGCCGGGCAAAAGGCTAAAAGATAATTCTGGCTAATCTCAGGAACTAGCAGTCGGATTTTACAAATTGTTATTGCCTATGATAGCCTAATTATTCCAAAAGGCTATGGGCTATATAAAATTACGCCAAAACTTTTAGGGGCCAGACAAACATAATAAAATGGTCAAACGAGAAGGGGGAGGGTTGGGTCAAAGGCAAAAAAAGGCTAAACGAATAGGATACAATCTCTATGGGTATCGTTTTCGAGATTTTAGGGACGCTGATTAATAATATGAAATGTATTTAGTGATCCAAGATGGCGGACGGGAAATCAAAGATGGCGGATGAGAAAATTGTAAAAATCGATATTGGTATCGCCTTCGATATTTTAAGGGGTGAGGAATCGAAATACAACATCTGTTTCGTGATCAAAGATGGCGGATGGGATTTTTTTTAAATCGATATGGGTATCGTCTCTGATGTTTAAAGGGATGGAAAATCCAAATACAACATCTATTTCGTGATCAAAGATTGCGGATAGGAAATCAAAGATGGCGGATGGGATTTTTTTAAAAAATCAATATGGGTATCGTCTCCGATATTTAAAGGGATGGGGAATCCAAATGCAACATCTATTTCGTGATTCAAGATGGCGGATGGGAAATCAAAGATGGCTGATGAGAAAAAAATTTAAAATCAATATGGGTATCGTCTCTGATAATTTAAAGGATGATGAATCCAAATACAACATCTATTTCGTGATCAAAGATGGCGGATGGGAATTGAAAAGAAAATCAATATGGGTATCGTCTCCGATGTTTAAAGGGATGGGGAATCCAAATACAACATCTATTTCGTGATTCAAGATGGCAGATGGGAAATCAAAGATGGCGGATGGGGAAAAATAACAAATCAATATGAGTATCGTCTCTGATGATTTAAGGGATGGTGAATCCAAATACTACGTCTATTTCGTGATCAAAGATGACGGATATAGAAATCAAAGACGGGTTTTTTTTTAAAGTCGATATGGGTATCGTCTCCGATATTTTAAGGAATGGGTAATTCAATATTATATAAAAATCTATGTTTGTTCTTCATTTATAGACTCTGAAATGATAAGAGATTAAGCGCTAAGTCAATGGTTACTTTGGAAAAGGGGCTTGAAAAAAAGGGAATTAAATAGAAACTCTTAAATAGGCGATACGGAGTTCGCTGGGTCAGCTAGTATATTATAAAGCTGAAGTTTGTTTGTTTATTTGTTGGGTTGAACGCGCTAATCTCAGGAACTACTGGACCTATTTCAAAAATATTTCAGTGTTAGATAGCCCATTTATCGAGGAAGGCTATAGGCTATATAACATCACGCTATGAGCCACAGGAGCGTAGCAGTAGTCTTAAATAACGCGGGTGTAACCGCGGGCTCATCTAGTGAGTGATATAAATAAGTATACACAAATAAACTTTGAAGTGGTTCTCGCAACTGGTTATACTGGACTCCGTTCGCGTGGTACTTTCGATTTTACTTAAATATAGCTTCGTATAGGTGATAAATGTTGTTTTCAACCGACTTTATAAAGAAGGATGTTCTCAATACTTTTGTATTATTTTGTAAGTTATCTCAGAAATCCGTCAATTACCAACAGATTACGTTTTTGTTTTTAACTTGGAATGAATGTTGCCCGATTGGTTCCATTAGCTTTATTTTTATTTTATTTATAGTCTCACGTCTGTATTCCCGAAGCGGTAGGCAGAGATGTAAATATTACACCCACATTTCGCCATGAATTTTTAGGTTCCACGTAATAGGGGGCGAGCCTATTGCCGTTACCGGGCACATCACCAGTACTGCTGCTACTGAGTATTCGGAAAAACCCAGTAACACTTTTGCCTAACCCTGGAATCGAACCCGGGACCTCCGATCAGCAGTCGCATACGCTATTAAGGGGCAGGAGAAATTTAATCTTGTAATCTGATTTTTGGTAGGTATGTCATGAGTGCTAGTGAGTAGATAGCCGCTTACATCATATTATCAGCCGATAGACATCCACGGCGGTTCTAGACCTCCCCAAAGCTCTTAGCATAGACCGATCTAAGATAACCGCTCACAAATAGTTTTGTGCATTATATCATGTAGGTATAATACATCATCATCATCGTCCGAGCGTTATACCGGTTACATCCAAAACTTTTGCGTTGCGGTTTAGGCTCCGCTCTTTAGTCAAACCTGATTTTAAAGAATACTTTTTAGTTGCATAATTATTAAAGCACCGAAGCACCTGAAACCGGCGAGCATGTATGAACAGAGTAATGAATGTAGAGGAAGCGCGTGACGTTTGTGAGGATAGATGCAAATGGCGTTACGTTGTCTCTGCCCATCCCGGCGGGAAAAAGGCGTGAGTATATGTATGTATGCATAATTATTCCTTATTTTACTCAGTTAGTGATAACCTGCTATATCTGGTTAGACCAGTAAGCAGACCTCGGGCCCTAGGCGTGTAAGTCTTACGTGTAACCGAGATAACGCTAGGACCGATGATGATGATGATAATTCTTTATTGCACAGATTGGTCGAAAACTTATAATCATTTTAATCAAACAATAATTCGTGCTTGGTCATGTACTTAATAAAAATAAAATTCAAGATGGCTGCCATTACTAGGTGTTAATCACTCGAATGACGAATCCAATCCATTCTGTTGTATTTATGAGATTCATTAATATGCTTCTGTGTTATTGTAATCCGTTTGATTGAAATGTATTCATGTTACTGGCTAGCAACCATTGGAATTGATAGCTATTTATATTTTCAATAAATACATACATACATACATACATAATAGACCCACGCCTGCCTCCCCGAAGGGGTAGGCAGAGGCATATTAAACGCCCACTTTTCGCCAGTGTTTTGATCCCACGTAATAGGTGTCGAGCCTATTGCCGCTTATTGGGACATTTTGTTTGCCAGAGCCTCGTCCGTTGATCGGCAGATGCACCACTTGCAGGTGAGGTTGGCTTGGGACCCTAAGTTCTTGGTGGGAACCCTATGCACCCATTTTCAATAAATTATCGACGTAAATCCACTTTAAACCATTTTTTTCTTTCGGCTTTCGAGAAAATCTAAATATTGTTGATTGGCTCACAAATTTAACTGTAGAAGGGACACATCCGTTGGTAAACTTTTAAAAAGACAGTTGATAAAATGATCTGCTAACTTTCCGTAGCAGATCATTTCAACAAATAAAAAATGGATAGATCTTCACAGTTATTTCATCGAACAGATCGCCACAATACTGATACCTACAGAGCTTTGTACCACAAAGAATACAACATTACTTATTTCATCACATTGTATTTTCTTGATTATATCGACGACCAAGAAACCACAGCGCCCAGACCACAAATTATGGTCATTGTAACCGTTTCAAACCACATCTTAGCACTTATAAGGCGATGCGACGGATGGATAAAAACCACATTTTCAAATTATACTGGCTGAACCCGCGTTTACGCCTGCGTTATTTAGAGCTACTATTTTAAGTCAGGATACTTCTATGTTATATCTGGCCGGTTATAATGTACGGTTGTGAAACATGAACCTTAAAAGATACCTCCATTAAACGTCTTCAAGCATTTGAGATGTGGTGCTATCGGCGCATGTTACGTATTAGTTGGACGCTGAGGATCAGGAACGAAACTGTGCTTCAGCGTGTCCACATGCTTCGTAAGATGATGACAACTATAAAAAAACGCAAGATAGAGTATCTCGGCCACGTGCTCAGACACGATAGATACGGGCTGCTACAATTGATAATGATGGACAAGGTGGAGGGGAAGAGACACGCTGGACGCAGGAGGAAGTTGTGGCTGCGGAACATTCGGGAGTGGACCGGCATTGCCTCCGTAGATCAGCTGTTCCGGTTGGCTATGGACAGGGAGGAGTACAAAAAGCTGACAGCCAACCTTCAGGAATGAAGAGGCACCAGAAAAAGAAGAATTCTAAATTCTGCACCTGTGGCTCACAATGAGATGTTATCTTAATATATAAAATCCTTGCGTTACTGACTGACTGACAGACACGCTACAGCCGAAACTATTGGGCGCAGGAAGCTGAAATTTGGCATGTATGTTCCTTGGGGACTGTAGGGGTGCACTAAGAAGGGATTTCCCGAAATTCTCAGGGGATCGGCCAAAACGGGTAAATTAAAAAAAAAATGCAGGCGTAGCTGCTGGCGTCCTCTAGTATAGCATAGAACCTTCGACACCCTATTTTCGAGCTGTTGAGTGGATCTTTGGTCGCTCATCATCCTTTTAGGTATAGTACCTACACCTACATAGTCTGTTGTTGTGTAAGTTTTATTGCCCGTTCATTCTCATGGTTCTACCTAATGCTTTGCGAACGTGGCAGTAAATGTAAATGTAGAAGCTTTAAGTGATTATTTTTTTAAATTTGACGTTCATAAGTGGCACTTTGTGATTTAAATGAATAAAGGATTTTGACACCCTATTACGTGGGACCTAAAAATTCTTGGCGTAATGTGGGTGTAATATTACACCTCTGCCTACCCCTACGGGGATACAGGCGTGAGCCTATAAATAAATGAATACAATTTTGACTTTTTGTTATCCCAGTCGCATGCCACTCTTTCACCTTGAAGCTCGAAATCTGAGCAGTAATCTAACCAGGTTATATAAGTAACTAGAGGACGCCAGCAGCTACGCCTGCATTTTTTTTTAATTTACCCGTTTTGGCCGATCCCGTGGGAATTTCGGGAAATCCCTTCTTAGTGCACCCCTACGGTCCCCAAGGATACTGCCTGCATCCAATAGTTTCGGTTGTAGCGTGTCTGTCAGTCAGTCAGTAACGCAAGGATTTTATATATTAAGATATAGCCTTTTCCACAGAGCTACTTACTGCCTTTCTGATGTCCGTTACCCAGATGATAGCGATATTCCATCACTCAAACAAGGGTACAAAGGTTCAAGGGTCGTCGTTCTCCATAACGACTGTCAAATATCTTCATGACAGCTTGGACAGACTGTCACGCGTGCTCCCCAAGGCACTGGACGGGATGATTATGCTCATCTTACAACTCAATATTTATTTATTTATTTTGTTTATAGTCTCACGCCTGTATTCCGGAAGGGGTATGCAGAGGTGTAAATATTACACCCATGAATTTTTAGGTCCCACGTAATAGAGCCTATTGCCGTTACCGGGCACATCACCAGACTCCGGGCTGCTACTGAGTGTTCGGGAAAACCCAGTAACACTTTTGAACCCGGGACCTCCGATCAGCAGTCGCATATGCTATCCACTGGACCACGGAGGCAGTCAACTCAATATATGTATCTTACTTATACCTAGTTTATGCTGCTGCAAAGATTAGCATACAATCTACTATGGCAATACTAATTGATGTTACCAACAATAGGAGCTAAGTTAACAATAACTTGCGACATAAGGTCGCAGGTTCAGACCTTGGCCAATTTCATATTATTATCCAGCTGTATACTATTCTTTGTAACATTAGCTTTGTATTTGTAACCTGAAGATCCGCAAGTTTATAAAAGTCCTAGGAAATTTATAAACTTACGGATAGGTTAGGTTAGTTTATAAATTTCCTAAAATATTTTTATACATTTGCGGTTCTCGTTATTCTCCGGTGACATATATAAACTGTTCCACTGCTGGGCACCAGCAAAGCAGCGATAGCCTTGGAGATACCAACAGACTGCCATGCAGAGGGTATCGGGTTCGAATCCACGGCGCGCACCAATGACTTTTCGGAGTTATGTGCGTACTGAATTATTAATTATCGCTTGTACCGTGCCTCGGAGAGCACGTTAAGCCGTCGGTCCCGGTTGTCATGAAGATCTTTGACAGTCGTTACAGGGCGTCAGTCCCTTCTCAATAAACTGACACTAGTCTAAATCATGGAATATCGCTTTCCCTTCGGGTTGCAGAGGTCAGACAGGCAGTCACTCTGAGGAAAAGCTAATATTCAGCCAAATCCGGTTAGACTAGTTAGCGGACCCCAGATTGAAACTGGGATAACGCTAAGAGGATGATGACTGCTGGGCACGAGCGTCTTCTTATTATGAGAAGCCCCGTCCACAACGCTGGCCAAGTAAAAGTGTTATTGGGTTTTTCCGTTAGGAAATTCTCAGTAGCAGCACGGAGTCTGGTAATGTGCCCCGTACGACAATAGGCTCGCCCCCTATTACGTGCGACCTAAAAATTCATGGCGAAATGGGGGTGTAATATTACACCTCTGCCTACCCCTTCGGGGATACAGGCGTAAGTCTATATATAAATAAAATAAATATGGTATTCTGTACCCAATTCCCTTGCCTACGCTCCCGATATCGCAAAAAGGTAAAAAATTCTACCGTTACTAAGTGACTGACAGACAACGTGCAGCTACAAATGTTGGGTGCAACAAACTGAAATTTGTCATTTGTGTTCCTTGGACAGCGTTGAAGAAAGGATTACACAAGTTGAAATTGCCACGAGATCGTGCAAAAATAGTTCATCATCAGCCTTTAACAGTCCACTGCTGGACTAGGCCTGTCCTTTGAAAGGAGGAATTGGCCTACTATACCACGCTGGCCAAACGGGTTGGTATAGAGTTTGTATCAAGTTTTCCTTCTCTTACAGTGCTGTTCTCTGCATAATATCATTTTACTATGATAATATGCTTCCTCTGTCTGCTCTTACGACACCCATGGGATGATATGGGGTGGTGACAATCCGTATTCTTAATCCGTCACCACACGGATATATAAAAATAGTTAGATATAAAATAAAAGAACGGGCATAGCTTCGAGCTTCATCTAGCTGTATTATAATTTATAACAAAGTTGTTTAGTTCTCTGACACAATGGGCTTGTTTATTAAACAGTAATTAATCATCATGTAGCCATTACTATGGATTGCTTTACTTTAGTTGAAACGTGTTACAGCCCTCTACAATATTCGATTTATCCATAGATTTCGCTACTAGAGATGCATGTTTGACATATTTTGTATGGAGCTAATGTGAAATATGTACAATTGTACATACTTATCTTTAGTAGACAAATCCATGGATTGATCGAATCTTGAAACCAGTCGTAAATGACGTAGATACTCTTTATTAAGTTTTAGGCACTTTAATGGTATAATGCATAATATGTTGACTGCCTCCGTGGTCCAGTGGATAGCGTATGCGACTACTGATCGGAGGTCCCGGGTTCGATTCCCGGGTCGGGCAAAATTGTTACAGAGTTTTACCAAATTCTCATTAGCAGCACAGAGTCTGGTGATGTGCCCGGTAATGGCAATAGGCTCGTTCATTACGTAGCAAAAAATCATGGCAAAATGTGGGTGTAACATAACGCCTCTGTCTACCCCTTCGGGGATACAGGCATTAGACTATAAAAAAAAGTTTTGCAAAATGTTAAACTATTGAAACAGAAATCTACGTTAGAAAGGAAAATTGTATTAACGACCACTTCATGAAATTCATATATACATAGTGTTCGTTAGCCACGTTCAAAATTCTGGAGAGAGTCTCTTATTGCCACAATGAACTGTGGTCGTATAACACGACGACCACAAAACGATTATCGCTGTGTGGTGTTTCTGTAATTGCCGCAACGCGTGGTGAGCAATTTATCACACAATATTTATTTTTTATTTATTTATTTTATAACTTTATGCACAAAAATAGTACAAGGCGGGCTTAATGCCGTAGGCATTATCTACCAGCCAACCTTTGGGTGATGCAGAGAAATGATGAATGGTGAATGGTGATGTAATAGGTGCAGTTCTTAAATTAAAATGAAAGAAAAAGACAGAAATCTACTTATTAATATAAAATGATATATATATAATATATTATATGCCCAATATACATACTTACATATCATAAATATATATTCATTATAAAATACACAAATATATATTTATTATAAACTACATAAATATACATACATTTTATAATTCCAGTACATATTATATACATTAATATATAAAATAAATACATACACACATACGCTTTTCTCCCTTCGGGGCGTGCAGAGATAATAGAACGCCACTTGCTTCTTCTTTACACAAATCCTATGCCTATCCTTACAAACCTCACGCGCTTCCTCTACGTTCATACCGTTCAATGTAAATTGAAATAGAAATTATTTTAGCATTCGTTGCGCGTTTTCGCCTGTAAGGCTAAGTGGCTATTAATGGTGGTACGAGACCACTCAATATGGGGGACCATTACCTACTTAGCAATTGACGTAGAAGGATCCTATTATTATTTGTAGGAGAGCCGTTTAGCATTGCCCTGAGTGTTGTGGCTTCGAGGGATAACACTTTGTCATCATCATCATCAGCCCTTTATACTGTCCCACTGCTGGGCACGGGCCTCTTCTATGAGAAGGGTAAGGCCATACACATGTCTTTCGAGAACATTATGAAGAACTCTCAGACATGCAGGTTTCCTCACGATGTTTTCTTGCACCGATTAGCAAGCGATAATTAACAATTTAATGCGCACTTAACTCCGAAAAGTCATTGGTGCGTGCCGTGGATTCGAACCCCAGACCCTCTACGTAGCAGTCTCTCCAGTCAGCTATCGCTGCTTCTAACACTGTGTGATCCTTAAATTGTTTTGGGTCCAGACTTAAAAATCGCTTTTCTTTAAGACAGCTCCTGCACTAGTAATAGGTATATCCTGTGTCACGGGAGACTTTGTAAACATACAATCTACTATCACAACGAACACCCAGACTCGATACAACATTTTATGGATCACACAAAGTGTTGTCTCGTGCGGGGATCGAACCTACCACACTCCGCGCAGTGTCAGGTAGTAAGCCGACCGTTTACGTTGCCGTAGCCTTGTGGTTTAGGTAAGTAGGCGCAGAGCCCAGTGGACAGTGAAACTAGTCCTCAGAGAGTAAAATTCAAAACTCCAGACATTGTTACTTTACGTCGATATTGTTAGAAAGGGTAGTACAACCCTTGAGCCAGTAATTATGTTTTTATTTTATGACATTTTTAATAGTTCCAAGACATCTGTAATGGCGGACGCTAATAGGCTTGTCCTTTATAGCATGTGAACTAAAACAACTGGCGTAGTGTGGATGTATTTCTAGCTTTATTTAAAAAAGTTCTATCAATAATGTAGCTAATACATTTATTACCGGTTTTATTATTATATTATATGTATTTAGATAAGTATCCGTGTGGTGACGGATTAAGAATACGGATTGTCACCACCCCATATCATCCCATGGGTGTCGTAAGAGCCGACAGAGGGAGCATATTATGCAGAGAACAGCACTGTAAGAGAAGGAAAACTTGATACAAACCCTATACCAACCCGTTTGGCCAACGTGGTATAGTAGGCCAATTCCTCCTTTCAAAGGAGAGGCCTAGTCCAGCAGTGGACTGATAAAGGCTGATGATGATGATGACATTTATTACAAAGGAAGACGGGCCTTCTTGACTGGGCCCGAGGCCTGCGAAAGACTCCAATCCTTACGTCGAAACAGCTGCTTACTGTCATAAAAGACATCAATAAAGTTTGGCGATTCAGTAGGTACCTTTGAATAAATGGACACAGGTCTAAACCCCGTGATTTGAACCAGTATGTCGCTATACAGCCAGACGACAGTCGCTCTGTGGAAAATATATTTTTTATTTATAGTCTCACGCCTGTATCCCCGAAGGGGAAGGCAGAGGCGTCATATTACACCCACATTTCACCATGAATATTTAGGTCCCACGTAATAGGGGGAAAAGCTTATATACTGTCAAATCGGGGGCCGATTCAGAATCTTTCGATATCTCATTTGACATTCGATTCCGTTAATCGTCGAACGGGCTACCTCATTTTTTGTCAAAAGTATCTCATTTCCTATCAATTTTATGCATTCAGTATGAAGTAAATTAATACATAAATCGAATTCAAAGAATATTTGTTCAAAATATCTCTGATAGGTGGCTAAAAGACGAGTACAATAATTTGACATATCGTACGATTACTCATCGTGACATTCTGAATCGGCCTGCCGGTTAGACTAGTAAGTGGACGTTGGGCTTCAAGGCGAACATCTTTGCGGCAACTGAGATAACGCTTGGATAGCGCATAGAAGAAAACTACTTCTATTTTATGAAGACGACGACTGCAGTGATTGCCAGAAGTTACGACATCCATGCAGTCAAAGTGAGCGGTATAGGTCCTCGTGAGCAAGACTGGGAATCTAAAACAAAACCCAATAATGGTTGTGGGCTTGTCCATCATATCTAGTATCATAGACCCGCGCTTGCTTTGTGGTTTGTCACATCAATGGCATAATAATGTCAGTTTTGTACATGCCTGTGTACGGTATGGTTTTATACACATCATTGCGGTGTATTGTGCCGTCACAAGCTGATGCAAACCACATCAAATCAAATGGATTATTGGTATTAGGTATGCCAGCTACCCCGGAGCTTTCAAATTTAATTTTGTTAAATGTTTTGATTTGTCCTAATATGATGAGTGATGGGTTAGCTTAGTAGGGCGATAAACAGACTGCTGTGCAGAGGATCTATGGTTCAAACCTTCAGCGGGTTCCACTGACTTTTGAAATTAAGTGCGTTTTATTATTTATCGCTTGCTAAATGCTGAAAGTAATCATAATTTAGCCAGCGAAATCGCAAACCTGCATGTCTGAGAGTTCTTCATAATGTTCTCTAAAGACATGTGAAGGCGGCCCACCCGCTATTGGCGAGCGTGGTGGACTACCTATGGCCTAAGCCTTCTCCTAGTTAGACGAGGCCCGTGCCCAACATTGGGAAAGTTTATAGGCAAGACTTCGTAAGTCGTGTATAAAACTATCAAAGGTTGTTTTGACGATTAATACTTCCAATACTTACCATCGCAAGCATCATCATCTTCTTAGTGTTACCGGCTGCATACCAGACTATTGCCCTGAAGCCCTCGTCCGCTTACTAGTCTAACCAGGGGTGCGATTCAGAATCCTTCGATATCTCATTTGACATTCGATTCCGTTAATTGTCAAACGGGCTACCTCATTTATTGTCAAAACTATCGCATTTCCTATCAATTTTATGCATTCAGTATGAAGTAAATTAATAAATAAACCGAATTCAATGAATATTTGTTCAAACTATCTCTGAAAGGCGGCTAAAAGCCAAGGACAATAATTTGACATATCTTACGATTACTTGTCGTGACATTCTGAATCGGCCTGCTGACTAGATTTTCCACAGACAGACTGCAGTCTCACCACCGTTACATATACCGAATTACCGACGCAATACGGCTACCTTAAGCCTTCTAGCGATTATATCTCCACAAAGAACATGCTCGGTTAAATGAAAATTAAAGTGTTCGCCGATCGATCCAAGTGTCTGACCTTGCGTACGATGACGATACTTGTCTCTGCAGTTACGCTGAGTTGAATATTAAGCTTTCAATTATTGTACACTCATAATTTCTGGGAGCATAACAAAACAATTTTATTTACAATAAATAATGTTTTGTTGTCTGTCACCAGTGATATTATAGGTCTCACGAAACTAGCATAATAAATGCTATACGCAGGGACTTCAATTATTATTTATTTATTCAAGACAACACAATTATAACAGGTTTCACCCAATGCGATTGACATTGTTACAAACATTTAAGCATATTTACAAAGCAAAATTAGAACACTAAAATAACAACAAGTTAATGAAATATAAAATTTGTCTAATACAATTTTGTAAGTATCTCAATAGCTACATTTACAAATTCCGCCAGTGTACAAAATTAAAAATATCAATTTTACAGCTAATTTTATTAATAAGCTTTATAACTCTAGCAAGTTCCGCATATTTGGCTAAATTAGTGCGAGCTGTTGAGACCTCGAATAGCCTCTGTCTTGCACTAATTCGTAACCTAGTGTTCGGCACGACTAGCCTCAAAGCAGCCAATATTGTTGGGTTATTAATTTCGCCTCTGAAAACATCAAAAACGTATTTTACCAATGCTACGTCACGTCTAACTTCTAACTTATAATATCCAACCATACCTATGACAAATCGTTAGATGTGCCCATACCTCTAATTTGCCTCAGCATAGCATTGTGTGTCAATAAGAGTATTTGGCCCATTAAACTACCCTGGCCTAGGGTTGGCAGATCCAGGCCTATCAATTCCGAGAGACGCCGAGGTAGAGGAGAGCATTCGCTAGTAAATAAAAATGCAATTTACTTTACTGCCTCGTTGGTCTCGCGGCATAAATGTGCGCGTGGGATTGGGAGGTATCGGGTTCGAATCCCGGGTCGGGCAAAGTGTTATTGGGCTTTTCCGTTAGGAAATTCTCAGTAGCAGCACGGAGGTAATATGCCCGGTACGGCAATAGGCTCGCCCCCTATTACGTGGGACCTAAATATTCATGGCGAAATGTGGGTGTAATATTACACCTCTGCCTACCCCTTCGGGGATACAGGCGTGAGTCTATAATAATAAAAAATATATAAATTTACATACATACATCATCAGCCTTTAACAGCCCACTGCTGGACTAGGCCTCTCCTTTGAAAGGAGGAATTGGCCTACTATACCACGCTGGCCAAACGGGTTGGTATAGGGTTTGTATCAAGTTTTCCTTCTCTTGCAGTGTTGTTCTCTGCATAATATGCTCCCTGTGTCGGCTCTTACGACACCCATGGGATGATATGGGGTGGTGACATTTCGTATTCTTAATCCGTCACCACACGGACCTTATATACATTTACTTTAACAAAGTAAGTTGCATTTTTATTCTCTAGCCACGTAACAGTCGACATGTTCAGTTATTTGCTAGTGTATGACCCGGTCTAGAACATTATCAGCAACAATAATTTGACAGTGACAGCGCGCGAAATTCAATTGGCATAGACAAATTATTATTTCTTTTACTATCCCTAAACTGCTTCAAACATGGCGTTTTATGAAAAACATTTATTATTCTCGTTTATACGGCCTATAAACCGATACGACTTCATATTTCACGTCGTTAATTTGGCGCTAAAATTACACACAATTACGCAGAATTATGAAAAAGGCGGTGATCGAATGAACGGTCGATTGCGAGTCAAGGTGGACCGGCCGCCATATGTGCGGGACCGGTTCGATACCTGTTTTTGTCAATTAAATTGTTTGTACTCTTGGTCGGATAAAAAGTATTATTGTGTTGGGCGAGTTGAGGCTCTGCTGAAGGGTAATGGAAAGTACTTGGCGTTATTATTGTGTAAAGTGTAGATTATTTAAAATTTATTTTCTTTAGAGCCGGTATCACCAGTGACCTATAAATTATGGTTAAAGCAGGTACAGATAACATTATCTACTTATACAAATTTAATTCAGTTTTAAATTTATCTGGCAGAAAATGGCTATTCAGAGATGGTGAAACTGAGGCTCAATACATACATACATACATAGACTCACGCCTGTTTCCCTGGGGAGTAGGCAGATACTATGGAACGCCATTTGCAACGATCCTGACATATCTCCTTGCTTCATTCACGCCCATTAAATTTCTCATGCACATGCAACTCTTTGGTTAAGGGTACTTCTGACTTGTCCCTTTTTTAGGATGTCTCCAATCTGCAGGCCGATTCAGAATGTCACGACAAGTAATCGTACGATATGTCAAATTATTGTCCTCGTCTTTTAGGGTCAGAGCCCATTCGTCCCCTAAGATTCGCACCCTGTGCCCATTCGTCCCCTGGAACTTTTGAGGGGCCCATTCGTCCCCTGAAGAATATTTATTTTTATTTATTGTTCTAATATAAGTACATGTATATGTGTATACTGCAGCTTGGTAGTCCTGGTACAGTCGCGCAGAAAAGGGTGAAAAAAAAAAATATTGTAATTCGGTAGATATCATGTTTATTTCAAATAAGATTACATACATACATAGACTCACGCCTGTTTCCCTGAAGGGGTAGGCAGAGGCATATTAAACGCCCACTTTTTTCACATTTGGCAGGTGCACCACTTGCAGGTGAGGTTGGCTTGGGACCCTAAGTTCTTGGTGGGAACCCTATGCACCCTAATCCCAAATAAGATTAAGTTTAATAAAATGCCTCTAGGCTCTAGGCCACAGAATAGATAGTTCTTACGAAGGCATGTCTAGGCATTAAGTCAGTCTTCAAAATAATTATTCAACTTTTGGTTTCTTGTACATTTGTAAATATTTAGCAAAATATATGATTATTATAATATCTTTATGCAGTAAAATAAAACTGTGTAGCTATTTAAATTAAATCCCAGTAATAACTAAATTTTAGATTAATTTACATCCAGTGTATAAGCAAATAACCAAATATCAATACCAATATAACAAAAATAACAATTAATTGTTAGTACTTGTACAGTCAAAGAGATCTACAAAATAAAGCAATATCACAATAACATTGTATAAAAGAATTATAAAAAGTAAAATCAGTCTTTATCAACTATGTAAAACCAACATTTTTACTAACTGCAAATACACATGCAAAATCACAATGTCCTAGAAACTAACAAAATATAACTCTTTTACAAAAATCAGCCTTGATTGACCATCATATTCGGGGTAGTAGAGCCTTGCTGATTTCAGCATGAATGGGCCGGTTCGACCGGAGAAGTACTACCCTCTCACTGAAAATCGACGTAAAGTAACAGTACCTAAACTGTTGCGTTTCGTTCGGTGAGTGAGAGTGCCGGAGGCCCTATCCCTTATTCCTTCTCCCTCATCCCACTCCTTATCCTATCCCTTTTCCCTACCCCAAGGGGCGGCAACGCACTTGTGACTCCTGTGGTGTTGCGGGTGTCCATGGGCGGCGGTAATTGCTTACCATCAGGCGATCCGTCTGCTCGTTTGCCGCCTATTATTACATAAAAAAAAATCATATAAATCAACATTATATATAAAATATGCAAAAAAATAGAACACATATGAACAGTAAATAATCACTTCTTATTTTTTTTGTATATTTACGAACTACATACATGCAAACTCATAATAACTTAAATCTAAAAAAATATAACAATACAAAAAAAATACTAAAATCACAGTAATTATTGAATTCTAGATAAATCAACATTTTTTTTTGTTTATTAACCAACTACATGCAAAATCGTAATAACTTAAATCTAATAAATTATAACTAGAAGTACTCCACATTGAGCTAAAACGAAACACTTAGAATACAAGAACATAATAACATCCACTAATATGATAAAATTATAATTGCGGATAAAAAATTGCTATACATATTTAGGAGTAAATAATTTAGTTTTGACTTTTTAGTCAAATTATGACTGTAGTATTCCACCAAAAAGTGAATTACCATCAATAATAATACTAATCATATTCCAGGATTCAAATGAGATAATTCGATTCAATTATGTTTAAAATATTATTATTATAATATTAACAGTATTGTTTATTTCGTTAGGCGAACTTCATTTAATAAAAGACCAAAGACACATTGAACAGTCTCGTATTCGCAGTCACTTTCAAGAACCAATATGTCACCGAGCCAGCCATAACATACAAACAAAACACCTTATCTATTTTGTAACCCGTTTTTTTAACAAGTCATTCGTATAGAGACAATATTACATCGTAAGCCTATCGACAGGTTATATTATTATCATGACGGATTATCATTCATCATAGCTTTTTTTCAATGATCTGTTATGATTTATTAAATCAATTCCGTTAATAAACTGTTCACAAGTGTACTATGTTAACCGTTTCTTATGTAAAATATAGCTAATTTTATCTCAGGGGACCAATAGGCACCTGAAGAGGTGCCGAATCTTTAACTTATATTGTATATATATTAGAGGGGACGAATGGGCACCTTAAAAATAATATTTTTTATTAAAATATTAATTGGTCCCCTACCAGGAGACCAATGGGCACCTATATAGGGGCCGAAACCACAACTTTTATGCTGGGGGACGAATTTTAGGGGACGAATGGGCTCTGGACCGTCTTTTAGCCGCCTATCAGAGATATTTTGAACAAATATTCATTGAATTCGGTTTATTTATTAATTTACTTCATACTGAATGCATAAAATTGATAGGAAATGCGATAGTTTTGACAAAAAATGAGGTAGCCCGTTTGAGAATTAACGGAATCGAATGTCAAATGAGATATCGAAAGATTCTGAATCGCCCCCCTGGTCAGAGAACGTCTGTCTAGGTCTTCCCCTTCCTCCTGTCCCATTAAGGCTCAATATAATTTAGGATTCAAATCTTTCGTAGTAATTAGCAGTAGATTTACATTGTATTTCGAGATATGCACCGAGCACCTTCGTTCATTCCAATGTTTATAAAATAATATGTTGAAGATTTGCTGAATATCAGATAAAGTAGGCCAGAAACATGCCTAGGATTAAATATTTACTTACCTAGATCATTCACAAATACGTGGCAGGCGAGAGTCCTCCACATAGAAACCTAAATATGTCCTCAAAAGATATCTGAAGTCTATGTGTAAAAGTGGTCTATGGCCTTACCCTTCTCATAATGAGAAGAGGCCCATGCTCAGCAGTGGGACAGTGATACAGGTTGGATGATGACATGGCTGGCGGAATAGTCCTAAAGTCGTTACTTCGCGCCGAGATGCGCTTTCAATACCCGTACGTAGTAAATGTATGTGCAATTTGGAATTATGCAAAATATGTATAGTGTGGGTCATTTGTGGCCGTTATTAAAATAATTTTGACATTATGTACATACCTATAGTGAATTATTGTATAGTTTGAGAGATTACTGTGAAGATCCGAAAACGCGTACCTCAGTGACATTAAAAAACCATAACGTAAAATTTCACTTGACGGAACGACCATAGAGCAACACTTTCTATTTTCTATGGCTACTGTCAAAAAATGGAACGCAATTATTTCACTCTCTTCACGGACGGGCTAGGTACCTTTTTAAAAGCACTTTGCATTCTCTGTGCGCGTGCATTGCACATAGAGTCATTATTAAATAGAGTAGACGTAAACGCGTCGAACGAAAAGTCGTTCTATTGATAGAGAAAGAATGAAGTATCGGAGAAAATTATAACCTCTTTTAAGCGTTTTCACCTCAGAACTTCGTTATACAGGATGTCACAAAAACACATCACCAAGCCGAAGTCTACTCGTTGAGGACATCATGCCAAGTCATACTAACCAAAAGTAATACCTAGGAAACGACGTTTTTTAAGTTTTCACATTTTTTAAACCGCAATTAAAAGCGCGCGCGTTCAATGCTCGAAATACATACTTATCCATGGGGTCATTATCTAAAGAACATATTGGCGGGGTAAATGCATCGATTTTGTATCTAATTAGAAAAATTCCATACTAACTTTGAGCCTCAATATCAAGGAATCCTCAGGAAATTACTGGTTCATGAGACCAGTAATTTCCCAGGTATGGTGCCGAAGTAAAAAATGTTCGTAGTGATTGGTACAACATGGGATTTCAGTTATCGTTAAGGCTCATTTTAAACCCTTTAAGTATATAAATTAAAAAAATATTTTAAGAAGCTTCTTACACCCTGTTTAGTCCCAAGCAATAAAAATATAAAGCCTGTTTTTTGTGATGCTTTTTTTTATTTTGCGTATGTTCTAGATGTTCTACACGTAACCATGGATAAGTTAAGTATAAAAAGAACATCTACGAATAACAAATGTATGTTCTTTCTCTTTTCATCAATGCGACATTTTCGCTTACAATATACTACTACCTTGCTCGATCTATCTACATATTATCTCTATGGCATCGCATGGCGCCTCAGCAGTAGGCCAAATAGTGTTATTGGAAAACAGTTATATTTGAACGATTTGACTTAAGCTGATAAGTCAATAGGCGGGTCCACACAGACCGAGCAGCCTCGCGAAGCATTTTCCTCGCGAGGCTGCTCGGTCTGTGTGGACCCGCCTAATGGATGTCGCCTCAACTCACTGCGGTTTTGTACAAGAGTTTGTTTAGATTTGAGAGTATATTTCCATAATCTTGTATGAGTGTTTGCTCGTTTGTATTAATGGCTTTGGCGGTTGTCTCACCATTCACAAGTATGTCGAGTGTTGTGAGTTCGATACGGGATTGACGTGAGGTTGATGAAATTGATATGTTTGTAAAGTCTCCGGCGATACAGCTATACAGAAGACATATCTTTTACTCATAGATTTAAATTTTATTATCACTTTTCTATTATAAGCTTAGTAATTAAAGATACGAGCACCTACTTTGATGTAGTGAGACTAATAAGTAGCGATAGCCTAGTAGAGAGATCAAAGGGCAGCTTCGTAAAGGGTGTCGGGTTCTAACCCACGGCACATCAATAACTTTCAACGTAAATCATCTAGGGTATAAATTTGGTAATAACTTATCACTAAACTGTGAAGGGAAAACATCGTGGGTAAACCTACTTATGACTGAGACTATACTACTATTAACTGAGATAATACTATTAACTGAGAGTTCTCCATAATGATCTCGAAAGACAGGTGATGTTTGCGAACCTGCACTTGGCCAGCGCAGGTGGACTGCGGCCTAACTCATCTATCAGTGGAAATAGGCCGGTGTTTAGCAGTGGGACAGTTTAAATAGCTGATATTGTAAACTCTGAGTTTTCAAAGTAAAAATACGTCAGCATTATAAGAAAGTAATGTTGACTGTTCAATGTTCTGTATCGATTTTATAATTGAGTCGCCGAGGACAAGAGTAAGGCAATTATTTACGATAATACCAGTCATTAACTCTATCGTTTATAATGTGAGCAGTGTTGTGGAAAATAGAGTATTTTGAGTTGCTACCAAATGTTCTTTAATAACCCTTTCAATTAATGTTGTTTTAATTGACATTAAACTCGTAGTTGTAAAAGACTATTGACATAATAATTGGAGGAGGGAGGATTGTGTGGTTATGATCAGTTTTTAAAGAAGACTGTGAGAGAATCGGTTATAAATCATTATCATCATCATCCTAGCGTCATCCTGGTTGCATCCAAGACTTACACCGTACACGCCTTGGGGCCAGGGGACACAAGTAACCCTACAGGAGTCACAAGTGCGTTGCCGCCCCTTGGGGTTGGGAAAAGGGATAGGATGAGGAGTGGGATGAGAAAGTAGGAATAGGGGATAGGGCCTTCGGCACTCTCACTCACCGAACGAAACGCAACAGTTTAAGTGAGACTGTGTGAGGGTAGTACCTCCCCGGTCGTGGTCCACCGATATGACAGAATATCAGCTTTTTCACAATGCGATTGTGGTCTGACCACCTCAACCGAAAGTTATAGCGATATGCCATGCTTTAAACTAGTATCAGTTTCTTTGAGGGTTCTGACTCCCCTAACCATCTGTCAATGATCTTCTTGGCAGCTAGGAACGCAGGTTTAACGTGCTCTCTGAGGCACGGGGCAAACGTGATGATCCAGGGAAAATGAGCAATTTAGAATTAAAAAAATACCAATATTTTAGAAAAAACATGCAATTACAAAAACCTACTTTTTTATATAATATCTAATATATGGCAACTGCCGCACTAGAAAAAATCCTTTACGACAGAGAACTTACTCATCATCATCAGCCTTTAACAGTCCACTGCTGGACTAGGCCTCTCCTTTGAAAGGCCTTGGAATTGGCCTACTATACCACGCTGGCCAAACTGGTTGGTATAGGGTTTGTATCAAGTTTTCCTTCTCTTACAGTGCTGTTCTCTGCATAATATGCTCCCTCTGTCGGCTCTTACGACACCCATGAGATGATATGGGGTGGTGACATTCCGTATTCTTAATCCGTCACCACACGGACTTACTACTTACATCATTTTAAAAACATTCAGATAGCTTATATGTAAATCGATTGTCCGTATACAGATAGGTTATTTAACATCCATAAACCGTTTGATAATTTTGCATTTAATGTTTTTCCGGTCGGCCTCAAACTTGCAGTTCGTATAAAAGTAAAGTCATATTGTAACAAAGAGATAGTAACATTGATATCTACTTTCTCTTTTCCACGCCGGTCTAAAAACGAAACAACATGAAGTTTGGCTAACGGTAGTTTTTTTGTGTTCCGTAAGACACCATCGGTAAACGTATTCATTGGATTGATTTGTTAACAATGTTGAGAAGGCAAATATGCACTAGGAATGTTTCTGATTCGCGATATATGTATTTTGTCACTTGTATTCTGTCCGTGTGGTGACGGATTAAGAATGCGGAATGTCACCACACCATATCATCCCATGGGTGTCGTAAGAGCCGACAGAGGGAGCATATTATGCAGAGAACAACACTGTGAGAGAAGGAAAACTTGATACAACCCCTATACCAATCCTTTGGCCAGCGTGGTAGAGTAGGCCAATTCATCCTTTCAAAGAAGGGGCCTAGTCCAGCAGTGGACTGTTAAAGGCTGATGATAATAATACTTAAATCCGTTTTAGTAGACCGATGCGTTTGCATGAGACTGTGAACTTTTTCGTAACTATTGCGGCAACGAAAAATCTGCAGAAAAAACTGTCATTGTAGTATTGGTGTTCGTATAGACATCTTTTACACGCCACGTAACTTTCGGATAATTTCGAATAAAATTAAGCAATATTCGATGTTGCCGGCTGCCATCAAGCGACAATCTGTCTGTTCTGACAGAACACGCGAAGCTTTTGCGTCTGTGCAACAAAGATTTCGCAGTTGTCTGTGGAACAGTAGCGAAAAGGATACAAATAGGTAATCTCGCCGTGTAAACGAGTGAGACATGCTAGTGACGACCGGTTGGCGCAGCGGGAGTGTAAGCGACTGCTACGCCGATGGTCGCGGGATTGATTCCCGCTCAGGTCAAAACATTAAACATTTGTGTGCATCAACATGGATGTTTGTCTTGGTCTGAGTGTTTCTATGTATAATATGTATGTATTTACAAAAAAAGTATATAAATGTATGTTTATCCATTATCTAGTAAGTACCCATAAGGGTCAGCGCAGACAGAACGGAGCGCAGCGGAGAGGATTTTATCAACGCACTTGAAAATAAACTTTGAAATTATTACAATAAAATGAATAAACGGATACCCGCGTATCCTCGAGGACGCGCGAGCATTTTTTGTCAGGTTCAAGCATTTATGCACTTTATTTTAATAATTTTAAAGTTTAATTTCCAGTGTGTTTATAAAATCCTCTCCGCTGCGCTCCGTTCTGTCTGCGCTGGCCCTAACACAAGCTCTGCTTAGCTTGGGACTAGATGGTGATGTGTGTATGTGGTAGAATAGTATGTTTATATGAAACGGTTCCATACAACTGACCGATTTCCTTAGTTTCGCTGCTAGCGATTGCGTCGGTGGACTAACAGCGTTAATTATATCGAAAAGGAACATAATACTACAACAATAAACATGACAGCTTCCGTGGTCCAGTAGATAGTGTATGCGACTGTTGATCGGAGGTCCCAGGTTTCTCTCCCGGGTCGGGCAAAAGTGTTATCTACTGGGTTTTTCCGAATACTCAGTAGCAGCCTGGAGTCTGGTGATGTACCCGGTAACGGCAATAGGCTCGCCCCCTATTACGTGGGACCTAAAAATTCATGGCGAAATCTGGGTGTAATATTTACACCTCTGCCTACCCCTTAGGGGATACAGGCGTGAGTCTATAAAAAAAAATACTAGAACCATAAACATAATAAGCGACAGTCGCTGACTGTCCCTTATTCTATTTTTAAACGCTGCCGCGCTGTTTGGCGTTTAAAAATCTCCGAATGAAAAAATAAAAGAATATATTGTTTGCGCCCACTTCCGCGTTGCACGGCTCACGCTTGCCGTTTAAATAGTTGTTTACATCGGCCGTCTAGAGAAGTGCGCAGTGCCCGTCGGCGTCGGGTCATTAGCTGGCCTTTGACGCACACCAATATAACCGGTTGTATACTGTCATAAGTCATCGTCAATCTTAGAGGGGGTTAGAGGATACCGGCTTGGTGTTAATAATAATATTCTACCACATTCACACAACACCATCTAGTCCCAAACTAAGCAAAGCTTGTACTATGGGTACTAGATAATGGATATACATACATATTATATACTTTTTTTTTTGTAATACATACATATTATACATAGAGAGAGACCCAGACCAAGACAAACATCCATGTTCATGCACACAAATGTTTGGCTTGAGCGGGAATCGAACCCGCGACGCCAACCGGCCGTCCGTCGGCCGTGTTGTCGCCAGTCTAGGATTTTCAAGTTTTCTTGATATAATCTGTCTGCGTTCCACCTCGCAGGATTAAGAATACAAAGCTCTCGTAACGATAAGTATGAGACGCCCAAGGATCCAATTTCAAGGTTATGTTGTTGAAGCTCGCACCGGTCGCTAAAAATGCTAGTTGCGGTTGCGGCACTGCCGAAGTGTAAAGAATAATGCGGCTACTTCGCCGTTTAGTACAGTACGTTGTTTAAGCTGCGCCGATGTTGTATTTTATTTTATTTTATTTATAGTATTAGGCGGCAAACGACCAGACAGATTGCCTGATGGTAAGCAATTACCGCCGCCCATGGACACAAGCAACACCACAGGAGTCACAAGTGCGTTGCCGCCCTTTGGGGTTGGGAAAAGGGATAGGATAAGTAGTGGGATGAGGAGAAGGAATAGGGGATAGGGCCTCCGGCACTCTCACTCACCGAACGAAACGCAACAGTTTAGATTCTGTTACTTTACGTCGATTTTCTGTGAGAGGGTAGTACTTCCCCGGTCAAGCCGGCCCATTCATGCTGAAATCAGCAAGGCTCTACTACCTAGAGAATACTATTCTGGATTCGATATTCCCCGCAATGCGGTATTTAGGTATTCCTTATTGTCAAATTGATAATTATCTCTAACCTTTCATGAAATTTTTAGTCCCAAATGTCATGAATAAATGTGACGGTCTTTATGGGGAGTTAATATGTACAGTCGAACAACTTCCCGCTAGACCACCATAAGGGCGAGAATCGCTCAGCAAGACATCGTCGCTTCCAGTGCTACTTTACACACACATTGACACTCGTATATAAAACCAGTTTCTAGTGTGCCTCGACTCTATGAGCGAGCCAAGGGAATTCAAACTTGTCCAGCGCCGACTTGTTTGATTGTACCTAGAATACACTGACAGTAGCGCTTTGGGTTACAAAGGTCAGACGGCAGTCGCTCTTTAGAAAAGCTAATATTCAGTCAAATGGCTTGTTACACCTGTAAGTGGAGTCCTGAGGGTCTAGGTAGATTTGCACTCGATCGTCACCATCGACGATAGACTAGTCGACGGGAACAATTTCCGTACATTTTCCAAAAGCGCCTCTGGGCTAACAGAGAGTAGAAAGAAAAGAAAGAAAGAAAAAAGCGTTTATTTCTACCAGACGAAAGACATGAACAAACAAGACAATATGAACAAAAAGAGATTACAATAATCTGTACACGCCTGTCGCCTGCATAAAAATAGGAGGCCAGTTCAGCATAATGCCGATAATATAATTAATGTAGCGATCGATAGAGACCGCTAGTGGGCCCATTTAGAAAATGTATGGAAATTGTTCCCGTCGACTAGTCTATCGTCGATCGTGACGATCGAGTGCAAACTCGTACTAGATCCCCTGGGGTCCCGTACGAATTCCAGTCTTTGATGCAACTGGGATAACACTAGGACAGTGATAATATAGATATGAGTATGTTTATTAGTTATCAGTTATCTTGTTGTTATAATACCAGCTTCGGTTAGTTTGAGATCAGATGACCGTGTGTGAATTGTTGCAAGATATTATCTATACATATAAATAAAATTGAAGTGTCTGTTTGTAATATTAAAATAAACGCTTTTTACTAAATGCATATGGATGTATACACGGTACATTTACCGAAATTACATTTTTTTTAACTTTTGTCTGTCTGTCTGTTTGTTCTCGCTAATCTATGGAAAACGTCTGGACCGATTTTGACGGGCATTTCACTGGCGGATAGCTGATGTACCAAGGAGTAACTTAGGCTATAAATTAACCGGGTACGCGATGTAGTTCCCTCAGGACGCGGGTGAAACCGCAGGAAACGGCTAGTTATTCCTATATTTCTTGCATTACTTGCAATATTATGCATGCTCAACATAAATTGTTAAGCAACACTATGTAAATTTTGTGCTTGCCGTAATAATCATAATAAATGTCTTATTAACATAACTGGTATTTTTTCTAATGTAACCACATTAATTTCCATATTTTAGACCAGTGTTAGTAGATTCAAGGGTAGGTACTTAAGTCTAACTGTCATAGATCTTTATCATACAAAATGAAATTGCGGGCTAATTCGCGTTAAGTAAATTAACTTATTTAAGGCATAAATGGTCCGTGTGGTGACGGATTAAGAATACGGAATGTCACCACCCCATATCATCCCATGGGTGTCGTAAGAGCCGACAGAGGGAGCATATTATGCAGAGAACAGCACTGTAAGAGAAGGAAAACTTGATACAAACCCTATACCAACCCGTTTGACCAGCTTGGTATAGTAGGCCAATGCCTCCTTTCAAAGGAGAGGCCTAGTCCAGCAGTGGACTGTTAAAGGCTGATGATGATGAAGGTATAAATACCTATTTGTTTTCGACGTTTCGACTGTCTTGCACCGGTGGTCGTCGTGGAGGCCGCGATGTACTTATACAAATCACGGAAGTTTAAAATCGCTTATACATCTTTATGTCAGCCACCGGCTTAACTTCTAAGCCATGGCAGCCATTAATTAACAATTTAATGCGCACCTGACTATTTTTTATAGTAATACGAGCACGCGGATCGCCTGATGGTAAGCAATTACTACCGCCCATGGACACAAGCAACACCACAGGAGTCACAAGTGCGTTGCCGCCCCTTGGGTTGGGAAAAGGCATAGGATGAGGAGTGAGATGAGGGAGAAGGAATAGGGGATAGGGTCTCCGACACTCTCACTCACCGAACGAAACGCAACGGTTTAAGTTCTGTTACTTTACGTTGATTTTCTGTGAGAGGGTAGTACTTCCCCGGTCGAGCCGGCCCATTCATGCTGAAATCAGCAAGGCTCTACTACCTTCATGCATGCGTGGCAGTCTGTTGGTATCTCCACTAGGCTATCGTTACTTCGAAGGTCATTATTAATCAGTCTATAAATATACATTGTAATATACAGGGTGTAAAAAGAGCCTTAACGATAACTGAAATCCCATGTTGTACCAATCTCTACGAACATTTCTTACTTCGGCACCATACCTGGAAATTACTGGTTTAGGAGAAATTGAGGTTCAAAGTTAGTATGGTATTTTTCTAATTAGGTACAAAATCGATGCGTTTAGTAGGTATATATTTCGAGCATTGCACGCGTGCATTTTTTATTGCGGTTTAAAAAATGTGAAAGCTTAAAAAACCGTTTCCCAGGTATTATTTTTGGTTAGTATGACTTGACATGATGTCCACAACGAGTAGACTTCGGCTTGGTGATGGGTCTTGTGACATCCTGTATTTACATTTCGTCTTTAGATTAGCAGACAAATGTCAACGTGGTGTCAAAACAAACAGTCTTGCGCTAAAATTATTTAAATCGCTCCATCCCTTTCGAGCTATGGCGATAGAAAGAGAACAAGTAATTGTTTAAATTGACAAATAGTTTTAGGGGGAACTGGGAAGTCCCGAATTCAGGTTTATAGCTTGACCATGAGATGTTTATTCCAAAGATAGAGTCAACAAGTCGGCGCTGGACCAGTTTGAAAAAAATCCCTTGGCTCGCTCATAGAGTCGAAGCACACTAGAAACTGGTTTTGTATACGAGGGTCAATGTGCGTGTAAAGTAGCACTGGAAGCGACGATGTCTTGCTGAGCAATTCTCGCCCTTATGATAGTCTAGCGGGATGTTGTTCGACTGTACCTATGTAGGAATAAAAATATTCTGTATAATTATGTAAGACTGCCTCGTTGGTCTCTCAGCATAAATATGCGCGTGGGATTGGAAGGTCTCGGGTTCGATTCCCGGTCAGGCAAAGTATTATTGGTTTTTCCGTTAGGAAATTTTCAGTAACAGCACGGAGTCTGGTAATGTGCCCGGTACGGCAATAGGCTCGCCTCTTATTACGTGGGACTAAAATACATCTGTCGAAAAGTGGGTGTAGCAATGTACCTCTGCTTACCTCTTCGGGGATATAGGCGTGAGACTATGTAGGTAAGTAGGTTTGTATGTATCAACGTGATTCACACCTTTGTGTAAATGTGGAATCATATTCTTGATCAAATAAAGTGTTAGCTTGTGTGGTTATTCATTACTCATCACCGTCTAAAACTGGCGTGTACACACGGCTACACATCAAACTATGCTAAACCAGTATAAACTGATCGTTTAATGTGCGGAAAGATCATAAAAAGCGAGACCATGGTAAACTGGTTTTGTGTAGCTTGATGTGTAGCCGTGTGTACATTGTTTGTGTGGCATTATCCATAAGACACGTGCTATCTTAATAATCATCTACGAGTAAATACCGCGGACGTATCTCCAATTCTACTCGCTTAAGTAATAATAAATACATAGGTCATAATCATAATACATGACTTCACGCCTTTTATCCCCGAAGGGGTAGGCAGAGGTGTATTATACATCCACTAATCGCCAGTTATGTTTCGGTCCCAATGTAATAGGTGGCGAGCCTGTTGCCCTCTACCGGGCACATTGTTAAGTCACATAATTTCGAAAAGTCAGAGGTGTGTGCACGGGGTACCTGGGGATGGAACCCGAGACCATCCTCTCGGCAGTCCGTTACGTACACCACTGGGCTACCGCCGCTGTCATAGGTAATAATTATTCTTTCTATTCTCTCTAATGCTTTTAAAAGACTTTCGCATAGACAACGGCTACAACAATATTATAGAGAACTCAAAGACTTGCCTGACGATCGCGGTATTTAGTTAAGTTTTATCTATACTAATATTATAAAGCTGAAGAGTTTGTTTGTTTTCTTGAACGCGCTAATCTCAGGAACTACTGGTCCGATTTAGACAATTCTCTTTGGTGTTGGAAAGCTCATTTACCTATCGAGTGAGGCTATTATATATATACACATAAATAAAATTGGAGTGTCTGTTTGTAATATTAAAATAACCGATTTTGACTTAATGCATATGGATGTCTACATGGTACATATACTTACCGAAATGTATTTTTTTACTATTTTTGTCTGTCTGTCTGTTCGTTCTCGCTAATCTCTGGAACGGCAGGACCTATTTTAACGGGACTTTCACTGGCGGATAGCTGATGTACCAAGGAGCAACTTAGGCTAATTTAACCGTGTACGCGAAGTAGTTCCCTCAGGACGCGGGTGTAACCGCGGGCTCGTCTAGTGTTTAATAAAATCCATCATAATATTTTATTGAAAGTGCTACTGTTTTTATATATATATATATTAATGATGATAATATCTGTAATTAGAGCATCGCTCTGTTGACAGTTAATAAACAAGTACATAATATACGGGTCATGAGTCCACAATATCGTATGGGCACACACAAAGGAATAACGCGACACTTGAAAATATACTTTATGTATATTGAAACAGGGTTTATATTTGATTAAGATGTTGATATCTATGTGTGAGAGTGTTTAAAATAATTATATGCACAATGAAGACGAGTATAATACAGGGTGTTTGGAAGTTAGATGCAAAGCCGTAAATCGGAGCTAGTATAGACTATGTAGAACCATTTGAACCATACTTGTCTTAAGCGAAGTGTGACCATTTATTTTTTGGGCTCATTTTAATGAATTTGATGACAAAACACAAAATTGAGCAGTTAGTTGGATATAATGGTCAATTTGAAAGACAAAAACAACATATTTTCTATTATTTTATTGAAGTAATGTGTAAACAATCTAATGAATCATGATTAAGGCATCTGAGTCATGACACAATTTTTTTTCATACATTTAGTTTCATATAGTGAATATGTATTTTTAAAATTTAAGAAAGCTGTTTTTTGAATGGTTAGAAAAAAAACACGGAGGGTGTTTTCTTTGTTCAAACATTTTTAGAAACATGCCTGATTATTGTTCTCTCTTTTAAGGTATCAACTACACGGATAGCTCAAAAATTGTTGAAATTAGGACTTACAAACCAAATTGAGGGAGAAATTTAAAATTTATAAGCGGAATAAATAAAACGAAGATTTAATTAAAATTATTACTATTCATTTTTTAAATGTTCGCCGCGGTTCCTAACACAAGCACGGGCCCGTCTTCTCACTTCAGTAGTTGTTATTTTTACGTTCATCTCTAGTTTCATTGTTTCAAATGCTGAATTAATTATGTTAATCAATTCTTCTCTTGTGTTGATTTCCACATTTGTGTAGATTAATTCTTTGGCCCGACCCCACACGAAAAAGTCAAGTGGAGTCAGGTTTGGTGATCGGGCGGGCCAAGGGCCCCATCCCTGCCGATCCAGCTTGTAGGGAAGCAATTATTTAAAAGTGGATAATGCTGTTTTTCAGCCCATTTATGAACGTTATGGAAATTAGTTATTCCTTCCCTAGAAAATTTACTTTTATCTGTCCACAAAATTGTATTTAGGAACCACGCATCTTCAATGTCTGAGTTGAGAAGAAAACGACAAAACTGAATTCTTCTCTGAGGATCTCTCTCTTCAAGGCCTTGAACACCCGTGCCATGAAACGGGTACTTACTGTTTTGCTGCATATTATTCCATACTTTTCAATGGGAAATGTATAGGTAAATTTCGAGCTACGTTTCTGGTGCTGGTATGTGGATCAGCTTGAAATGCCGCCAAGATATCTTCCTCAAAGTCGGTACCATGTCTACCAGGATTGACTCCAGGTTCAACACGGTGTATCCCATCTTCAGCAAGCCGACGAAACGTGTTGTAAAACACTCTCACATTCGGTACTCTTCGATTAGTATAGCGTTCTTGGTACATCCGTCGTGCTAAAGATCCATTGCCGTCTGCTCTGCCATACATAAAAACGATATTGGCATATTCCTCGTTCGAGAAAGTAGCCATAGTCACTTCTCAGTCACAAATACGGCGTATGCACCACTGAACACTAAAAGTAAACTACATGAGCACTGAATGTCCAACTTAAACTCAAAAGTCCAAAATAAACAGGTACAGGAGCGCAAAGCTAGTAAGGCTACAACTGGACATGATAAAACAATCGTAACTAAGTCAACAAATACGTGAGCGCAAATTATCATGAATAACGTCTAGTCACAAGCGTAGTTGTCTCTCAACTTAGTAAAATAATAACAAAAGTATACCAGCGTCCCTTAATAAAAACAGGTAGTTATTGGCTCCGACAAAACAAACATGATGCTATTGTTTTAACGATAAGTCTGTTTTTTTCTGTTATTTACGTATTGCTATTTTTTATTACTATGCGTGATACCTGAAAGGGTCAAGTTTATTACGGCCTTTCTTAGAAGAGGCCCCTAAATGTTTGGAACTTTGCAATATAATTTAGAATTGAATTTACTTATCATTTCCAACATTAAAATTATTTTTAAGGCACGAAACTCGTTCGGTAGAGTTTTTAAATTTCTGCCTTAATTTGGTTTGTAAGTCCTAATTTTAACAATTTTTGAGCTATCCGTGTAGGTGATATCTTAAAAGAGAGAAAAATAATCAGGCATGTTTCTAAAAATGTTTGAACAAAGAAAACACCCTACGTGTTTTTTTTTCTAACCCTTCAAAAAACAGCTTTCTTAAATTTTAAAAATAAATATTCACTATAAATGTTTGTAAAAAAATTGTGTCATGACTCAGATGCATTAGATTGTTTACACATTACTTCAATAAAATAATAGAAAATATGTTATTTTTGTCTTTCAAATTGACCATTATATCCAACTAACTGCTCAATTTTGTGTTTTGTCATCAAATTCATTAAAATGAGCCCAAAAAATAAATGGTCACACTTCGCTTAAGACAAGTATGGTTCAAATGGTTCTACATAGTCTATACTAGCTCAAATTTACGGCTTTGCATCTAACTTCCAAACACCCTGTATACATATAATTATGTCTCTGCTCTGTTGAATGCACTGATTGTGTATGATTAATATGATTACTATGTTTATTATTGTAAAATGTTATTGTACCTATCAATGAAATATCAAAACTTAATTCTTATTATTTTTAAAAGTGTCACGATTAGTCCAAAATGTTGTTTTTAGTGCTTTAAACTTACGTTTTGCGGCGGTTATCATATTATTTTCGGTGTTTCGACAATAGCGCCATCCACCGGACGAGTTGGAAATCTTATTCCCTACTTTCCTATTTGAAAAGGTTTTAATCAAATAACATTTTTATGAACGTACATACTGCTATATACCACTAAAGCCATCTAGCGAACGACGGCGAAGACAACCAACAGGGCTACATTTAACACGACGAAAATAAAAGTGAATGTTATGTTATGTTATGAAACTAAAGTTCTGAATCGCGCAAGCGAAGTTTTCACACGCGAATACTATTTATACAAGTTCTTCCCTAGGCATGCAGTCCACTAGGCCTGGTAGTGGTCTTCCCTCTAGTAGGAAAAGCCTTATGCAGCGATCAGACGGCACGATTCATCGGGCCGATGAGTAGGGCTCGATAGATTGGGCGTTCTGATCACACTACACGATATCGCCACCCTTACTCACTTGGCAGCCGAACGCCGAGCAGTGAAGATGGCGGCAAAGTATCAAAAACTTGGAATCGCTCTTGCAGTATTTGTGTGTGTTAGAGCCGAAGGACTTTGGAAATTATGTCCAAATGAATTCTGGACAATTTAATCATCTTTTTATAAACTACCAGTACGTTGAGTATTATCTCTCTTTGGCGTTCCGTAGCCATTTTCACTCCACACGTCCTTTCACGCTGAACGCCGCGCCGGCACCCTAACCGCGATCAGACGGCACGATTCATCGGGACTTAGGGACTTAGGGCGGTCGGGCACCCTCGATCGCCCGATTTAGGGACACTAACAGCCTAACAGCGATCACACCACCCAATCCATCGGGACTTAGGGCACGATGAATCGGGCCATCTGATCGCTGCTTTATTCCTCATACGTATACTCGAACCACGGAATTTACTTTTCGCACCGGCCGGCGGCCTTCTAAAAGTTTCTGAGCCGAAACGGGGCCTATATCCTACAAACGCCTCTATCTTCCAGAGTTTCATCAAAATGGTTTTGTTCCATTCAAATTTCAAAATTCCAAAACAATCACAACAGGGACAAAGTTCCACAAAGCGAAAATATCACCCTTTCCCCAAATAATAAGCCAACCGTTAAATCATTGTTTTTTTTTTTATCTTTTCGTGTTACGCATTTTGCGTGGTTGTCTTGTGCCTGTGATGGTACACACAATCACTCGTCAAGTCACACTTTGACCTGATTACAGCCCTTATGGCGTAAGAAATAAGGACTATAATCGCTTGGGGATTGATTCGGTGTGTTTACATTAAAATGCATTCGGGTCGATATCTCAGTGTTTCCCTCACGCGTCGGGTGCAAACGGACCGTGTCGGTATTATCTGTATTACGAGTTACGACCTTGTTAATTAATTGTTGATTTTGTACGCTATATTCATTGTTTATAATTTTGGTTTATAATTGCCTGTGAGGAAAATTCCATAAACATATTTTTCTTTTCGTGTCAATGACAAGTAATTTCGAACAATCATCATCCTCTTAGCGTTATCCCAGTTTCAATCTGGGGTCCGCTTACTAGTCTAACCGGATTTGGCTGAATATTAGCTTTTCCACGGAGCGACTGCCTGTCTGACCTCCGCAACCCGAAGGGATAGCGATATTCTATGGTTTAGACTAGTGTCAGTTTATTTAGAAGGTACTGACGCCCTGTAACGACTGTCAAAGATCTTCATGACAACCGGGACCGACGGCTTAACGTGCTCTCCGAGGCACGGGACAAGCGATAATTAACAATTCAATACGCACATAACTCCGAAAAGTCATTGGTGCGCGCCGTGGATTCGAACCTGATACCCTCTGCATAGCAGTCTGTTGGTATATCCACTCGGCTATCGCTGCCTTAATGCCAGTAATTTCGAACAATAATAGATTTTAAACTTTAACGATTTGTATACATCGTACAATAAGTATTATTTATAATAATTAATATTATCTATGATAATTGACTTATTATTTTTTTATAGACTCACGCCTGTATCCCCGAATGCGTAGGCAGACGTTTTATATAGTTATATTACACCCACATTTCGACATGAGTTTTTAGGTCCCACGTTATAGAGGGCCTATTGCCGTTACCGGGCGCATCACCAGACTCCGTGCTGCTACTGAGAATTCAGAAAAACCCAGTAACACTTTTGACCGACCCGGGAATCGAACCCGGGACCTCCTATCAGCAGTCGCATACGCTATCCACTGGACCACGGAGGCAGTTCCACTAAAAAATATTGTGTGATAAATACAAACCGCGAAAGTTCGATTATTGTACAAAATAATTTCGAACAAGTTTCTTTTAATCGATTTTAAACTTTCGCGATTTGTATACATCATACAATTTTATTTAAACGGGTCTTATTCGCGATATTTAAGACCCGTTTAAGTAAATAAAATTGTATGAAGTTTCTTTTATATCTTATTCGCTCTGTACACAGCCACCCTTACTGCATATTCGGAAGAGTCCATTCGGTTTTGAAGTACATGAGTCTAAAATGCAATAAAAAAGGTTAAACAAGCTTGACAGCTGTGCATGTATCACATAAATTGCCTGCTATCATCGTCAACATTAGCATATAGCCTGTTATAGTCCAGGGCTGGACGTAGGCCTCTCCTTTCCGTCGCGTTGTGAGGCAATAGGGGACTGTAGTGTTACAAAATAGAAGAGGCCTTTGTCGAACAGTGGACTGTAAAGGTAAGGTGAAGATCGTATTCCTCACATTCGGCGTTAGACCAGGATAGATCATTTTTGAAACGATAAAAATTATCGTAGGATGAAAATAATTGGAAAAGAAAGAGAATATAGCAAAAATTTTAGGAAAAATAAATTACGTACGATCCGAGGTCAGGAAGTGGATGGGGTTGCGATTTTAAGGGTAAAAAAGGGTTTATCTCGATTGCCAGCAAAACCACAAGTCCTACGGGAAAAACGTCAATGGCAAAGTTGTAGGTAATAAAAAGATCTACAACTTTTGTATTTACACTTTATTTACACAATGTCATAATTTATGTGAAAAATTCAAATAACCAAGTTTTTTGTTTTTTTATTTTTAACTTTTACTTACAATATTTTTTTCTTTTACACGATATTTGGTGAAAACTTGCCTTTTTATGTTCCAAACACACTGTAAATGTTTTTTATTTAAAATATTTATTTTTACACCTTATTTTGACTTAATATCGAAATAAAACCCTAATTTTCAATTGAAAATTGTCACGTCAAAATATCAGCTTTTTTTTAATTGTTCGGAATTTTGTTCGTTGAAATCTCTACTTTCTGATGGTGTGAATAAAATATAATACATTACTAAGGTAAACGTTCTCAGAAAATGCAAAGAAATGAAACAAACTCGAGACCGATTTTTTAATTATAATGTACAATTTTGAGATATTTATTAAAATTAATACTTTAATTACTCGAAAAACGTAAGATGCCATGCTACATGGATAAATAAGAACTTAAAAATCGATATATACAACTAAAATTAACAACCAAATAAGTTAATATTTAATAAGACATCTACAAATAATCTACAATATTTTGAGAAAGTTATAGAATCTTCTTTAAATTATAGCGTAGCCTCCTATTTATCGCTATTTTAAGATAATGTATATACCTGAGTGACCCACAGACAATTTGAGCCCATCAATAGTTATTTTATAGAGAAGTGGGGAAGGGCTAGGTGGATCCCAGCCCTGACATGTATTTTTATGAACAATGTTGTTCACTGTTCTGTATTTCGAATACTGACTAATTGTTTTACAGCTGATACGAAATAACAGGCAGTAAGGCCCAGATCCACCTAGCCCTTACCCTTTTATCTATAAAATAACTAATGATGGGCTAAAATTTTTTGTGGGTCACTCGGGTATATACATTATCTTAAAATAGCAATAAATAGAAGTCTACGCTATAATTTAAAGAAGATTCTATAACTTTCTCAAAAATCATAGATGTCTTATTAAATATTAACTTATTTGGTTGCTAATTTTAGTTGTATATATCGATTTTTAAGTTCTTATTTATCAATGTAGCATGGAATCTTACGTTTTTCGAGTAATTAAAGTGTTAATTTTAATAAATATCTCAAAATTGTACATTATGATTAAAAAATCGGTCTCGAGTTTGTTTCATTTCTTTGCATTTTCTGAGAACGTTTACCTTAGTAATGTATATTTTATTCACACTATCAGAAAGTAGAGATTTCAACGAACAAAATTCCGAGCAATTAAAAAAAAAAGCTGATATTTTGACGTGAGAATTTTCAATTGAAAATTAGGGTTTTATTTCGATATTAAGTCAAAATAAGGCGTAAAAATAAATATTGTAAATAAAAAACATTTACAGTGTGTTTGGAACATAAAAAGGCAAGTTTTCACCAAATATCGTGTAAAAGAAAAAACTATTGTAAAAGTTAAAAATAAAAAACAAAAAACTTGGTTATTTGAATTTTTCACATAAATTATGACATTGTATGAATAAAGTGTAAATACAAAAGTTGTAGATCTTTTTATTACCTACAACTTTGCCATTGACGTTTTTCCCGTAGGACTTGTAGTTTTGCTGGCAATCGAGATAAACCCTTTTTTACCCTTAAAATCGCAACCCCATCCACTTCCTGACCTCGGATCGCCCGTAATTTATTTTTCCTTTAATGATCGCTATATTCTCTTCCTGCTCCAATGGGTTTCATCCTACTGTAATTTTATTGTACTTTTTACCGTTTTCTAACGTATCTGCACTGGTCTACGTCTGAAATAGCCTGATGACTATATCATCGTCATCATCAGCCCTATATACTGTCCCACTGCTGGGCACGGGCCTCTTCTCACTATGAGAAGGATAAGGCCATAGTCCACCACGCTGGCCAAGTGCGGGTTGGCAGACTTCACATGTCTTTTGAGAACATTATGGAGAACTCTCAGACATGCAGGTTTCTTCACGATGTTTTCCTTCACCGATAAGCAAACGATAATTAACAATTTAATACGTGCACTTAACTTTCGAAAAGTCATTGGTGCGTGCCGTGGATTCGAACCCGAGACCCTCTGCGTAGCAGTCTGTCGGTCTCTCCACTCGGCTATCGCTGCTTTTTGATCGATGACTATATAACTTGTAGAAAATTGGTATTTAAGGGAATTTCTATGCGATTTCACATACGTTAAATGACATCCATGGTGAAAAATAGAACGTAACGTTCGGCTACGCATCGGTGCATAACCCGCCCCATAGAAAAACTATACGGTACTATGATGGTCTGGCATGGTTAGGTCTTAATTGATTTCCAATATATTTGCCCTGGAAATTAGTTTCGTTCTGTGTTGAATACAAAGTGACAATACAACATTTCATTCCGTGGGTGTTATAAGAGGCGTCTAAGGACTTATTTATTTATTTTTAAAAAAGACAACTCCCGCACTAGGACTAAACCCTGTGTCGCGGGGGACTTTACAAACATACAACTAACGGACACAATGAACACCCAGACTCGAAACAACAATTTATGGTACACACACAGTGTGGTCTCGTGTGGGGATGGAACCCACAACACTTCGGCACAGTGTCAAGCGGTGAGGCGGCCGCTTAAACCACTACGCCAACCGAGCAGGCAGTCCGCAGTAACATGAAGAAAATTAGAGGCGTGGTCATCGTGGTTTAACAAGCTGAATGCTCTTCTTCTTCTGCCTGCCTTGTTCCCAAATTACTTGGGGTCGGCGCGCAGCTCTTATTGACTCATAATTATGTTATGGTGCAAATTTTTACACAAAATATCGATGTGAAATCTTTAATAAAAATGGATCACCGAAATGTTTGTACGCTCATAACTTCCAAACGACTGCACCAAATTGAATAAAACTTTCTCTTATGGGTTTGTTATAGTCAGGAAAATGTTTATATGAAAAGAAAAAAATAGCAAAAATAAAAAAAATGGTGGTACGAAGTTGGCCGGGTCAGCTAGTAACGATTAAAAACGTTTCTATGCTATTGGTTTTATTTCTTTCGTTAGAATCCCGAAGGTTTCATCCGGGAAAGGTTCTTTCTCCCTCATTACGCTCCTATTCATATTCCTTTTCCCATGCAGTCCGGCAACACATTTGTAACTCCTCTGGGCTACTGTTGTAGTTGGCGGTTATCATTTACCATCAGGCGATCCATTGCCGCTCAAGTCAAACATTTGTGTGCATTAACACGGATGTTTGTCTTGGTCTGGGTGTTTCTATGTATAATTATGTATGTATTTACAAAAAAAGAGTATATAGGTATGTTTATCCATTGTCTAGTACCCATAGTACAAGCTCTGCTTAGTTTGGGACTAGATGGTGTTGTGTGAATGTGGAAAAAATTATGAGTTGCATATTCCGGATGGCTTGCCAATCTAAACATGATTGGTATCAGTAGTACGGGCTGTTTCCTCAACTCCACGTTCAGGCGTGTATTTTGCGTATGGGTGATAATGGCTGTTGTTACTCGAGCCACCATCTAAACTTTTTTGTCTCTTGTTCCAGGATCGTACCAGCCGAGCAATGAGCTGATGCTTCGTTTCTACAGCTACTTCAAGCAGGCCACCGAGGGACCCTGCGACAAACCCAAACCTGGCTTCTGGGACGTAGTCAACCGGTACGTTACTTTATACTTTAACGGTACATACTATTATTGGAGAGAGACACATTCCATTCTACAAACGCTCTTGAAAATTTCGAATCCATCTAACTCACAGCGCACGTTGAAGGTCAGTTCTCGTGATTATAATTTTTCGTAATGCAAAGTCATTCTTGTGTGAAGGTTTTAGGAGAACAAGGGGCTAATTTTCCCAATAATTTTGTTCAAAATGTTATTGGACTAGATTATCGCGACTAGATCGCAAATTGAACAACGTGTCAAACTATATGTCACCGTGTCAAACTGTGCCGTACTATTTAAGTCAAACTAGCTGTTTCCCGCGGTTTCACCCACGTCCTGAGGGAATTGGGAATTTATAGCCTAAGTTACTCCTTGGTACATCAGCTATCCGCCAGTGAAAGTTCCGTCAAAATCGGTCCAGCCGTTCCAGAGATTACTGGCACAAACAGACAGACAAACAAAAATTGTAAAAATTGTCATTTCGGCATATGTACCGTGTATACCTACATCCTTATGCATTAAGTAACAAGCGGTTATTTTGATATTACAAACAGACACTTCAATTTTATTTAAGTATGTGTATAGATAAGACTATAAAAAGTTAGCAGAATACCAATTATGCGTAAATTCAAAATCTAAACTCATTTCGTTCAAAATACAGTGTCGATGTCCGATAAAATACGAGAATTGTCCTTCTAATCATTTCCACTCATGAGGCCTTTTCAGACGTCTTGAAATTTCGAATCCATCAAACTCACTCTTGAAGTCTGTTCAAAGTTCTTGACAATTTGAATCCACCGCATGCATCGCGCACTTTTTGAGGGTCAATTCTCGTAACTATCATCATTTCAGAGCTCAACTCTTGGACATAGGCCGCCAGTGACGCCAGCAAGGCTGTCCAAGCAGAGCAATCTTAAACATCTTGAGCGTATATTGTCACTAGAAGATGCCCGCGGCTACACCCGCGTTGTTTAAGGCGTTCAACCAAACAAACAAACTCTTCAGCTTTATAATTATATTAGTACCTACTAGTCGACGCCAGCGGCTTCGCACGCACATATTTTCGAATTTCCTGTTTTGCCCGATCCTGTGGGAATTTCGGAAAATCCCGTCTTAGTGCACCCCTATGGTTCCCAAGGAACATACATGCAAAATTTCAGCTTCTTAGGCCGAGTAGTTTCGGCTGTAGCTTGTCTGTCAGTCAGTCAGTAACGCAAGGATTTTATATATACAGATAAGGTAAGGCAATTTCGTTCTTGTGTGATGGCTCTCGGAGATCAGGACGACTGGCTCATCGTAACGACTGTCAAAGATCTTTATCACATCTTTACCACAGATTTAACGTGCTCATCGAGGCATGGGCTATAATTAACAATTTAATACAGCCTATCCATTATTTTCGAATAATTTATAGTTTCGAGCATTCCTTTTTAGTGTTACTTAAAACGAGAATTGGCCTCCTATAAAAAAAAAGAAGCGAATATTAGATTTCATAACCTAAAATTATACTTAAAATGCCTTAAGATAAAATTCTAATAGGGAACGTTACGCAAAGCTCGACGCAAATGGCAGCACGAGCGACTACAGTAAACAAACTTTCGTAGCGCGCTTTTCAAATATTGTCATCAACAAGACAACAATATATCTATACTTATTTATATATCTAGACAAAACAGTTCTCATATATGTAATTATCAATAACAAAAAAATGGTACAATGTTTCTGTTTTAGTGACTTGTTTGAGATGAGATAATGAGATCGCGCATCCAAAGTTTGAAGTCTAAACAAGCTGTCAAGTTGTCACTCAATATGTCATACTTGCCAAAATTCATTGTTTACTGTAGTCGGTGATATCTGGTGGTTTAACTTGGCAGTAATCTTCCCTATTTGAGACAATTTGTGCTTACCTACCATATATACAAATTTTCAATAAAATAGTGACTTGTCTATTTTTTTTGCATTCATAGTTGGTTCAATTTTGCGCGGAGGTAAGCATTTTTCTGAAAATATTTGAATGCGATTATTTTTATTTTTGTAATACAAATGGAGTTGTATTATTTGAGTAAAATTAGAAATATTATGTATTCAATATTTTAAAGATCTTAATGTATATGCTTTGCCTCTACGTCCTGTAATTATTCCAACCTGTATATGCAGAGGCGAATCCAGGGTATTTTTTTGGGGACAGGGGGTCACCAAACAGCCTTTCGCAGTCACAATAGCATTGTTAGTCAAAAGGAGATTTTGGCTGACCATACCACGCTGGCCAGACGGGTTAATGTAGTGTACCGAGCAGTTGTAAGTGTAACCATATAGGATTTTAAATTTTCGTGGTCACTATCGTTACTTTTTACTGTTCCTACGGGATATACATATACCACGTGCCTTTGTTTTGAGTAACCGTGTTGGAATACATCCGAATACATCCGTGAACATGGCGCTTGCAACAGTGTCGAAATATCGGTTACTCAAAACGAAGGTACGTGGTATATATACCGTAGGAACATTAAAAACAGTTGTAAGTTGTAACCAATAAATTAATGTAGGTTTTGATGACTTGATGAGCTTTCCGTCTTTTCCCAAAGATATAGTATCTTCTTCTGCATCGTGGATTTTCCTTAGTCGCCTCATAAGACTCTGGAAAGAAATGGGATAGTGACACTTTATATTTTTAATCCCTGGTAAGGGCAGGTTTTATCAAGAAGGGCCCTAAGTCATTTGTCAATCAGATGCTGTTAAGGGAGGATTTGGCTCCTTTAAGCCTCGTCCCCTCTCTGCCTGGATCCGCCTCTGTGTCTAAAATTCCCGTAGGATCACTGTCATCGCTTCTATTAGTAGAATGCAATACATACATGCAGATTGTATCCCTGAATGTGCTTACTTATAAGATGCTTTTGTATTCCCAGAGCGAAATGGGAGTCCTGGAACAAATTGGGCAACATGACGAGGGACGAAGCTATGCAGGCCTACGTCGACGAATTACACAAGGTATTGTTATTTTATTTTATTTATAAAAAAGATGAGTTTGATAGCAGATTATCTGACGATTTCCAGAGGAACATTAAGTTTTTCTGGAAATCCGTTCGTGCAGTTCGAGGAAGAACTCAATCCTCAGAACACACATCCATCAGAGACGATAATGGAAGTATAGTAAATGGTGAATTGTGCGTGCTGAAGAGATGGAAAGAGTATTTTGAAAGTTTATTCGAAAGAACGGCGATAGAGACACCGATAGCTGAAGTGAATTGTAATGATAGCAATGATGAAAGCGTTATTGGCGTGGATGAGATCGTGAAGGCACTGGGAAGTATGAAAGTAGGTAAGGCTGCAGGATATGATAGGATTACAGTAGAAATGCTGAAGGCTGGACAGGGCATCATAGTTGGTCAGTTGCAGCGGTTATATAACTTGTGTTGGAACACCGGCCGAGTACCTAATGACTGGACCACAGCTGTAGTTGTGCCTCTTTATAAAGGAAAAGGCTCGCAACAAGACTGCAAAACCTATAGAGGCATTAGCCTTCTCAGCATTGTTGGCAAATTGTATGCAAAGGTACTTATTGAAAGAGTTATGGAAGTAACCGACAAGAAAATATGGGATGTACAAGCGGGATTCCGAAAGGGTATGGGATGCACGGATCAGGTTTTTTCCTTGCGAAGCATGCGGAAAAGCAAGCCGGAAAATTTTTGGCCAAATGTCAAAAGGTCTATTGCGCATTCGTGGATTTGGAAAAGGCTTACGATAAAGTGGTGAGGAATGAAATGTGGTCAGTGCTGTCAATGAATGGGGTGGACAGCAGCCTCATTCAAGCTCTGAAATCCCTTTATGAGGATTCTAGAGCTTGTGTGAGGATAAACGGGACATACACTGACTGGTTTACCATCGATAAAGGTGTTAGACAGGGATGTGTAGCGTCGCCGTGGCTGTTTAACCTCTTCATGGACAGTTGTTTACAAGATTTAAAACATAGTGACTGCGGATTAAGGATGAATGGGTTACTCGTCAAATGCCTCCTTTATGTTGACGATCAGGTTATACTTGCATCTTCAACGGAGGAGTTGCAGGAGATGGTAACAATCATGCATCGTGCGTTAGAAAGGAAAGGAATGAAAGTGAATGTAAGTAAAACGAAAGTTATGGTTTTTGAAAAGGAGGAATGCGTTACGGCTTGTTTTGATCGATGGACAGCGAGTGGAACAAGTGAATGAGTTTGTTTACTTAGTGTAACGGATGCCAGGAATCGAACCTTTGCTAGTCCGCTACAGTGCGCTGGTAGTGTGCTGTTGACGTGTGCCTACGACGATGCGTGTTCTTCTATGTGTGTGGACTGTATGGCTTCGATGTGTAAGGGCTTCAGAAATGAAACATCTTCATACGTTGAGAGCGATGCTGTTCAGGTGTGCGGTGCTTGATGGTTACAAGATGGTGGCTGAGACGGCAACAACTGCCCGAATTGGTGGTCGCTTAAGTACCTCGAAACTTTACCTTATCGACGACCATCGCACCGAACACGTGCACAGGGAATCTTTCCTTTATTTTTATTTACAAAACAGTACAAATGTTACGTATGTTTCGATCCTATTATGCATACATACATGTTCTATACATCGTTAGATAGGTCTCATTAAGTTCTATCTATTGGTATACAATACCTAAACCTAACTATTAGCGTCACTAAGTTATTCCATAAAAACTCCCAAAAAATGCTGCCACACAAGGGCCCGCCCACTATATTTTCTATTGAAAAACTATCGTATACTAAATTTATATATATAATTTTGGTAGGCCGTTGTGTGCAACTATATGGGGCATCTATTAAAACAAACACCATGAAAATATCTTTATTCAATTCGAACATATGACATGATAACTTTGAAGCATAAAAAATTTACAGAATTTCTTAAGTAAATACTATCGTAAGTAAACAAATTTTATAATAAACATACGAATGTTTGTTATTATGCTTATTTTAACTATATAAGGTAATAACTAGCAATAAAAAGGTATCTAGACATGATTTCAAGTCTATATGAAGCTAAAAAACACTTATAAAACTATAATACGAATATGTAAACAAACAGCTGTTTTATGAAGCATTAACTCTTATCTGTCACTACTGATAACGCTATTTATGATTCGATATCTAAGGTCCCCACGGTTAGCACAAGTTTAAGACTAGTGTTCATGTATTACATAGTTGTTATATATTAGCAATCTAACCATTTACACTATTTTAGCTATTTTTTAACGTTTTGACACGTCCGGGAACCGAACCCGGTGTACCGCACGATTAGATAACACTGATTTTATTCGATTTTCACTCGCGGTTTCGAATACACTATTCACTGTCATAGTTTTAATGTCTGTCGCGAACATCTCTCCCGCCGTGCAGCAACGCGCGTGACCCGTCGTGTGGCGGTGCTGCAGAGCACCCGGTGAGCGACACCTCGTCACTTGGGCAGGGGGACCAGCTTCTTAGTCGGCCGTTTGAGGACGCCTGCTGCTGTGCGCACCTCGACAGTGCGTATGGCGCCGTCGGCGCCCGGGTAGACAGCCACAACTCGACCGCGCGGCCAGGTATTGCGCGGGAGTTGGCCGTCGGCGATCAGGACGGGGTCGCCGACCTCGAGGTTGAGCCCAGACCCATGGGGCTACCGCCGGTGTTGCAGCTCGGGTAGGTACTCGCGCACCCAACGGCGCCAGAACATGTCGGCGAGGATTTGGGCGCGCCGCCAGTGCTTGCTGCTGTTGAGGTCAGCCTCGCTGAACTCGCCCAGCGGAGGGAGGCGAGCAGAACCACCGAACAGGATGTGGTTCGGGGTGATGGCCTCGCTGTCTGCTGCGTTGACGGAGACGTGTGTGAGGGGTCGACTGTTTACTGTGTACTCGACCTCACACAGTAGTGTAGCTAGGACTTCTTCGTGCGGATGGCGCTCATGAAGGACCGTATAGAGGGCGGTCTTCACGCACCTGACGAGGCGCTCCCATGCGCCCCCCATGAATGGCGCTGAGGGGGTGATGAAGCGCCATATGATGCCACGGCGACTCGCTTCCTCGGCGACGGCGTCTCTCATCTCTCGGTCGGCACCGTGCATGTTGGTGCCGTTGTCCGAGTAGATCTCTGCGGGGCAACCTCGGCGCGCTGCGAACCTGCGCAGCGCCAAGATTGCGGAGTCGGCGCTCAGGCTGGCGGCGACCTCCAGATGTACTGCCCTGGAAGTGAGACATGTAAACAGTGCCACATAACGTTTGTGACGCTGTCTACCGACGGTTACGGAGAGCGGCCCGAAATAATCAAGACCCGTGTAGGTGAAGGGCCTCTGATGGTGAGCAAGGCGCGCCTTTGGATGGTCCCCTGTGGCTGGCTCAGGCGGCTGCGTTTTTCTAATGCGGCATGGTAGACATCTATGTACTATTTTCTTTGTAGTCGGCCGCAGACGAAGAATCCAATAGTGTTGGCGTATTTCATTGATTACCAACTCTGTACCGCTGTGATGTAATTTTCTATGCGTCCAATCTATGTATAGCTGTGTAATACGATGATCGCCGTCTAAGATCGGCGGTCTCTTTGTTTGTTCGGAGATTTCTTCTGTAGCTATTATACGACTGCGTAGAGTGATAATTCCGTTGTTCATCTCCACGGGTAACGAATACAGGCGGCTGTCTCTGGCGACACCTCCTCCGCGCCGCAGCTCCCGAAGGTCGGCGCCGAAAGGAGTTTTCTTGTTCCGCCTTCACAAGAAGGTTCTCGACGTCGCGGTTGTGTTCAGCGGGGAGAAGCACGAAGTTTCGGGAGTCGGCGGCTGGACGAGGTGCCGCTCTGCCCGACTTGATGTTGTGCTTCGTCTTCGTCACGTGACGCCAATCTGGATCCTTCTGTCTATTTTTCTGCGTTCTTTTATAGAGAACCTTTTCTGCGGTTTTCTTACATAATGCTATAAATTGTAGAACTCTTGCTGTCGCTCGTAAGAGCCTCTCAAATTTGGAAAATCTATACGGGTCCGGTACGGCTTCTATAATTCTATGTGTTTGACGTTTATCTACAGCTGTCAGTGTGCGCTCTTCGCCTGTCGCGTCAGGGGCGATGTGCTTCTCTACGGGCCATAGTGACGGGTCTTCGTACAGGAACGACGGTCCGGTGTACCATTCGTGTTCGGAGTTAAAGCTGTTTGGCACGTCGCGTGTAGCCGCATCCGCCGCGTTCAACTTCGTAGGTACCCAGCGCCAATCTTCAACTTTCCTATGCTCTTCTATGGCGGCTACGCGGTGCGCGACGAATGGTTTGTACGCCCGTGCTCCTTTTCTTATCCACGTTAGTACGGTCTTGCTGTCCGTCCAGTACACGACGGCCTCGGGTTTGACGCGATGTTCTTCTATTACCGCTTGAGCGACTCGCGTACCCATGACGGCGGCTTGCAGTTCGAGTCTCGGGATTGACACCACCTTAAGCGGCGCCACTCTCGCCTTCGCCATAACGAGCGTCACGTGCACACGCCCATCTGGTGTAGTCGCTCGCCAGTACACCGCTGTTGCGTAGGCCACTTCACTGGCGTCCGTAAAGACATGTACTTGGAGTGTACAGGCGTCACTGTACCCGGGGTAACACCGCGGGATGCGTATCGACTTCAACTGTTCTAAATGCTGTATCCACGATGCCCATTGCTCTCTGAGGCTTTCGTCAAACTTCTCGTCCCAATTTGTACCGAGTCGCCAGGCTTCCTGTAGTATCTGTTTGGCTCGAACAGTCACGGGCGATGCGAGGCCGAGTGGGTCGTATAGCGACATAACTATTTTCAACGCTTCCCGTTTCGTAGGCGCTTCTGTGCCGATGAGTCCGTCTGGAAGCCGTGCGAGTGTAAGGTTGAAGCTCAGCTCGTCCGCGCTCGTTTTCCACATCAAGCCGAGAATTTTCTCTTCTTGCCCCTTGCTGGCGAGGCCGACTGTCTCCTGGCGATGTTGACTTGGTTCTATTGCTTCGATGACGTTTCTAGAGTTCGACACCCATTTCGTGAGGTGAAAGTGCGCTTGTCTGTGTATGTCTCGCACCCGTGACGCTATACTCGTCGCTTCCTGTTCGTTCCTGAAGCTGTCCAGATAGTCATCCATGTAATGATTATCTATGATGGCTTCTGTTGCTTCCGGGTACTCTTCTGCGTGCTTGCGAGCGTTCCAATTCTTCGCGAATATAGCTGTACACGGTGAGCTTGCCGCGCCGAAGATAATGGACTTCATACGGTATTCCTGGGGCGGTCCCTCCCGCCGGTCACCTCTCCACAGGTAGCGCAGCGCGTCTCGGTCTTCTGGGCGTACTTTTACCTGCATAAACATCTCTGTTATATCGGCTGAGACGGCGACGCGGTGTCGACGGAACCTCATCAACACCCCCGGCAACGATTGTAGCAAGTCCGGCCCCGTGAGCAGGTAATCGTTGAGTGACATACCTCTGGTCTTCGCGGCGGCGTCGTGAACTATACGAATCTTCTCAGGCTTCATGGGGTTGTGTACATCGAAGTGAGGCAAGTACCAAGTCTTCCCTGGCGTACTATTCATGGGAGCTTCTTCTGCGTATCCCTTTTCTATCAGTGAGTTCATCTGTTCTGTATATCTTGTTTTCAACTCTATGTTTCTATCTAATTTTTTCTCTATGTGTGCGAGCCTCCTTGCCGCGTTCTCGTAACTATCTGGCATGACGATGTCTTCTTGTTTCCACAGAAGAGCCGTCTCTATATGTCTATGTTCTATCGGTAACACGTCCGTCCGCTTCTTGGGGTCCGTGTTCGGTTGACGTGGGTTCACTATAGTCGATCCAAAGGCGAAAAACTCGTCATACGACGATTCTGTGTTTTCGTGCGTAGCGGCGAGTCCGTTGACGTACGTACGGTGTTTCCCAAGGTGCGTGAGCGTGCGCCCTGCAGCACCCATCCCAGCGATGTAAGCGACGCCACCGGTTGATCGTTGGGTCCTCTTCGTACTGCGTTCGCTATGAGCAGGTGCCAGTTGTCTTGACCTATTAGCACCTTTGGCACGCCTATGTCATACACCAGCTTCTTCTTGATGCCTTCGAGGTGTTTGCAGTCTATCAGGTCCTCTTCGGCGATCTTCTGCGGCGACAGGTGTAGGCTGGCTACGGTGCGCGCACACAAAGGCACTTGTTTGCTGTCGGCGCCGGCTCCTCGTATTTGTATGTCTACGCGTCGCGACGTTGGCATGTCGATCGACGTATCGCCTATGGCACGGATCGTAAACGGGTCCAGGCTCCCTTCCGCGCCGACTTCCTTGGCTATGTCTTCGTCTATGAGCGATACGGTGCTTCCGTCGTCGAGTAGGGCGAACGTAGACGCCTCTCCCGCCGGTCCGACTATCTGCACGGGCACTATCTTTAAGTATGCTTGAGCCTTTGCACGTATGCACGAACTGGCGACCGTTTCTTGCTTTTCTATGTTCACGTCTTCGGTCCTATGGGCTCCTCTATCGTAGTGAAGCAACTGGTTGTGTGTAGCGCGACATCCCTCTACACCGCACTTCTTGGGCTTGCACGAGTGTTCTATTCGGCGTATGCGTAAGCAGCGAAAACACAATCCATGCTGCTTAGCTAGCTGCCATCTCTTCTCTGCGTTGGCGTTACGAAACGTGCTGCAGGCCGACGAGTAGTGTCCTTCGCGTTCACATATCCTGCACTTCGCATTAGACGTGTCCGTATGCGTTCGCTTCTCCGTCGCCGTCGCCGTGTACGTCCTCTGCACGGTACGTCTGCTTGGCGGCCCATCGGTGATGATCTCAGCCGGCGCGAACGCGCTACAGTAACGCGCGTACTCTGTCACGAAGTCACTGAATCGGCTGAGGTCCGGCTTCGACTGGCACTTCTCGGTATACGTCTTGTACCACTGCACACGTAGCGAGTTCGGTAGCTTCTCGGTCAACACGCGCACTAGCTCCGCATTGATGAGGTAGTGTTCCTTTTTCAACGCACGAAGTGTGACGACGCCGCTTCTAATCTTGCTCGCGAACGCGCATATGTCCTTAGGTGCTTCGCTACAGCGTGGCAGGGTCCTCAGCTTGTCCGTCTCTGCCTGTGCGATCGAGTCTGGTCGTCCGAACTGCAGCTCCAACTCCTTCATGATCTCATCTGGTCGCGTATGCCCAATCAGTTCAGAGCTAACTGTTTCTAACGCTCTTCCCTTGAGACTTCTTCTCAGTCTCGCTGTATTCTCCACGTCGTTGAAGAAATTCTTGGTGGTGTCGTATATCGCCTTGAACGACAGCCACTCGGTGTGCGCGCCGCCGAACGTCGGTAGCGTCATGATGACTTTCGAAACCGCCAGGTGTGGTGCAACTATCGATGTGTCCGGTGGCTTCCTGTCGGCGAGCGCGGCGATCGCGGAGGTGAGATCCGTGATGAACGGCTTCAGCGAATCACCTCCCTGTTGATGAACGTCCATCTTCTGTGAGGGCGGTCCATCTACTATCTTCTGTGCCCCGTCGACGTCCCTCTTCTTAGTGGGTGCTGATATCACTTCTATATCTTCGGGGCCGGGCTGGGGTTCCGGAGTCTCTTCCAACCACGAACGTACGTAGTCTTGTTTCGACTGTCCATCCTCGTCGTAGTCATCGGAGTCCGTCTCTTCTTCAGCCTTCTGTAGTGCTAACTGTGCTAACTGTAGTTTTATCTTCAAAACTTCTTCTCGAGCCAACATCACATTTCTATTGGAGCGTCCCGTAGCTGCTGAGCGTTGGTCGTGTTCCCTCGTTGGCTTCTTTCTATCTCTATTTTCTATTATACTATGTTGCGCTGTACAAACGCTCGATCTATCGGATGGTTGCAACGTCCTTTCCTTGCCATCTTCATTTTTCGACTGCACCTCTGCTCGCTCCCTTGCATCTTGAGTGATGTTTCGTTCGTCCCTCCCCGCGAGGCCGGGGGGGGCCGGCGGCGGCGCGTCGCTCCCGACTGTTGTCGACGGCGATCGCGGTGGCCCGTCGTGACGGACGACCGCGGCGGCTGGGTTGCGGGCAGCGGCGGCGCGGGCAGGGGTACTGGAACTAGGCCCGGCGCCGGCCGCTCCCCCGGCGACCTCGGGAGCACGACCTCTTGAACGCGTCGTAGGCATTCTTCTTCAATCCGGCTCGAAGCGACCAACAAATGGTCGCTGCAGCAACAGGTGATCCGGCTTCGACAGGACCAACAAATGTAACGGATGCCAGGAATCGAACCTTTGCTAGTCCGCTACAGTGCGCTGGTAGTGTGCTGCTGACGTGTGCCTACGACGATGCGTGTTCTTCTATGTGTGTGGACTGTATGGCTTCGATGTGTAAGGGCTTCAGAAATGAAACATCTTCATACGTTGAGAGCGATGCTGTTCAGGTGTGCGGTGCTTGATGGTTACAAGATGGTGGTTGAGACGGCAACAACTGCCCGAATTGGTGGTCGCTTAAGTACCTCGAAACTTTACCTTATCGACGACCATCGCACCGAACACGTGCACAGGGAATCTTTCCTTTATTTTTATTTACAAAACAGTACAAATGTTACGTATGTTTCGATCCTATTATGCATACATACATGTTCTATACATCGTTAGATAGGTCTCATTAAGTTCTATCTATTGGTATACAATACCTAAACCTAACTATTAGCGTCACTAAGTTATTCCATAAAAACTCCCAAAAAATGCTGCCACACAAGGGCCCGCCCACTATATTTTCTATTGAAAAACTATCGTATACTAAATTTATATATATAATTTTGGTAGGCCGTTGTGTGCAACTATATGGGGCATCTATTAAAACAAACACCATGAAAATATATTTATTCAATTCGAACATATGACATGATAACTTTGAAGCATAAAAAATTTACAGAATTTCTTAAGTAAATACTATCGTAAGTAAACAAATTTTATAATAAACATACGAATGTTTGTTATTATGCTTATTTTAACTATATAAGGTAATAACTAGCAATAAAAAGGTATCTAGACATGATTTCAAGTCTATATGAAGCTAAAAAACACTTATAAAACTATAATACGAATATGTAAACAAACAGCTGTTTTATGAAGCATTAACTCTTATCTGTCACTACTGATAACGCTATTTATGATTCGATATCTAAGGTCCCCACGGTTAGCACAAGTTTAAGACTAGTGTTCATGTATTACATAGTTGTTATATATTAGCAATCTAACCATTTACACTATTTTAGCTATTTTTTAACGTTTTGACACGTCCGGGAACCGAACCCGGTGTACCGCACGATTAGATAACACTGATTTTATTCGATTTTCACTCGCGGTTTCGAATACACTATTCACTGTCATAGTTTTAATGTCTGTCGCGAACACTTAGGTACGTTGTTTACAAGAGATGGTAAGAATGAAGCAGATATTGAAAGGAGAGTTAATGCAGGTAATTGTGTGAATGGAGCTCTGAAGGCGTTTATGAACAGTCAAAACGTGTCCAAAAAGGCACGTTTGGCTGTACATAGAGGTGTGTTAGTGCCTACCCTTATGTATGGTAGTGAAAGTTGGGTATGGCAGAAGAGATTTGAAAGTAGAATAAATGCTGTAGAAATGAGAGCACTGAGAAGTATGTGTGGTGTGTCTTTGACCGACAGAGTAAAGAATTGTGTGATACGAGAGTGGTGTGGGGTAAAAGAAGATGTAGTGACAAGCATTGAGAAAGGCATGTTAAGATGGTTTGGGCACATGGAGAGGATGGATGACGATAGACTGACAAAGAAGATATATCAGGCTAGTGTGAATGGGACAGGACAAAGGGGAAGACCTAGGAGAACGTTCTCTGACCAGATTGGAGAAATACTGAAAAAAGGACAAGTCAGAAGTACCCTTAACAGAAGAGCATGCATGAGAAACTTGATGGGAGTGAGTGAAGCAAGTGAGGTATGTCAGGATCGTTGCAAATCGCGTTCCGTAGTCTCTGCCTACCCCTCCGGGAAACAGGCGTGAGTCTATGTATGTATGTATGTATGTCGTGCCTGTCAGAAGTGTAATATTACACCCACATTTCGCAATACATTTTTAGGTCCCACGTAATAGGCGACGAGCCTATTGCCGTTACCGAGCATATCACCAGACTCCGTGCTGCTACTGAGAATTCGGAAAAACTCAGTAACACTTTTGCCCAACCCGGGAATCGAACCCGGGAAGTCCTGATCAGCTACACTTACGGATCTATTTATTACACTTTCACTAGATAGGCTTTCTGCATAGTTATAATACAAATATTAACGCAATTTTTATGATGAAATTTGCCAAGTAATTAAATCAGAACTTATCGCACGATTTTGCAAGTGGCTCTAACAAATATACCTACTTACAGATTAGTGTCTGATAAAGTACCTTATAACAAAACTAGAGGACGCCAGCAGCTACGCCTGCATTTTTTTAAATTTACTCGTTTTGGCCGATCCCGTGGCAATTTCGGGAAATCCCTTCTTAGTGCACCCTTACGGTCTCCAAGGAAGATACATGCCAAATTTCAGGTTCCTGCGCCCAATAGTTTCGGCTGTAGCGTGTCTGTCAGTCAGTCAGTAACGCACGGATTTTATATATTAAGATAAGATGTCGAGTAGATACCTACTTCGCAATACAAAACCACGTAAACAAATGTACTTAGTTATTTATCATTTGTGTCGGCTTTAAGATAGTTTATCATGTCGGATTATAACAACATTATTTTCACATCCACTTAGCTTTTTATCAACAGCTTATCTTAAGTTCTTTACAAGAATTTGTGGTCTGAAGATATTGGCTTAGAGGAGACTAGTAGTCACCTCCGGTTTCTACCAATCAAAATTCCAAATTAAACATCCTTCCTATGCTTATTATAATCTTTAATAAGTTACAATTGGAAAATGAAACAAAATAATTAATACAATTATGATATATTATGATTACTTACATGAAGCAAATAAAAAATTACAATATTGAAGAAATACAAGAAATCCAAAACATTTCTACCCAACAAATTATTTAGAATAAACATCCTTCCTGAATTGATGCCTCCCTCGTAAATGGATTTCTATTAATTTGTAGCGTCAGTCGTTTGGGCCTTGCGATATGTCAGTCAGGAGTGTCAGGACAATGTTTTCTTTTTATATTAATAATCCGTGGTTTCAGCTTCGTTTTTTTACATATGCGGCATGCATAGCGTTGCATTGCACCAAACTTAAAACTCACTTGAAATGCTACGCAAAATAGTCTAGCATTTGAAGTTCGTTTGGCATTTATTTCATTCCTTTTTTAGGGTTCCGTACCTAAAAGGTAAAAAACGGGACCCTATTACTAAGCTTCCGCTGTCTGTCTGTCCGTCTGTCTGTCACCAGGCTGTATCTCGTAAACCGTGATAGCTAGAAAGCTGAAATTTTTACAAATTATGTATTTCCATTTCGGCTATAACAAAAAATACTTAATATAAAAAAATCTAAAGATTAAGAGGGTCCCACACAATAAACGTGTTCTTTTTTCGTATTTTTTGCTCAATATTACTAACGGTAACAGGTAGAAGGCTTAAAATGTTTACAGAATATGTAGTTGTATATTACCTTTCAAAATAAATAATTAAATAAAAATAAAGTAAATATTAAAGGGGGCTCCCATACAACAAACGTAATTTTAAAGCAAGTTTTTACTCGATCTTAATAAACAGATAGTAACTTAAAAAATATTTAAGTATACATACAACAAACGTGACTTTCTTTCATAGATGATAGTACGGAACCCTTCGTGCGCGAGTCCGACTCGCACTTGGCTAATTTTTTTAACTATGTTGAGATTGCGGCACAAGGGTTTTTCTCCCAACCGACCACACGAAAATTGCAAAATGGTGGATGGGACTGACATTATTTTGGCTTCCCATCGGACCCCGCGCGAGGACAGAGTCGTGTGGTCCATTGGTTGAATGATATTCGGTTGAACTATTCGGTTGAATGATAATGATTCGTCCATCGTGTGTAGGTGCTAATGTCATCGCATGATTGCTAAGTATTTGTGTAAATAAATAAAAGTAGTCATAGGAGAGTAGGTCCGTATATGTTCTTAGCACCATTTACAACGTGCTATTTCCTGTTATCTACATAATTATGTTATTTACGTAATATGTACATGTTTTGTTAATCATATTTACTAAGCATTTTGTACAGATTTTTGTTTTTATCGATAAGTAGACTTTGGACACAGCGTCGACTATGTTATTTTTCACACACAAGAAGGACGAACAAAAGACACACTATCGCATTTATAATCGAGATTTCCATTCCTACAAATGGAAGTGGGTTTAATTTCTGCGACCCACCATAGTTCTAAATGTTCTAATGTACGCTCGACATTAGGTTATTTTAGGTTTTCTTGTAATCCACAAACAAAATATACCTGATTTGGGGTGAAGCCCAAAAATAGGTATAATTTTTTATGCTAAAATCAAACATGACCAGGGAGTATTTGCTAATTAATTACTTCATGTCGCTTCAGCGTGGTGAGGAGTTTTTACCCCCATTTACATATCCTCTTCTTCTAAACGTGTCGATGGCAAACTAAATAGGGTTGTTTCCAACTAGTCAAATCAAGCACTTTAATTGAAATGTCAAAAACGACCTTTGCTACGGCTTTTGTATGAAATATGACGTAGTGACGTCATAGTGTTTTGCTGTCAAGTAGAATACTTATTATCAATAAATTGACGATAAAAATGTTGAATAAAGTTTTAACATTAATTGATGAATGAAACTACTATTATTTTACATGTTTCACTAGATAAAAATACTTGTATAATTTATTTCACTTGAAGGAAACTTCCCTATTGTATCAGCCCAAAACTTAGCTACAAGTATGGCATTTTCAGTAGCTTTCATAAGTACCTCTAACGTGCAGGTATTTGGGCACGCAGAACAAGATAGCAAGTGTGCCAATGTTTGTGGAACAGCACCCACACTTGCACTCGAGCTTGGAATTGTTTATAAATCGCCACCTAAGCAAGTTTTCTTTGCTTAGGACAACCTGTGTCCTAAGTCTAGGGGTGGATATCCTTAAAGGGTGGATATTCCACCCTTTAAGGATATATAAAAAGCCTTATTAGTGAATGCATAATAATAAGTTATAAAATGTATTTTTAATTTAAAAAAATATTGGGCTCTGCGCCATAGTATCTTTTAGGACCACAGAAATTGATCTAGCTTAATTTCTGTGTTTAGGACGCTCCCTCTAGGTCACAAGGTGATGCTTATGAACGTATTTTTTTAAAAGTAAATTACTTTCAAATCTACATTTACATTTACTGCCTCGTTCGCAATTCGCAAACCACGAGAAAGAATGGGCAATAAAACTCGTGGCCACTCTTTTTAATCGCCAATATAATGGTACATATTTTATTTTTGTAATAGTGCTAGTAACCGTGTGTCGTTTATATTCCAGATAGTAGAAACGATGTCATACAACTCAGACGTGGCGTCGTTCCTGTCAGTGGACGAGGACGACCAGGCGTTCCCCAACACCGACCTCGAGCTGGTGGCGGGTGATGTACTGGCGAAGATGCGCTCCGAACATAACACACCCACGTGTGAGTATACACAACACACAATAACAGTCACAGTACAACGATAGTCTGTTTATAGGTAGTAGGACCTTGCTGATTTCCGCATGAATGGGCCGGCTCGACCAGGGAAGTACTACTCTCTCACAGAAAATCGACGTAAAGTAACAGTATCTAAACTGTTGCGTTCCTTTCGGTGAGTGAGTGCCGGAGTCCCTATCCCCTATCCCTTCTCCCTGATCCCACTCCTCATCCTATCCCTCTTCCCAACCCCAAAGGGTGGCAACGCACTTGTGACTCCTGTGGTGTTGCTTGTGTCCATGGGCGGCGGTAATTGCTTGCCATCAGGCAATCCGTCTGCTCGTTTGCCGCCTATTACCATAAAAAAAAAGTCTAGTGGATATACCACCAGAAGTTCCTCAGCACCGACCACGAGCTGGTGGCGGGGGATGTGTTGCAAGGTCGCCAGCCGATGGCCAAGGTGGGCGAATTGATATGGAGAATGGGAAAAGTATTGAGAAAACAATGAATTATAGGACTTTTTGAATTTCTCTCAGCTGTCCCTCCGTCTGCGTCGCCTACGGGTAGGGGGCGAGGGTACTTGGCGATGCCCCCAAGGCTAAAAGAGTCGAAAGATTTTTTTAGATGTGTTGCGGCGATTGATGGTTGAAATCTCCCAAGCCAGACATGACCTATGGACGGCAAAAAGATCACTGCCTTCTCCTTTTGTCCCTATTTTTGAAAATCTGCCTCCTGATCACGAGCTTCCCAGGTCTACATGGAATTCAATAAACAGATTGTGAGCTCAAGTCGGGCGGTGCAAGAAAAACCGAACCAGATGGGGTTTCTTGAACGAATCCGAAACCCTGTGTGAGTAAGTGAGGAACTGGGACACAGACAATTAACCACTTACAACTATCGAACCCTAACTGCCCAGACACATGTTCTCTTTAAGGCCTAATGAAAGCCTCCGAAACTGCAGTAAGGGTGACTGCGTACTGGGCGAACAAGATATGAAAATTGACATTTTTTTTCGGCGGTAGGTGCAAATAAAGTTACTACGCTTTTGAAAATCGGAAATATATTTTAAATAGTTTTACCACATATACAGCATAGATTTTGTAGTAATTATAACTTACATACATACAGTTATATGCCCAAGTGTTAGTAGTCCTGTATGTGACACTTGAGAACACTGCATAAACACCACCTGCCAACTGATCAACAGTTTCACCACATCTTACACTTGAAATTCTGTAAGTTACACTCAAATATGTCACAATACGCAGATATAGTGGAGGCACAGAGGAGCCTTGAAGAAAGCGTAACAAAGAAAATGGACGAGCTTCAGGCACAGCTACAATGTGGATCGGCCAAGGATACTGTAGCTAAGGTCGCCGAGGAGTTCCGTACGTTTCGAGAGCTGACCTTCTCTATGCTCGGATTGTTGCGGAAGCAGATTGCTGCATGTGCACAAGTTATTGATAACATGGATGCAAGACATCGGAGGAAGAACTTGATATTTTCCGGCATTCCTGAACACAACAAGGAAGATTGTGCAGCCATTATTCTAGATGTTCTTCGTTCTAAATTGGCCATGAAGGATGTCTCTGATACATCTATAGAGACATGCCATCGACTGGGGAGCAATGGCAAGGAACATCACCGGCCCATCGTGGTGAAGTTTACCAGCTTGGTGACCAAGGCCGCAGCTTGGAGAGCAAAAACCAAGTTAAAAGGCACATCTATCTCTGTCAGGGAGTTCTTGACAAAGGCACGGCAGGCTGTTTTTAGTAAGGCGAGGCTGCATTTCGGCATGCGGGGATGCTGGACTCAAGACGGCATTGTGAACATCAAGTGCCCTGATGGAAGTCGTGTCAAAGTAACATCCTTAGACGAGTTGACGCCATTACTTCAGAAGTATCCAAAGGTATCATCGGGTTCTTCCAACTGATCTATGTATTGCTAATAATGCTTCATTTCTAGTCTTTGCGCATCCGGGAGCGTCTTGCGTTTTCTATTTACAATGTCATGTTACATATTCGGTATGTTTACTGTGGTATTTGTTATTCTATTTATTGAGCCACCATTATGTTTTCATAACATTACGCATTGCATGTATTTGATCACCCACTTTTTGCTATCACAATTACTTAATCAGTGCAAATGTTTATATAAAATGTAGGTGTTTTGCTGTAGTTTTAACAATTTCAATATTTACAATGTTGCTGTCAAACTTCAAAGTGACATATGATGCTTGACACTTGCGGTGCGTTCAAAAACTATCTACAGATTATTTTGAAAAATTATTATCTTGTGAGTTATTAGTTTTTATTTTGTGATGTTATATTTTTGAATCTTAATTTTTGTGTACTTGCTTATTGTGTAACTGTTATATTGAAAAAATAACACAATTTATTATTGTTTAGTGCTGTCAGTTGGCGGGTGGTGCAGAGGTAAGCATTTAATTGACACGCTGTGCATAATTATATTATTTTTATTTATTTATTATTAGTACGTTTATTTTTGTATATTTTATTTATTTATTATTATTTATGTCTATTTCTGATGACAATTCTTTTCTTTCTGCCAATGATTCAGTTATTTTGTCTGCCGACGACAGTTTTTGCTCAATTGATGACAGTCAATCTCTAAATAATATACTACATGAGCAGTTTAATTTGAGAACAAATAATTTTTTAAACGTGTGTCATATAAATGCACAAAGCGTGCCGAGCCATTATAACGAACTTGTAGAAACATTTACCGACACCAACGTTCATGCCATCCTGATCTCTGAGAGCTGGCTCAAACCTCACCTGCTTTCTACCTCATACCCTCTTTCTGACTTCGTCTTAATCCGGAACGACCGGCTTGACAGACGCGGTGGAGGCGTTGCTATTTATCTCCGTAGCAATTTACCTTATAAAATGTTATCTTCCTCTTCCCAACAGTCTATTTCTGCGGAGTATCTTTTCCTTGAGGTTTGGGTCAGGGGAACCAAATTGGTTCTTGGAGTGGTATACTGTCCTCCTTCGGTCAACTACTTCACTGATTTGGAATCGGTTTTAGAATCGTTGGGTTCTGAGTATGCACACCATATCATCATGGGCGATTTTAACACCGATCTTTTATCCCATCATTCACCTCGCTCCCTTAAACTTATCCACATCATCGAGTCTGCCAGCCTCCACGTTTTGCCTCTTAATGCCACTCACCACAACCTTAACGGGGAGGATACCTGGTTAGACTTAATCCTCACCTCTACTCCTACCTCGGTCCGCTCTCATGGTCAACATCCTGCTCCTGGCTTCTCCCGTCATGACCTTGTCTTCCTCTCGTATTTCCTGAAGCCTCCTAAGCCGTGTCCTAAAGTACTGTACTTGCGTTGTTATGGGCGAACAGACTTTGAAAAGTTGAGGACGGATGCTGCAAATATCGAGTGGAAACCGCTGATGTCAGCTAACACTATCGATGACAAAGTGGATATTTTTAACAAGACGGTTACGAGGTTGTTCGATGTGCATGCTCCCATCAGAAAGATCAAATTAAGACGTCCACCTGCACCTTGGATGACCGAGGGCATTCGGATGGCGATGCGACGTAGGGACCGGGCTTTCCGAAAATATAAAAAGGATCGGTGCGACGACAATTGGTCTCTTTTTAAAACAGCTAGGAACAGGTGCAACCAGATGGTACGCAACGCTAAACGCCGACATATCTCTGAAAATGTTACTAACTCATCCCCTGCTAATATATGGAAGTTTTTAAGGACACTAGGCATTGGGAAACCTCAAGGCCAAGTAGTTCTACCGGCGACTATTAGTTTGGATGACATTAATCGTCATTTTTCTACTACTCCCACTATGGACGACCAAACTAAAAGTCAAACCATAGCCTATTTGTCTAGCTTACCTCGTCTGAACATTAATTCCTTCTCTTTTTCTCCTTTATCATCAGGTGAGATCAAAAAGATTATCCTATCAATTAAGTCCAAAGCCGTGGGATGCGATGACATTAGTCGTCGCATGATCATGGCTATCCTTGAACAAATTTTACCTGTAATTACCCATATCCTAACATTTTCCCTTGACTCTGGTCAATTTCCCGATATATGGCGTAAAGCTTATGTGCGTCCTCTGCCCAAAATAGCGAATCCCACTCTCCTGACACATTACCGTCCCATATCCATTCTTCCCTTTCTATCCAAGGTACTTGAGTCATGCGTTCAGAGGCAGATGTCCAGATTTGTTTACCAAAACAACATCCTGTCACCTTTTCAATCCGGATTCAGACCTGGACATAGTACTGTCACCGCATTGCTCAAGGTGACTGGCGATGTGAGGGTGGGGGTGGAGGACACCAGACTTACACTTTTGGTATTGGTGGACTTCTCAAACGCCTTTAACAACGTCAGTCACGACCTTCTCCTTTCAGTCCTATCCTATCTAATGATCTCACCTATGGCACTGGAATGGTTCTCCTCTTATCTTCGAGGGCGCCAGCAGTCAGTACGTGTTGATGAATCCTCATCGACATGGCGTAATTTGACCTCTGGTGTTCCTCAAGGCGGAATACTTTCTCCTCTTCTGTTTGCATTATTTATTAATCTCCTTACTCTCGAACTTCATTGTGCGTATCATCTGTATGCTGATGATCTACAGCTTTATACACAGTCCAACTTAGAAAATCTAGATTCAGCCATAGCAGCGATAAACCAAGATCTGAATGCAATCAGGGTCTGGTCTGAGCGGTTTGGACTGGCAGTGAACCCTGCTAAATGTCAGGCCATACTCGTTGGTAGTTCCCGTATTTTAAACAGGGTTGACTTGCAATCTCTACCAGCTGTAATTTTTGATGGATCTATTATTCCGTTCAGTTCAAGTGTTAAGGATCTTGGCTTATATATTGATGCGAACCTTAATTGGCGGACCCAGGTTGTGAATGTAAGTCGTAAAGTCACTGGTGCCTTGCGTTCGCTTTATCGCCTGAAGAACTTTTTGCCATTCAGGACTAAAACAATGCTAGTACAGACTTTAATATTTCCCATCATCGACTATGGTGACGTGTGCTATCTCGACCTTAATGCAGATCTTCTCAATAAGCTCGATCGCCTTCTCAATAATTGCATTAGATTCGTTTTTAATCTCCGCAAATTTGACCACATTTCTGAGTACCGATTAAAGTTACGGTGGTTACCCATTCGTCAACGGCGTAGCTTGCGTACTTTGAGTACTCTTCATTCTTTACTACACTCTCCTTTTGCGCCCGCCTATTTAACTTCCCATTTTCAGTTTCTCTGTAATACTCATGAGAAAAATCTTCGTTCCTCTAATAATCTTCTGCTCCTTTGTCCTTCTCACAGTTCTAGCCTAGTCCATTCATCCTTTAATATACAATCTATCCTTCTCTGGAATGCCCTCCCTCTTGATATCAGGATGTCCACTAACCGTTTCACGTTTAAAACCAGAGTTCGGCAGAATTATTTAGATGCACTAACTGAATCGTCATAGGTATTTTATAGTTTATTTATTTTATATTATATGTATATATTTATTAGAATTATAAAATATATATTATTGTGTTTATTAATATATATATATATAGTATATATTTATGGTATGTATAAGTATGTATATTAGGTATATATTATTTCATAATAATAAGTAGGTTTTTGTTTTCATTCTTCTTGCTTTTTAATTTAAGAAATGCACCTATTACATGTTTCTCTGCATCACCCAAAGGTTGACTGGGAGATAATGCCTTCGGCATTAAGTCCGCCTCTGTACAAATTTTGTGCATAAAGTTATAAAATAAATAAATAAATATGAAAATTGATCGAAATGACTCGTCATTGACAAAAGAAGAAGAAGAATAGTGTACTTCCCACGGCCACGTGTGTCGATAAATGGGTAAAAAATCATGACGTAGGGCTACTTACAGATGTGATCTACCTTGACTATGAGAAAGCTTTCGACGTTTCGTCTATGTCCTGTTACAACGCCTCATATGCAAATTTGAGCATTTTGGTATACGAGAAAAGATATTGCCCTGGATTGGTGACCTCATAATCTCGTAGTCAAATTTTTGTACGTGTTGGAAGAATATTATCGATAGCTCATCCGGTGTTGAGCGGCGTGCCGCAGGGATCAGTGCTCGGGCCACTGATTTTTGCACTGTATTTGACTGATCTAAAGACTGCGTCACAACTACTACTCTCGTTGATTGTTGATGATACAACATTTTTTGGGAACACATGTGTGAACCACATAAAATTCAGAGTGACCTGAATGCCGTTCTTGAATGGACTGATCAATGTCTGACATCGTTCAATTCTACCAAGTGCACTGTATTGCGTATTTTACTATTACGTTTACTTAAAACTTTGACCAGCTTTGACCACATATTCACACGAAAAATATTAACCTTTATAGTGCCTACGGTAACACCGTATGTTCCAGGAAAAATTGATCTGTCGCGGGCATGCCCAACGGATGGGACACCGATCAAACGTCAAGCGACTATAAGCGCTACTGCTTTGCAATAAGATCTATAGTGTTTTTTTTTTGTACAACAGGTGGTCGCCAAGTTTCTTTGAGCCCTAGCACCTTGTCATCATCATCCTCCTAGCGTTATCCCCATGGACCATTGGTTATCCCAGTTAGAACCTGGGGTCCCTAGCATCTTGTAATAATGATATTATTCTTCAGCAGGATCGCTTTCCGTTTACGAACGTCAATCCATTATGAGCCCTACTACTTTGTTATAAGGTCTACTGTTTTGTAATATATTATATTTGCACAGCAGGTTGTCGCCAAAGCACCTTATAATAAAGTCTATAGTGTAAGTTTCTGTAAAGCAGCTTCGCGCCAAGCCACTTTGAGCCTTAGTACCATGTAATAACGCTTTATATTCCTCCAGCAGGTTCCCGCTCGGTGAGTGGGGCGTCGTCCCCTATGCGGGGCGCTTCGCCCCCTCCCCGACAGCGGCACGACTCGGAGGACGAGTACATAGACACGGTCGATGTTAGTATTGTACGTAACACTAACCTTTGTATAAGCAACTATGATTACTAATAGGTGGTGGTACTGTTTATTTATGAGATTTTATTTATTTATTGTAGGTTTGAAGCAAGATTTAAGAATAATGTTTTAATATGATTGTGTGACTGCCTCCATGGTCCAGTGGGTAGCGTATGCGACTGCTGATCGGAGGTCACGGGTTCGATTCCTGGGTCGGGCAAGGGAACGACTACAGAGTCCAACATGTAAAACTTCGCGGGACTTTAGTTGCTTTTTATTTGGCTCTCCCGCTTTTTGTTTTTGCCGACGCGCGACGCCCTATATGGAAAGATGATCATCATCAGCCTTAAACAGTCCACTGCTGGACTAAGCCTCTCCTTTGAAAAGAGGAATTGGTCTACTATACCACGCTGGCCAAACGGGTTGGTATAGGGTTTGTATAAACTTTTCCTTCTCTTACAGAGCTGTTCTCTGCATAATATGCTCCCTCTGTCGGCTCTTACGACACCCATGGGATGATATGGGGTGGTGACAATCCGTATTCTTAATCCGTCACCACACGGACAATGGTACCTACATATTCCAGAAATAGTTTAGTCCAATCATATTTACAATATAATTCCAGAGCGATCCCGAGATCCCCATGCCAGTTCCCGTGCAACAGCCACCAGCCGCGCAACAGTTGCAGCAACAGGCGCCGCAACACACCGCGCCGCGACTCAGCAACGGACACGCGCATCAGATCACCTCACAACTCACACGTAAGATTCAACATCAGCTCATACTATCCCACTGCTGGACACGGACCTCTTCGCACTATCAGAAAGTTAGGATAGTCCACCACGCTGGCCAAATGCGGGTTGGCAGACTTCACATGTCTTTCAAGAACATTATGAAGAACTTTCAGACATGCAGGTTTCCTCACGATGCTTTCTTTCACCGATATGCGATAATTAACACGTAAGATTACTTGACATATATAATTATGCGACTTATCGATTAATAGTGTTCTTAACCTGGGGGGCTGGGGCCCATGGCAAAGAACTCAAATGTACATAGAAGCACATTTCCCATGGGCGCTCTGAAGACAATTTTTCTGCGACACAAATTGCCGCTTGGCGGCGTGGCAGTCGTCCCCCCAGTGTAAGAGCAAGAGAGACGAAAGTTTACCGCGGCAACGATGCGGTCACGGTGTAGCTTTATGTCAGTAAAAATACTCAAAACCTTTATTTGCTACTTGAGAAGACTCGTCACTCACTGTACTATTAAGCCTAAAAACGAAAATAAATTATAGACTTACAATAAAATATAATGGCACATGCAGCGCCAAGTCAATCTTACCAGTTGCAGTACGATTTTAACACTTATTTTCATAAATTGTCATAAAAATCTATAAATGTTCAGGAAAAGATTAGCTTGAATAATATGAAGAAGTTGCACACTTCACAGGAAATGAAAAGAGTTTCTCTGAATGGAGAAATACATTGCATGACGAGCCATTTTGATTTTTTTATAAATTTGACTGTATTTGTTTTAAAGCGTAACATCGTATTAAA